>JAQMYF010000026.1:12360572-12376343 GCA_030014195.1 Neosilurus mollespiculum | reverse complement strand
TCTGTTTGCTGTCTTCTTTCTTTTTCTGTCCCCTCCAGTCAAGTCCAGCAAGATTACATAGATTACATAACACAATTAAAAAAAAAAAAAAAGATTTATTATTACATAATAGTAGTTATGTTCCTAAAAATATAATTTGCCATGTACAATAATGATGTCACCAAAACTACCGTATAAACGTATTTTGATTTAGAAAGTAAAATTTTACATGGCAAACAGAGACAACTGGAGTTATACGTAAACTGAAATGTCCCAACAACATTATGTGACATATCAGCACTCTTGCAATGCCACTTTACCAATCAAATTAGTTGAACAGATCAAACCATTATATAAAATACATTTAGACATTTTTCTTCATTTCGTCAACACTGAAAATCATTATCTGGGAATTACTATATGGAATGTCATGATTTTCTTTCTAGAGTACATATTTTCTGTAGTAATACTCCAGTTTTCCAGTAACAGAAGTAGTGGTTAGGCTATTCCTTTATTTTTCCTTGCTTGGCTGATTTCTATTATGTAAACCCAAGACAAGAGACGGGGAAAAAAATAAATGTAATTTTAAGAACAAGTATTTAATTATTTCCTTAACTACACAATAGAACAACAATACAAGAACAGGTAAAATATAAATAGTTTTATTTTGTCTTTTCTTGTATTTTTAAAGAAGCCTGAACTCGTGCTTTGATTTTAAAATGTAACAATTTGAATACAGTAGTCTGTCCTGAACGGATGGCATACATGTAGTACTTTTCATACCATGTATATTCGGTTAAAACTACTGCTTTAAATAGACCAGTGACACGTACTGTTGTTTTCCATGCCATTCAAAAAGGATGTTCGCCTAAAAATACTTCCATATACCTCCCCTTTCACCTTGCCTCTGAAGGTGGTATTAAAAGTGACTGGACCCCCAGGTAGCTTTTGATGCTGCTGCCATCAGATTAGGATCGAGAATGTGTGCATATAGAATAAAATCTGAAGTCTATACTAATGAAAACAACAACAGCAAAAAAAACACTGTATTGACCAATTCTGTAGTGTCACAGAAAGTGTCACTTCCGATAGTCTGAAGCGCCAGGCGTTTGTGTGCACACGCACTGTGTAGATCGCTGGATCCAAGACAGTAAACTGAGTAAACACTTCTGATGGGCAAGTACGCATGAGCAAATGAACATGATGGAGTTACAATAGCTGACATGAAAGGGCGATGAAAGGACCGGCTTGGCTCAAAAAAGTTCCTATTTTAAAATTCACTGTGCACTCAGCAAATTAAGACCAGCGGGAATAAAAAATACACTTTTCCCCAATTTAATTTTTTTTTTTTTAGAAATCGCAAGTACCAACATTGGCAGATCCGCAAAACCAGGAATTAAAAAAGAATGGCCTTACTGTAAAATACACACACTCCATTTTGTGGTCAAAACAAAAAAAAAAAAAAAAAGAATCAGTAGGTGTTGATGACACAGAGAGGTGGGTCATTCAGAAGGTGATGTCACGGAGGCTCTATGACATCATCACAGAGCTTGAGCTCAGTCAGAGTGTTCCTAGCTAAATCAAGTAGGTGATGTCACAGAGAGTTCAGGACAGTAGGGGAGGTAGCCCCCCTCTGTGACATCATTACAGAGTGTGTAGGTCATGTGACACATCATGGTAGGAGATTATGTGACAGAGAGAGGGGCACAGAGTCCAGTCCATCAGTAGAGCATCGCTAAGTGGTCTGTTCCATGTAATGGAACATCCCAGAATAAATACATCTATTAAAGAATTGTTAGGCTAATTGGCTGTTCCAAATTGGTGTTGGTGTAAGTGTGAGTGTAAATGGTACCATACCAATGCACCAATACCAACTATTGGATGATTTTAACCAGTAGGTAGCGATTTGAACAATTTTTAACCCAGAAAAATAGATTTTTATTTAAAAAAAATAAAAAAAAAATGGATGGATGGATGGATGGATGGATCACTGTACAATGATATCTTTTTTTAGACATTAAAACAAGTGGACTTCCTCTTTAAGAAGCCAGAGAAAATGAAGTGGTGTTGATTTCTGAAATCAAAATGTCTAATAAAAACTTTATTTTATGCACTGCCTAAATGCAGAGCTTAAACACGTAACGTGAAAGCATGGGTGATATGTTGCATACAATTAATAACATGCAGCAACGCGGCAGTGTAGATTGTCTAGTTATGATGACGTCATCGAAGCCGACATATCATGTGAGCATGAGAATGCACCCCTCATGCCCTCTGGATAACTTCATCCAAGTTTTGTTGTCTGAGGATGTTCCCTTTTGTAATAAAAAAAACTATTAAAAAATGTATATATCTGGAAGAAAAAGTCTTAGAACAACCAAGCTTGGACAAAGTTGTCTTTTGGGTGTAAAAAGGTGGTTTGGATAAGTCACGTGACCTGGTGTCACCATCCGAACGAGATGCCCGCGTCACACACACACACAAATCCCGATAATTGATATACCGCTATCCTACTGCGCATGCGTGTAAAGAGCTGTAGCGCTGCGCATGCGAAGTGAGTTCTTGGTTTGTTTATGCGCTGCAAAAAAGGCGAGAGCGTAATAACGGCGAGCAGGCTGTGATGAGCTAGCGAAAATAGCCTGGACTCAGTGTCACACCTTGGGAAAGATCATAGTCTCTCCTCATACACCCACGGAAACTGCTCCAAAATGCAGATCACACTGAAAACCCTGCAGCAGCAGACGTTTAAAATCGACATCGACGCGGAGGAGACGGTAAGAGATTGACTCGTCGGAAGGGCTCGAGGCATGGGGCCGCCAAAGTTGTCTTGTGGCTAAGCTAAGCTAAGCTAACGCTTCACATATACTCGCGTAGTCAGTGTTTGTGACAGCTGTAAGATTCTTAACCTCGTCTGATTTGAAAACAGAATACAGATTTATCCTAATTACGAACATTTACGGAGAATGGATGAACTGTGAGTTAGTTTAGTTATGAGGGAAAAGTTGAGAACGCAAGCACAGAGATGCTAAAAACTAGTCAGCTAACTCAGTTACCCACGTTAGCGTAGTGGCTAACCATCGTGTTTGACGTTCGTGTTAGTTAGTGAACTTGGTGTGAACGCCCTAATACACTTTAAGTCTCACTCCTTGATACTGCGTTTATTTTATTTATTGTTAGTGCTCAATACAGTGCTAGCGAGTTTAAATTCGGTTAGCTGGTTAACCTGCTGTTCGGCTAGTTGTATAGTTACCGCTACCTGACATTTATGGATAAACTTTGCGTTTTTTTAGTAGTTAAGGTTGATCAACATTGCTTGTTTATTTCTTACGTCTGAACATCACGGCAATTTTATTAAAAAGGCGCTTTTTTAACTTTTCACTACGAGCACAAATGCTAAGTGGCTAACATGCTAACGCTAGCGTGCTAACACTGCGTGGCCTGCTGAATCACACGCAAGTTGGCTGGACAGTTAACGAACTTGTAGTACGTTGATTTATTATTATCTTTTGGACATTAACGCAGAGTTAAAATATCATAGTGGCGTTTGTCACTGGTTTGTCGCCCGAATCGCCGTTTTTTTAAATAACTGCATGATGTTTATGAAAACCTGGGCAGGAAAAGGTGAGAAAGTTGAACTCGGGCCTGACCCAGATCTGCTTCAGTCACTGTAATTCAGTTTCACGCCACCGGTAGCACTTTAAACCCATATCCCTTCCTCTCTGGGACATCAAATCATGACTGCGTGCTTTTTGTAAAGGGATAAAATTACTGCTGTTTAGAAAACTGGACCTCCCTGTTATAGGAATCGGATTGGTCAGAGGATGTTTATTGATTTTGTATTAACCAACTCAGACAGCAGTGCAGTTAGAAACCACAGGATTATTATTGATTGTTTTTATATTATTCATCATGGGGAATGATTCACAGAGACTCTCCACGTGATTTCCGTTCTTTCTTTGAGAAGATATTTGAATGGCCATTCGTTTATTGTCTCCAGGCTCAGTGTTGTGTACCAGCCATGTGTAGAACTGTGTATGAGTTCTGACACGGTTAAAAGCTTCAGGTCAGGAGTTATTTATACTTTGCTTCAGTTTACAGCCTCCAAGATGTGGGCACTTTCACATTCCTCACAGCGCGGGTATCGATCGCGTCTGTCACTGTGACGTCATCAGTTTAATGTATTTCTTTTTGAAATGGCGATTGCGGACAGTACTGGCGCATTATCGCCACTCTTTGGTCTGGGGTTCTGTGTTTTGGCTGATAGACTGTTCAGACAGACGGTTTTCTCAGTCTCCAGCTTGCCCCCCTCTCTGGAACACACAGAGAATTCACATAAACAGGCTTATTAAGGAGCCCGATAAAATACAAACCATATAACAGAAACTTTAGCACAGTTTCACATGAAGTCTAGTTGGTTATCCTATAACTGTAATGCTAATTGTAGTCCTAAATCCTTTTAGTAAGAGAGTTTATGTCAGCAGCACTGTAAAGTCATCTTCACAGATTGATTGTAGGAGCAGGAGCGAGGGGCTTCCAAGATGAGAACCTCAACCCCTGGGTCGATAACGGTAGAGTCTGTTGGATTTATTCACTCATAGGTCTGTCCTACATTCTGCTGCCTTCGAATAATCACATGATGATTTATGATTTTTACATTTATTTTTAACCCAAGGGTCCAGATTAGGGCTTGAAGGGAACAACTGGCAAGACAACCAGCCCCTTTGTATTTATTTATAATGGTCGCATGGCTTATGTTTGAAAAACGGTTTCACAGAGGCTAGCTTTGCTCAAATCGCGTTATGGTAACAACACCTTCGCGTTATGTTAAACAACTCCATTCAGGTAAGATTATCTTTGATTCTGCTTATAAAAATGAAAGGTTAACAGATTGCAGAAGAACAATAACCAATGGAAAGTCTTGGAATGAAAGTTTAAAGTCGTAGACACAGTAGACATTTTTGTGCCTAATCAACTAAAATCATTGACTCAAGCTTATAAATGAGCCTAACGTCCTCAGCTTCTGTCCAATTTCCAAAATGAAGGTAGTAGTGGAAAGAGCCTTAAAATGCATACCATCTCAAAAGAAAACATCTTAACAAGGCATTTTATGCTTATCTGTCAACTAATTTAGGCATTAATTTGACAGTATGAAGCGTTTTCCACTGCACCAAAAACATAGTGGCCAAAATCTGCACCTACCTCACGTTTTGCGAATGCTAGAAAACCATGTGCTAATGGTTACATTTCAATCAAATTTCACAGGGATGAAGAAAAATACTTTACCTAACATTCTGTATGCTTTTAAGAAACAACTTGCCTACATAAAAAGTAATGTGTAATGGTGGTTTTATGACCTAAAACTTTTTTTTTCCTTCTCTTCCTCTTCCTTCCATTGTAAATAGTTTAAGAAACATTAGAAAATACAGTTTTTGTACTACGTCATTACAATCTGTGTTGTCTGAGATAACTACACCATTATAACTACACAATCCACAAAAACACAATGGTTCAGCCTGTTGATCCGCATCCGCTACTGTATAGGCAGGAACACCGAGAGTGGAATCGAGATCAGTGTGGCGTATCTACAGTAGTGTGCAGTGAAGATTATACACTACCACTTTTGTTTGGGCTCCTAATAAAAAGAAGTAAAAAATTACTTTTCTATAATTTTTTGGTGAAAATTATTGAACAGTACTATTGTAGGCAACGAAAACCAAAAAACAAGTATATTGTGGTAAAAGTATGGCTAATAAACACAAACACTGAAAATAACAATTTTTCAGAAAAATTGAAAAATGTATTTTTTTGACTTTTGCATAGCATGAATGAACTTCAAACCATATGGAATGGTTTAGAGAGTGAAGAAATAAAAAAAACAAAAATATGTGAACACTATTCCTGAAAGGTTAAATGCTGTAATCAAAGTAAAGGGTGGCCACGTTAAATATTGACCTTTTTTTTGTCAACAGAGAGATTATTTTTGTCATTTGTATATATTGTTGTTTGTTTACTTATTCTCATCAATATGATCCAATATTACATGAAATAAATACTTGAATAGTGCTTGGTTTCTGATTTATCTTCATTTTGTTAAGTGTATAATCATTACTGCACACTACTGTATTTTTTGGCAGTCCATTGCTCCACTCTATGAAAACTGAAGTCCACCATTACAGACACCCAGAGGGAGAAAATCCAAGTCACACATTTCCGAACTGACCATGCCCATATATTGTATCTTCAGCTATCCAAGAATAACTCTGCAAAATTTCAACCTGATATCCTCTAAAACAAAAAGTGATCTGCAGTTGAAAAATGTACATGTATAAGATCTGTTAAAACAATTTTAGTAACAGTTTTTAATTGACTTCTAATGCATTATCCTTAAAACAAAGGATCCCGTATTTTGAACCTTTACTTCACTCAGCAATTGGACAAAAGAGAGATTGTTTTGCAGTGTTTCAGTAGTGCTATGCATGTAAATCTAAATTAAATTATTGTAGAGTACTTGGATAAAATGTCCAAGTGCCCATAAAGTGAGTAATATCAGGGAGTCTTGCTTCTTCAGTGTGTAACTGATGAATTAAAGAATTACAGTTGGGAAAATTACCGAGGTATAAGAGAGAAAAACATCTGGAACCATCCTGTTGGAGGGAATAATCATTTTCTGTGTGGGTAACAGTAACTCCTGTACATCACATGATCTTTTCAGTCAGTATTTTACTGTAACAGTGCACCACTCCTAAGGGTATGTACACTTTTAAACAATAGTTGGCACTCTGAAAAGACGCTCAGGACAGGAGTGCAGCGCAGGCCTGCTGATGAAGTCACGTTTTGAAGCCCCATACATTTAAATATCATTCTTATACATGTTTTTATGGTCCTAAAGAGGGTTTGTGCCATGCAATTCTAAATGTACCTTGAGTGTATATAAGCTACTGGGACAATGTGTAATTTTTCTGTTTTGTTTTTTGAGTTCATTTTTTGAAGAACACTATAAAAAGGGATTTAAGCAACTTCTGAAAAAACCCTTACGGAGTCCTTACCTAATATAAATTGTAGCACAATTTATAACCTAATAAACATATATAAATGAAAAATAATATAAAATAACTAACCTTTTAACCTAATAAACTTTCTAGTTGCTAAATGTAACTTCAGCAACCAAACTGAGGACCAAGTACCTATGTATCATTTCGAAGTTTTTGCTGCTATGGTGAAGATGTGTTGAAATTTGAGCTGTATTTCAGACTGTGTGCTGTAAGTGTAGTAGGGAGGTCGATCCATAATACAGGGTGACCCAATAAAATCTCGTACATTTTAGCTACATTTTCAATCCATTTTTCATAGCACTTCCTACGATCTTCGAGGTGTGTGTGCCATAGCTCCATTTTGCTGAAACCACACATCGAGCTCTTCAAGGTCGAGATGTTCAGTTTGTGTCCTTAAAACATTTTAGAGCATATTAATATAACGGTCAGAAGTTACTGTAACAGTTACACCACTCTCTTCAAAGAAATAAGTGTATTGAGTGATGTCTCATATGTGCAAATAAGTGTGGGATGTTTTTTTTTTTTTTGGGGGGGGCATCCTGTATGTGCACTGTAGTAGCTGGTTGTTATGCTGGAATCTATGAACAGTGACTTTTGAGTGCCTAGTGTGTGGTTTAAGCTGCAGAATGGAATGTATCCATGATGGTTATGTTATGTGATGAATATTATGTATTGGGTTTTGTGTGTATGCAGTGCACAGTCCAATAACACTGTTGATCTCTGACTGGTTATTTTCCAGGTAAAGGCGTTAAAGGAGAAAATTGAGAATGAGAAAGGCAAGGACAATTTCCCTGTCGGTGGACAGAAACTGATATATGCAGGTTTGTCATTCTTTTTCTTTCTTTGTTGATATTTTATTTATTTTGATATATTGTATTAATCTTGCAAGGGAAATGTTTGCCTCTGCATTTAACTCATCCAAAGTGAGCACACACACTTGGAGCGGTGGGCCCCAACACATGGGGTGCCCGGAGAGCAGTTGGGAGTTAGGTGCCTTCCTCAAAGTGGAGGAAGGGAAGGTGCAGCTCACTCCCCCACCGTCACACATTTTTCCTGCTGGTTCGGGAATTGAACCAGTGACCTTTAGGTCCCAAACCCGCTTCTCTAACCATTAGGCCATGGCTGTCAGCCATGTTCAACAAATGTATTGGTAATGATTGGAGTCTTATGATTCCTATGATTGCTGTGGTGATCAGTGTTCTGTGTTACATCAACACAGCATAAAGCACTAGGGTTTTTTTTTTTTTTTTTTTTTTTTTTTTTTTTTTTTTAATATTAATAAATATGTTTATATATAAATAATTGTATTTTGTGTGTATATAAAAAAATCTGCATTTAATGATGGAATGCATTCCATTGTTATTATATTTTATGTTTTGTATTCTATTAATGCCACAAAATCATCAGTTGGTCTAGGCAGATAGAATCCTCTCGATCTGAATAATTCTCCGTGTCATATGTGTTTAATAATTGCCTTCTATATTAATTTATTATAAATAACCCATCTTGTTCATTTGGATCTTTCTGATTGGCCTCTTTACACAAATCTGTTCTATTCTAAAGGTATTAAGTGTGTGTGGTGGGAGAGAGAAATATGGACCTTAAGAGAGCAGAATGCAGGTCTGTCCAGAGAATTTGCAGTAGTCTGCAATTAGTTACTTAATTGTAGCCTGTGGGACAGTTATGTACCCCTATTTACCCACCCAAATAAATATAGAATTTTCACCAAGAATATACATAAAATAAGCTAAAATTCCGTTTCATTAATGATTTTAATTCAAGAAAATGGTTCTCCTTAGAATCTAAATGTTATCACTAATTGTATGTGCATTTGCAGTGTGCTGTCTGGCTTAGTAACATACCTGTATGATTAGCATCGTTGTGCATGTAAGTGCATTTAATGTAATGATCAGAAGCATGATCCAGGGGTACAGTCAGCACACCAACCAAACAGCTATCATCTTATAACTTGTCATGGTAGTTACTGTATATTTGATTTAACTTGTTTTATGTTTTATTTAAATTTAATGGCACTAAACGTCATCTTCATAATTTGTGTATCTTTTTTGTTACTATAGAGTTTGTATAAAAAAATATGCCCAAAATCAGTGATTGGTCTAAAAAATACAAACAAAAAAACCCCAGCAACCAGTAATTTGTGCTTGAATTTAGGCACTGAGTCACAAATTCAACCCAATAGTTCACTCCAAGCATTTTAAGAACAAAATATTTTGTGTTTAAATAAATCCAGGTGTTAGCTGTAAAACCTTTTATTTTGGATTTTGGTTAATGTAGAAAAATATGGCCTCTTTACTCTACATAAAGTGTGAATTTGCATTCAGCTCAACCCTTTGTGTCATCTAAAGAAACTTGGTGTGGTTTTTTTTGTACTAACCCGGCAGGAAACATGAGGAACATCTGTACACTCAGGAGCTCTGCTATCATGATAGCAGGAGCAAAATTATCTTTCGGCTTGATTTTAAGCAGTTTGACAAGGAAAAAGGTAGCCTGTGGTCAGCGGTGCACTAGTCTGTAATCCTGCAGGCTGCAGGAACTTGTGTGTGAGTGAAAGAGAGGGGGAGATGTGGCTGATAAATTGTGTATAATTATTTTTGCTGATTTACTCTGCAGGTAAAATCCTAAATGATGACACCGCACTGAAGGAGTATAAGATAGATGAGAAGAACTTTGTGGTTGTCATGGTAACAAAGGTAATGAATCTCTGATCAAACAGAATGCAAGTTTTAAAATTTCTGTTCCTTTTTTTTAAAAATAAGGACAGCAAGAGGCTAGAGCCGTAGTGTTCATGCTTAGCCACAGATGTGAGAAAAATGTAATGTCTGGAATGTCCCTTTATTCCATATATTATGGATCAACTGAGACAGTGCAAAAAGATTTCTGTAGTTTAGCTCCAGCCATGCAAACACGTAATGAGTTTGGTGCCACAGAACACCAGCATTAGACTCGTGGAGGGGTGTAAAGTCTGACGTGACATAAATACTAACTAATGCTGCTCCAGATGATGTGCAGATTTAAGTTTTTGGATTGTATGGACTGATTATTGGAAGTATTTTTCAGGCTAAAGCTGCTACTGCAGCCTCTCAATCTTCAACTACTGCAGCATCATCAAGTAGTTCTGCCTCTAGCACTACAACTCCCACAATCCCCCCAGCTGCTGCTGCTTCCACCACCACCACTGCTGCCACCACTGACACCACATCTGAAAGCAGTGTCAAAGAGGAGAAAGCAGCAGAGGAAAAACCGCCGTCTTCTACACCTGCAAGGTACATTATACAGTGTATCTCACATTATTCCCGTGTGATACCCGACTAGGTATTACACAACTCACACACCTGACCAGGTGTTATACATCTCTCACACACCTGAAACACCTCACACCAACTTGACAAAGTAACCGACATCGATACATCAAACACACCTGACCCAGCACTTGAGGCTTTTAAAATCTATTTTGTTTCCTTAATTTTTATTTCTGAATAAAAATGTAAATCTATTTTGTTTCCACTGAATGGGAACCCTCTGATGTACTTTTTTTGTCTTTATCCTGCAGTTCTGGTAGCCTGACGAATGTCAACATATTCGACGAGGCGACTTCTGCTCTGGGTAAAGTCCACTGAGAGATTGCAGTCTTTATAAACAGCTTTGTCTTTTGCAATTAGGTTGTCTTGTATCCACATAGGTGTTGAGCATCGGTGCTTTGGGGGGAGGCAGTGAATTCAGCTGTCTTTGAACTATCAAGTATTTGAGTTGGGGGTTTGTTGTAGGCCTATTTAATCAATTCTATTTACCACTGTTGGCTGAAATCTCAGAGTTTAGTTGACTATTCATGGCCAGTGTTTTCAGTGTAAATCATAAATTTAATTAAAAACATCCATTTACCTTTGCAGAAAGGTAGTGACTCATGCAGGTTGATAGGGGGTGAGATTGGGAAAGGGGGTGGGAGGTGGTGGTTTTGTTGATAAAATATAATCAGCACTAAACATTATAATATGCAGCCTTAAGATATCCAGCCATGATATTCTGTAAAGTCTGGCTTCACTGGGTACCATATATTATGTAGCACAAACCTGATGCATGCCTTGCAAAACAGTATTGATTAGCTGATTGAACTAAACCCGGTAATGCATAATACACAGCAGATTGTACTGATATAGAGAGAGGCATTAAAAGATGGAAGCTATTGATGTCATATGTAGTGTACACGTTTAAATATTTGCTATAATACGGTTGATGGATTTATATCATTAATTGTTTATGTTCGTACAGTGACTGGACAGTCGTATGAGAACATGGTGACTGAGATCATGTTAATGGGCTACGAGAGGGAGCAGGTGGTAGCAGCGCTGCGTGCCAGTTTCAACAATCCAGACCGAGCTGTTGAGTACCTGCTCACGGTAAGAGGGGTGGGGCATATTATAAAAAGAAAAGGGTGGTGGGGCACTTAGGAATGAGCAGTGCTAGAGGAATGGGAAATGAAAGATGAATAATGGTGGGATAACAAATGAAATAAGGATCATGTCGAAATTAAATGGAGTTGATGTCAAGGAGAATTTATAGAGGGAATTGCAGTGAGAGGGGGTGGAGTGACTGAAGAAGAGAAGGGTCTTGTATGAGTAAGGAAAGGGGCTTATGGAGGGGTTAGGAATGAGGGAGGATTTATAACAGGATTAGGAATGATGCGTTATGGAATGATTTGGATGGAGGTCATGGAGAGATTAGTAATGAGGGAAGGATTATGATTAAAGCCTGTATAGAATGTTTAGGATTGAGGCAATGAGGTAGGGATTAGTAATGAGGGATTGTAGCAAGATTAAAAACAAGGGGAAATTTGGAATAAGGGAGGGGTAATGTATGAATTCAGAATAAGGAATGAGGGAGACTGAATAAGTGAGCATGTATGGATGGACTGGGATAGAGGTAGTGGTTATAGACGTTGGGAATGAGGTAGGGATTGTAGAGGAATAAAAATAGTGATTATGAATGGATTAGGAGTTAGTAAGGGATTACATGGGCATTAGAAATGGGTGAGGGATTTACACACGAATTAGTGATGAAGGATTATGGATGGATTATCAATGGAGGGTTTGTGTTAAGAATGAGGAAAGGATTGTGAGGGATTAGGTATGAGGGGTGGAAAGGCTTGAAATGAGGGAGAGATGTGGAATGATGGGGATGTGAAGGGAGGGTATAATCGGATTAGGGGTGAGGAGGATGATATAAGGGTAAGTAGTGAAAAATCCTGAATGGAGGATAAATTTGGTGGTAGAGGAATTGTGGTTGAAGGCTGAACTAGTTCCAGGATACAGGAGTACACATGGTCTCTCTCTTCACATAGTGTGTCAGTGTTAATTAAAAGGCTGTATGATTAAAGTTTATTTTCTGAACTGTATGTAGGGAATTCCAGTGGAGAGTGAGGGGAACGTAGGGGGCTCTGATCCTGCAGCTCCAGTAGCAGCTGCACCGGCTGCTCCTACGGGGCTCTCATCTCCATCCAGCACAACACCTACACAGCCCACTGCTGGATCGGCAGGTATAGTCGAATGTGCACACCCAAACCTGTAACTCCCAATTTTCACAGTGTATTAGGTTACTTGAACGCTTGAAATTTGTCATCCTCATCTTTTCATCTGTTTCAACAGCCTTTTAAACCTGTTTTACATGTCATCATCTATAATTACACAGAGGTCTGCTTGCAAAGATTTGAAAAAAATACTTGGAATGTTTGTGGATTATTTAATTTAAAATGTATAAATAATAGTTTGGGATGGTTTGTGTGTGTTTAGCGAATCCCCTAGAGTTTCTGAGGAATCAGCCTCAGTTCCTGCAAATGAGGCAGATCATCCAACAGAATCCGTCATTGCTACCTGCCCTGCTGCAACAGATTGGTCGAGAGAACCCTCAGTTACTGCAGGTAAACACACGCACACACCCACACCCAGCTACTGCAGGTACATGCACATACCCCACAGCACCTGGTTTCTGCAGGTATGTGCGCGCGCGCACACACACACACACACACACACACACAGTGTGCATCTATATGCACATTGTGTATGTGTTCACACACGAACCCCCACACATACTGCAGATAGGGTTTTGCATTAACTTGCATTCCAGTGTGGTGGTGAAGTATTTATAACATAATCTCATATTTTCCTGTAAAAATCTCCTGAGATCAATTTCCGGTACATCATCCAGTTGTTTTTTATTGTGTCTTCCATCAGCAAATCAGCAGCCACCAGGAGCAGTTTATTCAGATGCTGAATGAACCTGCGCAGGAAGCAGGCCAAGGAGGGGGTGGAGGTGTCTCCGAGGCTGGTGGTGGGCACATGAACTACATCCAAGTCACACCCCAGGAAAAGGAAGCAATTGAGAGGGTGAGTCACAGTGGAACGCTGTGCTACATTCATTACACTGTACACCATGTCATAGCATAGGACCAGCGTTCATGGCATGCAGACTCAGTATGCACTGATGCTTTCAAATTAGTGTGCAGATTTAGTGATGATCAGAGACTTTTATTTTTATAGCAATCAGGGAAATTTTTTCGAAAAACAGTTTCAGATTAATATTAAAACACATCAGTGACTTCCAGTACCGCACTAAAGTATTAACCCATAACTTAAAGTTTGGGTTGTTTTTAGTTATTTGTATTAAAAAAAAAACTGGATAATCATTATTTTTCCAGCAGCTCTGTATTTTCTTTATCAGGGTTCCCGCAGATCCTTAAAGTCTTAAAAGGCATTAAATTCAGTCATCAGTCAGTCGTCATCTGCTTAATTCGGGGTCGGGTCGCGGGGCAGCAGCCTAAGCAGTGAGGTCCAGACGTCCCTCTCCAAAGCCACTTCCTCCAGCTCTTCAGGGGGGACACCGAGGCGTTCCCAGACCAGCCAAGAGACATAGTCCCTCCAGTGTGTTCTGGGTTGACCCCGCTAATCCTAAAATAAGGCCTTTAAATGTTTTCAATCAGTCTTATAAAAGTCCTAATTCATGGGAAGTAGGATTTTATTTATTTTTGACACTGCAGTCTTTACATCTTAAAATAATATGGAACGTTTAAAAAAAAAAATGGAAGCAAAATGTGTGCAAACTGCATCAAATGCCTCATCTCACAGTAACTCATGCAGATCAGCATAGCAAAACAAAAGAAGGCTGTGGCATTGACATTCTTTGTTTCTGATGGGGATGCACAAATCAGGTGTGTCAGTGCCAAACTTTAACTGGGCTATGTGTCCTCAAGTGACATGGGGAAGTGCAGATCTTCTAGTTCATTAAAGATTTTAGCCAGGTGTCTGAAGCTGGTACAGAGCAATGTATATGAGGCAAGGCATGTATAGTGCAGAAGGTGCTTTAAGCTCAGTACAGTGGGGAAAAAAATCTGTGAATCTTGTATGTGGAGTGAGGAACAGAATTACCCAGTCATCGAAACAACAAATGCTATGTATTCCACAGTACCTCAGTTTAAACCTAGCGATTTCTACAGTCATCTTTTTTTATACCTCAGTCCATCTCCACAGTACCGACAGTAGATCCCTGGGAAAACGTTAGGCTCTACACCTCCATTGAGGGTCAAAATACTTTTGTGTCTCAATACAGTGACTAAACATTACTCTTACAAATCAAATGAGGGACTAGGAGACCTATTCCATGAAATGTTTCTGCACTCAGACTTTACCAAGAGCTTTGTGTGCAGTTCAGACAAGACAGCTTACATCACCACTTTGGTTTAGCACTGTACATATAAGATCAGCTGAAAAGCAAAAAGCTGCAGAGGAACCTAAAACCTGCTTTAAGTAATCAACAGCCTGCAGAAGGATGATGATCAGTTTGTTGAAGAAAAGGAACAAAGGCTTGTTGATGGCATGGCTCGTCACAAAAACAAACACACTAAGAGAAAGATACAAAAAAAGCTCTGTGAATTACAGACATGGCAGAAAAATGGCAAGGGACATGGGAAATTCCTGGTTTTTGGGGATTATCTGGAAAAGGGAAAAGATCTTGAATGCCATGCTCCTCCTTACACTAGCTTGTGGATGTCCCCGCGGACTATTTAGGGGCGCTTCAAGACCGTTAGTTTCAAAACCGTCAGTTTGCTTTCATCTGTTGATTTTCAGTGGTTCAGCACAATGAATATTGTGGGATGTGCACACTTTTTTGAATCCATTTTGTATGGACAGAATTTCCTTTTATTATTTATTCAAACCCCACCCCCAATTTTATTGTAAAATTGGCTTTAAATTTTATTCTGAGTGGCATTAAAACAGAATTTTCTGTCTGTTTCCTAAAGCTGTGGGAACCCTGTAAGTGCTTTACAGTTTCTAGGAATACAGTAGGGTCCACATTAAATAATATGCATGCCTACTGACAATTCAAATACAAAGTACCATTACCTTACTCATTGTGCTTGTGTGTGTGTGTGTGTGTCTGTGTGCAACTGATCAAATGCTAAAGCATCCTCTTTCTCAAATGTCTGTAGCTAAAGGCACTTGGATTCCCAGAAGGACTTGTTATTCAGGCCTACTTTGCTTGTGAGAAGAATGAGAACCTGGCTGCCAATTTTCTTTTACAACAGAACTTCGATGATGACTAAAAGCCCTTTTTTTGTTTTGCTTTGTTTGTTTTTTTTTTTTTGTTTGTTTTGTTTGTCTGGGGGGGGGGGGGGGGGGGGGGGGGGGGGGGGGGGGGGGGGGGGGGGGGGGGGGGGGGGGGGGGGGGGGGG
>JAQMYF010000026.1:12282128-12300688 GCA_030014195.1 Neosilurus mollespiculum | reverse complement strand
AGTTTGTGGAAACACAATATTGTGTATTGAGTGTTGGATAAGTGTTGTAAAAGTCCGGGACTGCTGCTGAATAATGGCGATGGCCGGACCGATTATGGTAAATGTCCGGTAAAGGATAGGGTCCCCAGACATTAGTGATTGCCGGACTTTTAAGGTTCCCGGACAGCCTATCCCCCTAATTGTCCTAATATATATATATATATGTATATGTGTGTATATATATATATGTGTGTGTGTGTGTGTGTGTGTGTGTGGCATTGTGACACATTTTCCAGTTTTGCTGATGACTAAGTGACGTCTGAAATTTCTCAACAGAAATCTTTTCCTTGCTTTCTGTCATTACTTTGATCTTCAGATCTTTGAATTGTCTTGATTCTTTACTTTTATCACAGCTTTTACATGTAGACAAACTGCTGTTTCTGGGGTTTTGTTTTAAAGCTTCAGTGTGTAATCGCACCGTGGTCTCACCCTCATTTGCTTTAATAAAATGTTTTATTCATCTTTGATGACAAACACAGAGATTGCAAGCGATACGGCAGATTTTCAAAAACCTAAAACCGCATTTCTTTTACAGTTTCAACCTCATTTCTCTGTATAAATGAAGAGAGGAGTCGAATTTACACAACTCTTTAAACTTTTCACTGAGACTACACTTCTGGAGCTAAGATCACAAAGAAGGCTAAGACTGAAAGCAGCTCATAACTGAAAACAAAACAAAAAGGTGTGGTAATAGCAGCTCTTTTCTGCTATTTAAGGCTCAGTCCAAATCTGGCATGTCAGTACTTTTTATGGATTTGGATGTTTAAGTGCCCGGGATGGTTACACCAGATTATATACATCTTTCAAAATGCATTAAAAATAATAACATATATCCTGTTTGCATTGATATGTTGGTACAGCTTCTTATACTCTGTGTGGAAAAAAAGTGTTTTGTGCTCTTTTTCTTCAGTAAAAAAGACCCTCCAACAACTGCTCACTATTTTCAAAATAAAATCAAATCCAAGGTTAAAAATAGACCACAGGGGTCCAGACGCTCCCACTGAAAGGACCATTTCATAATATGCCAATATTGAACAAGCATAGCAAGTCTAAAAGCCCCAGCTTCAGAGGGTGGCAAGTAAATCTCCGGAAGCCTAATATAGGTCAAGGTCACTCACACACAAACTCATCCTAGCACTCATAGTAGTGAGCCAGCGTACCAAATTTGAAAGCCCCAGCTTTAGTGCACAGCAAGTATATGTCTGGAAACTAAATTGTGACGGACAGATGGCAGGGACGGATGACAGAACCCATTCCCATAGCTCCCGAGGGGCGGGAGCTAAAAAGAATATATACTGTATCATAGATAAGGATGAGTTATGCTCATAGGGTGTTCCGTGCTTTTGCCCAGTGTCAGCTGAGTTAGGTTCCAGCCTCCACTTAATCCTACTAGGGTTGTGTGGAGGCTGGAACTTATCTCAACTGACACTGGGCGAAAGCACGGTACACCCTGAATCTGTATTAAATGAGGTGTATGGAGAAGACATGAATTTTTTTTTATGTTATCTTGTGTGATCAACTGTATATTGCGTAGACATGCCCATCTTTGTGATCAATTAATATAAACTTTAGGCACTGCCTAAAAGTGAAGCTATGAAAAAGTAACATGATAGCATGGATGATATCATGTTGCATGAAATTGATTTGCATAACAACCAACGTGGCAGAGTCATCGACGACATCCCACATCCAAATATACAGAAACAAATACTTTCACAATAATGTTGATGGTTTATTGGAATAAAATATTAACATTCACTACCTCAAAGTAAGCCTTAGCATCTTTACACTTATTATCTCAACTGCATTCCTTGCTGAAAATTATCTTTTTACCACAGGGTTCCCAGACTAAGCATAGTATGTTGTCTTGTTTTGATGACGTAGATACAAACCACAGGATTCCCATGTGTACATGGACTGATTTTATTATTAATTAGAATTAATTTTAAAATCATATATCTGAAAGGAAAAGTCATAGAATGACCAAAATTGGACAAAGTTGTCTTGGGTATAAGAAGATTGCTTTGGATAAGTCACGTGACTTGAAATGCTGTCAAGCCTACCACAGACATCCTCCATACCTGACAGCCACAACGTGTCTGAAAATCTGATCTCATCTAAATTGTACTCAACACTGAAACACAAACAACCTGAAACATTCTGCTAGAGAGTAAAGGCATAGTTAAGTTCATGTGTTTATTATAGGACATAACAACAAGCTTTAAAAAGATACCATGTTGATTTATGGGACAGTGGAAGTTACCCTGAGTACTGCTTGAAGTCAGTAAACATGGAAATTAAATACAAATCCTGTTATTATTAATACACAATTATATGCTAAGCTCACAATTTGCAAAATGTTCCTTTGACATGAGAGTGTTTACATTTGTGTTGTCATGTACTAAATCACTCACTCAGTCGCTCATTTGCTGAAAATAATCCTTTTAGGGTCAGTCGACACTGGCCGAAGGCCGAGTACACTCTGAACAGCTGGCCAGACCATCACAGGGCAACACACATACAACCATTCACACTCACATTCACGCCTGGGGCAATTTGGAACGGCCAGTTAGCCTAATATGCATGTCTTTGGACTGTGAGAGGAAACCGGATTACCCAGAGGAAACCCACACAAGTATGGTGTGAACATGCAAACACCCGAGCCCAGGACTCGAACCCGGAACCTACTTGCTGTGAGGAGGGCGTGCTAACCACCATATTGCTCTGTTTTAGTTTTGAGCATTGGGTTTTTATTTTTATTCACACTGCAGCTGATCACCTGAATGTACTGAATGAGCAGATTATCACATCCTGTGTTACTGATATACAATGGGGACTCAAATAATGAAAGAGTGGTTCAGGGAGCATGTGGAATCATTTTCACATGTGTATTGGCATCCCAGAGTCCTGACCTTAACCCTATTGAAAGTTTTCGGGATGCGCTGGAGAAGACTTTATGGAGTGGTTCAGTTTTCGAGAATATTAGGGTTAGGCTTAGGGTTAAGGTTCCTGGGGAACATAGGTGCTGAGGAGCATAGGTGCATAGGTACAGACATGGACCCATTTTATCTCTCTTTATCTCTCATTAGCATTATGCTAACCCATTCTCATTCACTAATAAGCATAAATGAAATTAATTTAGCACTTTGTATTTGATGTTTCGGTTGGTACTCATAATTAACTGAACACTTTGCTAATATTTCAGTTTATGCAACAAATAAGGAGAATGAGGAAGATTTTTGTTCTTGAATCTCTCAATTGAGCTCCAGTTCTGGAACAAACTCAACCTTTTACACCATAATTGCAGCAATCAGGGATATTTTAGAGTGCATTGGCTTCTTGGCGCAGAGCTAAAAGAACATCACTGGTTCTTTACTGAGCACTGAGTTCAGCTGTATAACATACAACAGTTTCAGGGTATAATTGCTGTCAGTAGAGTAAAGCTTGTGTTCATGTTTTCTCAGATGTTTTCGCTTCTTTCACTGTCAGAAACACAAGACTGTGTGTGTGTGTGTGTGTGTGTGTGTGTGTGTGTGTGTGTGTGTGTGCGCGCGTGTGTGTGTGGAACCTTCATGTTTTTTGAAAAATACTCTGAAATAACATTTTATAAGTATGTAAACCTGTTGTGATGTTAATGTTAGCTAATGTTTGCTAATTACGTTTCATTATGCATGTGGTATCTACACAAGGTGCTTAAAAGTATGTGGACACCTGACTATCCACCAAATTGGGCCCTTGAACCCTTAATTGCTCAACTGCATAAAAATTATAAATTTGAATAAAGGTTGGATAAGGGTGTCTGCCAAATGCCATACATTTAAATGTAGGCTGAATGAGCACAAATCGCAACACTGTTCCTAAAAGAGTGAAATTTACTGTAACAATAAAGAGGGTTCAACAAGCAGATATAGGTATGATTTTCAGGTGCCCGCTCACCTCTGCTCATATAGTGTAGCAACAGCTATATGTAGCTAAATATCCAAAATGTAATAATTTCATGCAATAAATGGAATTATACAGATCACATTTAAATTTTTGCACAGAACAAACTTTTTGCTGCCTAAATATCTTGGCAAAGCTACTTGTTTTGTAGGATGCTTCTCATTTGTGCTAATACAAGTATGGTGTCACTGTGCTATGACCTAATTTCGGAGTTCTAGTTTGCAAACTAGCTATGCTACATATAAGGTATGTTTTTGCTCTAGCAGAATGTTTCCTTTCACATAGGATTCTGGTAATACCCTTGTAGTTAAGAACCCTCAATTACCTCAGAGCCCATTATTTAAAAAAATTAAAAATTGTACCACTTATGTACTTACTCCGTCTCACTCATTTGCTCTGGGTCACAGGGAGGCTGGAGCCTATCTCTGGTGGGTTACATCCACAAAAGCTTGCCAGACCATCGTAGGGCAACACACACAACCATTCACACTCACACTCACATCTGGACAGCCTGTTAGCCTAATATGCATGTTTTTGGATGGTGCAAGGAAACCGGAGCACCCGGAGGAAACCCACACAGGCTTGGGGAGAACATGCAAACCACACAGAAATGCCTGAGCACAGAACTGAAACCCAGGACACAACTTATGTATTAAGATTTATGTGGTGTTGGAAGCACACCTACCCTGTAAATACATACACGCTTAAAGAAAAAAACAGGTTTGTCAAAGGTTCTTTAAGGGTTTACTTGATAATAAAAACTCTTACTTTACAAAGAAGATTCTACTAAGTACAGTCAAGTTTCTGATTATAAACATTACGCTAATATACTTTTTAATATGCTCTTGATCTGTATTACATTTCTGACTTCCTGTCTAACTTTCTGTCTCTGTCTGATTATCTTATTTTGTCTCTCCTTCTCTCTCTCTCTCTCTCTCTCTCTCTCTCTCTCTCTCTCTCTCTCTCTGTCTATCAGTCCTTCTCTCTTTGACTTGCTTACTTTCTGCCCAATATTCACACCACTTATATAACACATACAAATGTTCATGCATACACACACACACACACACACACACACACACACACACACACACAGCTTGATGTTGATTCACTTTCTATAATTTTTGGATTTTATTTCTTTACACAAACAAGTTTATTATTCTTCTGTGAGTCGTGGTGCTGTGTGTAAAAATAAACCGCTGTGTTTTCTTCTCTTTTATCCTTCTGTGCTTTAAAGTGAGTTTGAGGGGGAAAGGCATTGAACTAAATGTGTATGTGTTTTGCTGATGTCAGCAAGTGCAGTGTGGCATTGTGGGTAAAATGTCCCTCATGCTTTTAATAAATCGACTCATGTGAAGCTACTCATTTAGAGGTTTTGGGCTCTTTTATGCTCATATACATCTGTGGGTGTGTGTGTGGGTGTGTGTGTGTGTGTGTGAGAGAGAGAGAGAGAGAGAGAGAGAGAGAGAGAGATATGTAGTATGTTTGAGGTAACATGACTGAAGTGGCTCTTTAATTCCATCATTTCAGAAATGTCTCTGTAAGTTGGGGTGGCTTTGGCATGGTGTGCGGAACAAGACCTCTTAGTTGCTAAACATTTAGTTAAGCAGAATATGATTGTTAATAAGTCCTTCAGTAATGTAGTATGTGGTCTGGGAGGAAGGCCAGTGAGTGTGTTAGGTGTAAATCACTGTTTAATCAGCACGTTTGGATGACGGCATCATTATTCTTGTGTAGATGAAAGTATAACTGATCTTTTTTAAAGGCTTTTTGATGTATTCACTATCTCCACTCCATGGAGACACACACGCACACACACACATACACACACATACACACACATACACACACATCTGGTCCAACAGGTGATGCAACTTTATGAATGATGAGAAACATAATGCCTCATTCAGCTCTCTCTCTCTCTCTTTCTCATTCTCCCACACACACACACACACACACACACACACACACACACACACACACACACATTCTGCAATAATGCGAGCGTCATTTGTTGACGTCATTTGCAAAACTGAACAATAACTGTCAGTGCAGGACCTCCGGAACCTCATTCACTGATTTGTCTGTTATTCGGTGCGGGTTTCAATAAGGTTCCCTCTCTCTCTCTCTCTCTCTCTCTCTCTCTCTCTATCACACACACACACACACACACACACACACATAAACACACACACTGTATAGTGAAGTTTTGCTGATAATCCATCTCAGTCAGTAATCCCTGCATTTCTGTGTGGAGTTTTGATGTTTTCCATGTGCTTGCTTGGGTTTCCTCTGGGTGCTGCAGGTTTCCTCCCACAGTCCAAAGACATTCACATTATGCTAAGTAGATGTTCTCAATAGCTCCTAGGCAAGGCCAGCACTACCATTAAATGTAATAGGCAGCTGCCTAGGGTGCAGGCTAAAGGGGGGCTTTGCAGACTGTGCATGTATTTGACTTGGACAAGTATTGTGAGAGGGGTCGGGTTGATCTTGCCTAGGGTGCCTTGCACTGGCCCTTCCCTTAGGTGTGAATGTGAGTTTGAGTGGTTGTGTGTCTGTGTTGGCCCTGTAATGCACTGGGTCTTAGGGTGTTTCCTACCCTTGCCCAGAGTTGGCTGGGATGGGTTCCAGCCTTCCTGAGACCCTAATAAAGGATAAAGCAGTTTGGAATTAAATGAAAAATACAGTGTCCAATGTCGGTTCCTTGCTGTATCGCATGTGTGTATGTCTGTCTTTGTTTCTGTGTCTCTCTGGGTTCACTTCTGGTTCATTCTCCAAATTTTGAACTGTTCAGTCATTTTGACCAAAAATTAACTGGCTCTCAGAAAGTGGTGGCAGTGGTTGCATAGTGGTTAAGACTCTGCAAGGCCCTTGACCCTCATCTGCTCAGTTGTATAAATTAGAAGGAAATAATCTAAATTGCTTTGGATAAGGGTGATAAGGGCAAAATGCCATAAATGTACAAGTAAAAAGGCTGGTTCCCAGCTGGAACCAAAAGATAGCTATTTTTTGGCACGTGTATGACTGTATCTGTGTGTCTTTAAGCATCTGTCTCTGTATGTCCGTGGATGAGTGTTCTTTTATATTTTTGTACTATATTGGGTTAGGCTTAGGGTTCGGATTAGGATTAGGGTTGTAGTGTCAATGGGCTGTAACTGTCAGACCAATGGGCTGTTGGAATGTACGGCTGTAACACTGTATGTCTGTGTGTTTCTGTGTTTGTGCTTTTGTCACTGTGTGCCTTTGTATCTCTATAGCCATTTTTACATACATACATATATATCCTACAACACTACAGTAAAGAAGACCTTCAACATGCCGGCTTTGCTTCTTTACACTGAAAAAAAAAAGGATGTGCCAGTGTGCATTTTTTACACAGCGAGTCGGCATTCCAGAATCAGAGGAGTGACGTGTAACAGAACAGTGCGTAAGTGTCTAGTGTACGAATAACAAACTACATGTCTGAACTATATATACCGGTGTTGCTTTCAGAATAATATGGGCAGGTGGACTGTGTTGACATGCGTTTGCTTGCCATGCACATTTATAGCACTCTTCAAACACAGGCAAAGTTGTTGGGCAGCATGCTTGTGCGATCAGATGAATATAGGTGAGGAAACTGAAGAGAAGTCGGAAACATTGTGAGGCAGACAGGCAGGTGGGCTTCACACACCGTAAATGGAGGCAATTTGAATTTGCATTCATATCAGAAAGATAAATGTAAATCAAAAACATCACACTCCTGTCTCACCAACTTGACTATACCTTAAAAAAGACATCCATACTGGCGCTATTGCTACCAGTCGTTCCAGAATGAAGTTTCCAAATTCATACCTTTATGTTTGTTTATGTATGGTTAATGATTTTGAGGGAACTTGGTGAAATCATTGACTTTTGAAAGTCAGAATTGTGGCAACATTTCTGACTTTCAAAAATTTTGCTGCGATTATTGTGATATATTACGACTTGACGCCAAATGTGATAGAATGTGAGAATCGTAGTAATGCTTAACAGACCTTAACAGGGCGTAACAGACCTTGATGCGTCATCATAGGGGATCTTGATGAACTTGGAAACACGATTCCTTCAAGGTTCATCTCTTGGATGCACCCTGCCTCCTTTTTATACCCCAATCGTGCTCCAAGCGTGCTCATACATCGTGGAGCTTGTGGACATCGTGCCCCAGTGTAAACCCAGGGTTACACAGCAATGAAGGACCATCTAATTGAGCCCATTATTGTGTTAGATGAGGAAAATGTATTCATTGTAATATCTTTGGAAGTAATACTGAATGGTAGAGTTCTTTACTGTTTGCAGAACATGTGATCAGAATGTTTGAAACGTGTTGTACAGGTTGGTACAGTGAGTCTTTGTGTCACTCTGTGTGTTTTACAACTTAATAGATGCTTTGTTTGTGTGTGTGTGTGTGTGTGTGTGTGTGTGTGTGTATGCATGTGTGCATGCGTGTGTGTGTGTGTGTGTGTGTGTGTGTGTGATGGTATTATGTAGAAGTGGGTGAAGTGAGTCTACAACAGCTATGTGGGGTAATGAGTGTATTAACATCATGCTCTCTCTCTCTCTCTCTCTCTCTCTCTCTCTCTCTCTCTTTCTCTCGCTTTTTTCAAGTCAGCCGAGTGTGCGTGCTGGTGAACATGTTGAGGCAAAAGTATAAAGCAGCTGGAAAGCAACCAAATTGAGTAGATCAAGGCAGCAGTTACTATCGTTTCTCTGGTCTCTTCTTTCTTTCCTTTTTTTGTTTTTGTTTTGAGAGTGAAGTGAGTGATGGGTTCTGCACTCTCTGTTTCTCTGTGTCAGTTTGTGTCTATTTTGTCACTGTGTGCCTCTATGGCTATGTCTCTCTTACTATGTCTGTGAGTCTGAGAGAGAGAGAGAGAGAGAGAGAGAGAGAGAGAGAGAGAGAGATTCGGCCTGAAAGTGGGAAAGACAGAATATAAAGCTTTATAAAAGGTAAAGAAAAACTTTGAGCTCTGTCTGTCACACAGTGTCCCGCTCTGCCCTTTCCTTCCTCCACAAATCAGATCACTGTCTCCACACCCACTTCCTCCTGTGTGTGTGTGAGTGTGTGTATGTGTGTGTGTGTGTGAGAGAGAGAGAGAGAGAGAGAGAGAGAGAGAGAGAGACGTAGTCCCTATTTGCTGTTCTTGCATAAGTGCCTTAGTGTCTACCGAATGTCTGTGGTGATATCATCAGACCGACCCATATATTGATATCAGTCAGGGTTGACCCTAAAGTGATGACATCGCCAGACAGACCCTTCCTTTAAACTCTAAATGTAAAAATATATACTAACTCTTAAAGGTTCACTCAGCAAGTCATACACTCAACTTTAAAATTTAAAAAACATTTATTTATCTTATAGATGTGATGTGCAGCTCATTTCATTTTTGATAGCAGTACAAAGAAAAAGAAGAAGCTGCATTTCAACCTGTTAAAAAATTAAGTCTTCTTCAATTCTCTTTTAGATCAGGATTTTATATCAATTTTTTACTGATACTATAATTCAGGTTTTTTAATTCAAGCCTGTCTCCTCCAGATAGAGAGGGAGAGTTTCCTGTTCTTTTTCTTTCTCCTCTGTAGTTTCTCCATCATTACACACACACACACACGCACACACACACACACACACACACCTTTCCTCCTCCACCCAACAGAGGAAGTGTGTGTTTTGTGTGTGTATCTTGTAATCCTGCCTTACACATACACACACTCTCACACACACACACACACACACACACACACACATAGCTATGTGCTGTTGGATCTGGTAAACTTTTAAGATTTTTTTAGATTCATTCATTCATCATCTGGAAGTACTCAATCCATGAATCTGTATCATGATATCAGTCACTGGGAAGGACACCAGAGAACCTGGAGGAAACCTGTATACAGGGAGAACATGAGAAGGACAGTACTCACAAGTTGTGTGACATACTGTCAAACCAAAGTTAATAATAATAATAATAATAATAGCCATTTCTCTTTCATACACTTGCCCTCACATCCGATTTTTGCAGTCTTTTCCAATCAAAATGGCCTAAACATTTTTACCACAGTCCCATAGATGATTCAGAGTTTATTGTCTCAGACTCAATTTGAAGTGAGCTGTCCTTGTGCACTTTGTTCTCATTACCCTATTGCATGTGCGTATGTAGTGCTTTTTATTGTTCCTTATTTTGGCTCCATGCTTTGCTCATACTGGAATGTGCACTGCTGTTGTAGTAACACCTGTCATAGCAACCAGGTAATCGGAGCACACCTGATTGCGTAACAGACTATAAAAGAGAGCAAAGTTCACACACAGGTAATTCCGAAAGGTAACGAGGTCAGTGTGGAAAGTGAATCAGGCTCCCTCCCTTCACTTTCGTTTAGGTCCGGTCAAAGAGGTGACTCGCTAACACTGACTGACTGATTAAATGTGTAAGAGTATGAGTGACTGAGTGTGCAGTAGTGTACTTAGAGTGCTGGGGGCCCCTGGACTTGCACCATTGTTGAAGCCCTATATGTACATGAATCTACAAGCACTCCAAAAAATTATAATGAATATAAAAAGTCCACTCACACCTGCTGAATTTTTCTTCACCTTCATTTTTCAGAAAGACAGGTACAACAGGTTTTGTGACAAAATATTTCTGTCAAAGTTTTTCCATGATACCTTCTAGATTGGAGCCCCAGCCCCAGGTGAAGCGAAGCAGCCCAATAATATGATGCTGCCAACCTCATTCTTCACCAATGATATGTTGTTTGGGTGATATGGAAAATGATGATATAACAGCAGCTACTCAGCCACTCTCACACTGTACATAAACTTATTACTCACTCACTCATTTGCCAAACCTACTAGGGTCACAGGGAGGTTGTGCCTATCTTAGTCAGCACTGGGCGAAGGCAGGGTACACCCTAAACAGTTCGCCACACCAATGATGGGCTAACACACACAACCATTCACACTCACATTCACACCTAGCAGTCTTTGGAGTGTGGTATAAATCCGGAGTAACTGGAGGAAACCCAAGCAAGCACAGGGAGAATGTGGAAACCCCACACAGAAACACCTGAGCCCAGGAATTGAATCCAGGACCTTCTTACAGTGAGCCAGATGTGCCAACCACTATGCCACCTTGATGCCCATAATTGTATTAGATGATCATTTTTTCAATTTCTATATCAGTATAAATTAATGAACAGTTATGAGCTGAAGGCGAAGTGGATATCTCTAAATAGTAATTGAGATTAAAACATTAAGGAAACTCTTATAATCAACTACATCCACCGAGCCTGAGGTGACTCATTGATTTAGTATATAGACATGGTAACACACAAGCTAAATCAAGATTTATATAGTTTATTTTACATTTTTTAAGCATGACAGAGGTAGGCATTTGAGCTCTACATCCTTTGTAAGCAGAGTATAAACATGTGCTCTAACAGAGCAAGAAAAGCAAAATAAAATAAAATTAATATCATTTATTTTTCTATTTTTAAAGTGAGAAAATGGTCATGCCATCTGCTCTATCACAATGCTCATGTGCACTTCTTGAGGACATGTTTGAAACTCATTCATTCATTCATTCATTCGTCGAACCACCTAATCAAGTCAGAGTTGCAGAGAGGCTCCTGAGTCCATCGCAGAACTGATTTTGAATTTAATTGTATTTCAGAATCAGTGAATGTGAAAAACCCTGAGTGTTTGTCCAATTCTAGCATATCCATCTGAACCAATCAGATTGTGCCATTCCCGTGCAGTATATGATAATAATAATTACACAATAGCTTGTTCTGGTCAACAACTTTAATCTGACTCAAGCCATGATCCAAATTGCTACAGACATTTGCTACAACGGTACTTGTACATAAAATTCTGTTTACTTGTTGATTATAGTGAAATCTCTACTATAGCAGGGGTTCCAAAAACTTGATTGACAAATTTGATTGCAAGAGAAGTTCACAGCCTCTACAGTGGTTTTATTCATTTATCTTACAAAGTAATATTCAAAATATCAAACACTGATTTTGTGTGCACATTCAGACAAACCACATTTAAAACAAGGGCTGAGAACCTGAGAGGTCTAACCAACAGACAGCTGTTTTTCAGAAGACATTGGAGTGCCAGAAATGTACCAGCCTTGACTTCGATTAGTTTATGCCTCAATGAGGACCGACCATTCTAGCATGCATAGACCTTATCCACATCTGTCAAAATATGACCTTATCTTGTTTATCAGTTTTTTGGGGGTTAGACCACTGTGGCTCTTAGCCCTTCAAACAATCTGGTACATATTATGTTAGTCTTTTCACTCTCCTGACATGTTGCACTGGCATAGTTGAACAGTACAAATGGATACATTACCCTGTGCTTATACAGTACCTCCGCTAAACACACTAGCACTGTGTCTTAATCACACACTTATTTCACACAGTTTTACTCTGTATACACATACAGTTTTGTCATTATAGATAGTTTTTCAATTTTGAAACCTCTCATGTTGCCTCCAGAAGCAAAATGTCTGTTTTGTTCAGCAGTCTTCTGGATTTTCCAAATTAGGGCCTATTTTGAGTGCAAGATCCGAGATTTTGATTTGAGACACATGATAACAATAATGTGGAAAGCGGAAAATTTTAAGAGACAGAGCTCAGTGTGTTTAGCATCAATGTGCATGAAATCAAGTATAAACCAGGCTTCCTCTGCTTCACACCTTGGCATGGGTTATTTTCCTATAACAACACAACAGAATGGTAAGTCTGTGCAAGGAATATTCCTTTAGTTTTTAGTCACTTCCATTCTGCATGTACATATGTTACTAACATAATAAAATGCTCCAGTATGTTTCAGTAGTCCATCCATCCATTTATTCATCCATCCATTATCACTGCTGCTTGTCCGTCAGGGTCTTGGGTGAGCTGGCTCCAAACACAGCTGTCATTGAGTGAGAGATGGGGTGCACCCTAGGTAGGTCATAAATTTTTTGCAGGGCTAATGCTGACAGAAACAACGATTCACTCACACATTACACGTAACAGGCAATCTAGAGTAGCCAGTTAATCCATTTGGACTGTGAGAGGAAACCAGAGCACCTAAAGGAAACCCATACAAGCACAGTGAAAACACGCAGCCTCCACACAAAAGGCCCCAGTTGACTGCCATGTTCGATCACAGAACCACTGCACTGCCATGCCGCCCATTTGGGTAGTTCTGAAAAAATCTTTGCCCATTTTGTGATTTCCTCTATTTCTGTTTATTCATAATACTTAATTGTGTCTGATCTCCAAATGCATTTTGTAAAATCTGAGTAAGTTATATATACATGACTTTATTTTATGACTTGTCTATTATGACTATATATCCTGGAGGCCAAAAACTCATTCACTCATTTATCAAACTGCTTAATCTTAAAGGGGCAAAAGGTCCCTGGAGGAGTGGTACCTTTCCGGTTGGCCTATACCACCTTGGCATCCCAGACTGGTCTTCCCTTATCCAGTGGCAAGTGATTCGCAACACATGGCCATTTCATACCAGAATGCAGCCACACCACCTAGCCTCTCACATGACGATGACCGCATGCTCTGGCACACTGCGTTGCCCCAGTATTGCTGAACGCAGCGGATCTAAGGAAGTAAACCCCGAAAATAAATCAGGACCAGTCCCTGCTTGGGTAAGCTCACTGGTCCTTTCAAGTTAGCCTCCTTGGCCTAGATCAGGTGATTTGTGTTTCATATGATCCCACTCCTAAATCTACCCACTGAGGAACGCAAGTACGGAAGACGGCATCCTGCTTGCCCATTGCACGGGGCCAGAAACATTTCGCAGTGGAACAAAAACCCGCTACGGACCCATATAAGCACCAACACCATCACCAACGTCTGTGTCATGAACCTGTGCAGCATAATAGCAAGCATGACGAACCCCGGGTAAAGCCTCGAGGACCCCATGGCCCCGATCAGCCCAGTTTTGCTCGTAAACATCCCAACCAAGTTAAATTAGCTTGTTGGAACGTCCTGACTATGTCTGATGAGACTACAGCCAAACGCCAGGCCCCAGAGCACCGATAGGCTTTAGCATCCTTAGAACTGAGGCATCTTAACATCGACATTGCCTGCTTCAGTGAATGCTGGATACCAGGAGAAGGTGAATTTATTGAGGGAAACTACACATTTCTCCATTCAGGAAGACCACCTGGACAAACCAGACTTGAAGGAGTCGCCATTGCGATCAAGAATACCATCCATCCCCTAGTGATCAGCTGGAAGGGAATCAGCTCCAGAGTGATCAGCATGAAAATCAAGCTGGACAACTTCACTGCAACAGTTATTAGCGTATATGCCCCCACCTTCAAGAGACCACTGGAAGAGAAAGCTTTGTTCTATGACCATCTGTCGGAAGTTTTAACAGCAACTCCCAGACTCGATAGAGTTTTTCTGCTTGCAGATTTCAACGCCCAAGTGTAACACAAATGTAATCGGTTGCCATCGCCTTGGTGATATGAACAAACAGGACACCTTGCTGCTTGAACTGTGTACCCGCTTCGGCATTTGTATTACCAACACACTTTTTTCCCATGCAGATATCTACAAGGGACCTTGGCAACATTCGAGATCTAAACGATAGCACCTCATCAACTATATCATTGTTAGACAACACCACAAGCGCAATATCCTAGATTCAAGAGTCTGTCACAGTGCTGACTGCTGGAGAGACCATAAAATGGTGTGCGCCCATGTGAAACTTCTTTTCCAATTATTCAGCTCAAAAAATAGAACAGCACCATGCCTAAGTGACTTGATGTCAATAAGCTGAATGAACCATCTGTCAGAATCTGTCAAACAACCAATCTGAAAACCAGCCCCTTGAGCAACAATGGAAGAACCTCCATGATACCCTCTATAACAGTGCTAAGGATACCATTGGTATACCATTAGGATACCACTGGCATACGAGCATGCTATAGACAAGCAAGAAACACCTGCCAGAAAGAGCCTCGCCGGCTTCAAAATCAGTGGTGGCTGGATCGCACCAAAGAAGTTGAACAATATGCAGAAAGGCACAATTCTAGATCCTTCTTCCAGTCGATCAAGTTCGTTTACCAGCGACACCAGAGTGGCAACAGCCCCATCAATAACGACCAAGGCAACCGGCTGATGGAAAAGAAGAACATATCGGCCTGCTGGATACCGCACTTTAGCAAACTACTGAACCAGATAGGAAAAGCAAAAACCATTGATGAGATACCACAGGGAGAGGTACTGAATAAACTGGAAACACCTCCAACCATCGATGAAGTTAAGTCAGCCCCCGACCACTTGTCTAACACAAAGTAGGTGGACCAGCCCTTCTCATAGAGCTTCGAGACATCCTTCTTTCCATCTGGGAAGAGAAGAAGGTGCCTCAGGATCTGACAAACTGTAACGTAATTATCATATTCTAGAAACAATGCCGCTTTGACTGCAGTAACTACTGTGGGATTACACTCCTATCTGTTATCAGCAAGCTATTTGCACGGGTCATCCTTAACAGAATATGGCCTTGCATAGAGAAATACCTTCCTGAGGCGCAGTGCAGTTTTAGAAGTGATTGTGCGACCAGTGACCTCTCTGACAACTCTTGAAAAAGTGCAGAGAACAACATCATGAATTGCACAGTTTTTGCGGACTTAGTAAAGGCTTTCAACCCGGTGAGCAGACCCCTTAAGTGGGCACTTCTGCAGAAGATCAGAATCCCCCCTGAAGTAGTCAACATCATTCAAAGCTTTCATGACGGCATGGAAGCAAGAGTGCTGATTGGTGGAGAATTCACAAAACCGTTTGAAGTAAATAACGGCCTGCGACAAGGATCCATTCTAGCTCCCACGTTGTTCATCCTCCTCTTCTCGTTTGTCCTCTGCCACACCCATAAATCCATCCCAGAGTTCGGTGTAGTACAAACTCGATGGCAAGCTTTTCAATCTTCAGAGACTCAAAGCCAAGTCTACAGTAACTACAAGGCTCGATGACTTTCTATATGCGGATGATGCTGCCTTGGCCACCAAAACTCCCGAGTCCTTACAGGAAGGTGCTACAGCTTTGGATAACTCTTGTAAGTCCTGGGGTCTGACTATCAGTAAACTAAAGACAGAAGTAATGCATGTGCAGTGTGAACAACCACCCGCCATCATGATCGATGGTTCGGTGCTTAAACATACCCAGACCTTCACATACCTTGAAGGTAACCTGTCAGACGACGCAAGCTGCGACTTGGAAATCCAGCGGCGAGTGTGCCGTGGCGCAACTGCGTTTAATGCTCTAAGAACCAGGTACTTCAACAGAAGGGGCCTCAATCTGTCTACCAAGCTGACTGTATACAAAGCCATAGTCTTACCTTTGCTCCTCTATGGATCGGAAATGTGGCCAACACTTGCCCATCACATTCACCAACTGGAAGTGTTCCAACAAAGATCGCTTTGGCAAATAATAAATGTCAAGTGGCGGCAGCACGTTACCGATGTTGAGCTTCTTAAACATGCCAACTGTACCTCTGCAACAACAGACTCCACTGGCTTGGCCATGTATCACAGATGGACGACTCGAGGATACCCAAGCAACTAATATTTGGCAAGCCAAAGCTTGATAAACGTGACAGGGGGCGTCTGCGCAAGCGTTGGAAGGATTGCGTGAAAGGAGACCTTTGTTTCTTCATGATATATTGCAGCTCCTGGTACCAAACAGTGCAGGACTGGCGATCATGGAGGTGTGCCCTTCACTCGGGCATTCAGCACTGTGAAGACCATCTTCTACTGCGAGCAGCCGATCGCAGGAAGAAGAGGCATGAAAGGGCTAAAAGAGCCCCCATCATCATGAAGTGATGGGGACCAAATGAATGAATGAAATGAATCTTACTAGGGTACACCCTGATTAGCTCTCCAGACCATTGCAGTGCCAGCATCTACACAACCATGTACACTTACATCCATACCTAGCGGCAATTTTGAACAGCCAGTTAGCCTACTGTGCATGTCTGAGGGAGGAAACTGGAGTACCCGGAGAAAACCTATGCAAGCATGGGGAAAACATGCAAACTCTACACAGAGATGCCGGGGCCTGGGTCTCAAACCCAGGACCTTCTTGCTGTGAGATGGATATGCTAACCACAACGCCACCATGCTTTCTGGTCAAAACTCACCAATACCCATATAAAACATGTGAAAAATTGTCCCTAAACCTATATGGTTCTGCCACCTTGAGTAACAACTGCGATCAAATGCTTTCAGTAAAAGCAGATGGTGGGATATTTGATATTATATATAAAATCAATCCATGTAGGAATATAAAATAGGAAAAATAAGTTGATGAAGGCTTGCAATTTATAATGTGCATTCAGTGCCATTTGCTCAGACTGTTTGGTAGTCTCTCCCTCTCGCTCTTTAACTGTACCTCAACATGGGCAGAGTATATGTGTCTGTGAACACGCTGAGGCAGATGTTTACAGCAGCCAAGTTGAGAAGCAGCATTTTCTTTCATTATTTTCTCATCTTTTTATTTTGCAATGTGAAAAAAATAGACTTGAGACTTCTGCTTTGATAATTAAGCACTCACTTGTAAATTTTATAAATTACCAAAAGTACTGTGAATACTTACTATTATTTGTATGGTGATGCTGTTATTAATATTACTTTCTTTCTTTCTTTCTTTCTTTAATGTTAAATGCTTCACACTTTTCACTTCATGAATGTCCCTAATGTTTCAAAGACATGGAAATTCTTTAACTAACTCCAGATTAGACTTGATTTAAACAGGTGTAGTTCGTTCTCCTTTTGATGTCATTCAATACATGTACAGGTGAAACTCGAAAAATCAGAATATCGTGCAAAAGTTCATTTATTTCAGTAACCTAAAAGGTGAAACTAATATATTATATAGACTTATTACATGCAAAGTGAAATATTTCAAGCCTTTACTTGCTATAATTTTGATGATTATGGCTTACAGCTTATGAAAACCCCAAATCCAAAATGTAAAATATGTAAATTTTGTTTAAAAAAAAAAAAAAAAAAAAGTTCAATATTGTAGGCTCAAAGTGTCACACTCTAATCAGCTAATTATTCCAAAACACCTGCAAAGGGCTCCTGAGCCTTTAAATGGTCTCTCAGTCTCTCAGTCTGGTTCAGTAGAATTCACAATCATGAGGAAAGACCGCTGACCTGACAGTTGTGTAAAAAACCATCACTGACGGGAGGGAAAGCCTCAAAAGGTAATTGCAAAAAAAGTTGTATGTTTTCAAAGTGCCGTATCAAAGCACATTAATAGAAAGTTCAGTGGAAGGGAAAAGTGTGGAAGAAAAAGGTGTACAAGCAGCAGGGATGATCGCAGCCTGGCGAGGATTGTCAGGAAAAGGCTATTCAAAAGTGTGGGGGAGTTTTTGGACATGGGCTTCAAATGTTGTACTTCACGTGTCGAGCCGCTCCTGAACATCAAACAACGTCAGAAGTGTCTTATCTGGGCTAAAGAAAAAAAAACTGGTCTGTTGCTCAGTGGTCCAAAGTTCTCTTTTCTGATGAGAGCAAATTTTGCATCTCATTTGGAAACCAAGG
>JAQMYF010000026.1:12265888-12279922 GCA_030014195.1 Neosilurus mollespiculum | reverse complement strand
ATGTGACTTACATATATATATATATATATATATATATATATATATATATATATATTTTTTTTTTGTATGTATATTGTATATAGAGACATTTTTCTTATTGAGACTATATTATATATATTCTGTTTACTTGGTATGCAGCAACTGTGTGCACACAATTTCCTCCGGGATCAATAAAGTATTCTGATTCTGATTCTGAAATAATGAGACATCATGTGAATTATGCTAGACAGGGTTATGTTGTACATGTCTCACCCAAGGTCGAGCCTCAGCGGCTCTGATATCATCAGACGATACCTGATGTGTCTTTATTGTAGATAAAATTAAAATACTTACTTCCCCAACCGTCTTTAAAGACAAAATCATGTTCTTAATCAATCTCGGGTAGTGACATTCCAGCAACTGACAGGCACAAGGTGGTAAGGCACTCATCAGAAAAGTGTTTTTGAAAGGTGCATGACTATCAACCCGGAGATTGCAAGTTCGAATCCGGGTTGATGCCACAGCCATCCGTGACTGGGAGTCCATGGGAGGTAATTGGCCAAGCTCTCACAGGAGAGAGGGATGGCATACATTCACTTCCCTGTTACTCACCAGCCAATCACAGGCATTTGTGAGCTCATTCATACGAGGGGGCGGATAGCACTTTCCGAGTGTGTTAGGCTGCTCCCAAATACACATGCGCTGCAGTTCGAAAAGAGGCGGGTGGTAGCATTGCATGCCACAGAAGGGGCATGTGCATGCCTATGTGCATGCCCCTCCATGGTTTGTGATAGGGAAGGAAATGCAGGATGAGTTATCAAAAATTTGTACTAGCTTTCCTGAAAATTTACATACAGTAAATAAACAAACAAAACAAAAACTTTAACTTTTATTGAGAATATATCCTAATATATTTTTATTATTTCTTCTTGTCTTATTTGTGTCCATACCACTGAGGACAAAAAAGGGACACTTCATAATTAATAACAGGAAGTCACAGTTATATCATATAGCTCACAGAAGCTCTGCAGCACACTGCAGTGCATTATAGGATTGATAACCCCCAGTACACACGTGCGTGCGTGCGTGCGTGTGTGTGTGTGTGTGTGTGTGTGTGTGTGTGTGTGTGTTTGTGTGACGTCACTGAGCTCAGAATAGAAACGATTCAATGTAACACACACAGTGCTTGAGGAGGAAATGATTTCCCACCAGTCTGGAGGCTTTTACTGGTTCCAACACAGTAAAACACACACACACACACACACACACACACACACATACACACACACACACACACACACGCAAGCACGCATGCACAATTGCACACACACACACACACGAACACACACACACACACACACACACACACACACACAGGTGTATGTTTGTTTTTCAAAGAGATAGAGAAATTCTTCACATTTAAATAAATAAATAAATAAATGGTGGCGGCACAGTGGCATAGGGGTTAGCATGTCCGCCTCACAGCAAGAAGGTCCTGGATTCGATTTCCAGCTCGGTTGTTTCTGTGTGGTGTTTGCATGTTCTCCCTGTGCTTGCGTGGGTTTCCACTGGGTACTCCGGTTTCCTCCCACAATGAAAAAATATGCACAGTAGGCTAATTGGCTGTTACAAATCACCCCTAGGTGTGAGTGTTAGTGTGAATGGTTGTGTGAGTGTTGGCCCTGCGATGGACTGGCGAGCTGTCCAAGGTGTACCCCGCCCTCGCCCAGAGTCGGCCAGCCTCCCCACGACCCTAATTAGGATTAAGCGGCTCAGAAAATGAATGAATGAATGAATGGATGGATGAATTAATAGATGAATGAATAATAACCGGAGCCAAAGTGGAGAGACAGGATTTCAACTTTAGCTTAGTTTTCCTTGAGAGCTGTTGAAAATCTGGATCCAGACTAAGTAAAATTATTTTATTAATATCCAACTCTTGTGATGAAACTTATTATGAAATAAAAGTGACAGTGTAAGAAAGCAGTGTGCGCTACAAAGCTGTGTGAAATTAAACTATGTAGCCAGACAACTGAAAATATTTTGTTTATACTTTTAATAAATTCTCTGGTCTGTTTTATGTCCTTTGGGTTTTACATTTAAAGGAAGTCAGAAGAGAAAACAATACACATTATTAATGAAACAGACACACATTAAACACTGAGTAGAGGGATCTTGTCACAGCTCTGCCCAGGATTAATTATTAATTTCATTCATTCATTTCATAAGCCGCTTAATCCTAATTAGGGTTGCGGGGAGGCTGGCGCCCATCTCAGCCGAATCTGGGCAAAGGTGGGGTACACTCTGGACAGCTCGCCAGACCATCGCAGGGCCAACACTCACACAACCATTAAAACTCACAACCCCATGTTTTAGAACAGCACCATGATCATGAAATATGGCTTGGATGGTTGTCCCATGCCCGTCCCGTGTCCATTGCATGTCCACATGTCACTGAATAGAACCAACCCATCGACTTCATTTTTGATGGTTTTCCCATGTCCGTCTTGTCACGTTGCTGAGTTGATGCTGATTGACTGTTATGTATTGCTGAGTTGCATAACAACGGTTGGCTGAAAGGATGCAATCTATACATAACGTTATATATAAACACAGTGTGCAAAGGTCTAATAAAGAACAGCTCCTTTAGGCCTAAATCAATATATTTAGTCTTGTACTGGCTTTGTTGCTCCATTAGCAAAGCAGGCTATCATTACTACCTACACACTCAGCAGAGGCAACAGCAATCTCTGCTACTTTTTGTTGCTTGATCTTGGCACTGAAATCATGGCTGTAATGTGTACAGTATGTAAGTAGAAAATGAACATTCACCTGTTGCTGTGCCATTCACTATGGTTAACCTGCGTTTAATGCGTAGGTCATTTTAGTCCAATCTAAACTAATCAGTCTGATATATTTCATTAACAGACTCTTATAATCTCTGTTCACTTTTTGGCATCAGGCAGCAGTCACAGAAAAGACAAAACAAAAAAACTTTACAACCCTACATGTTTCACATTTAGAGTGTTATGTGTGCAATAATCAGTGGTTAGAATCCAAGACTCTTACGTTTGCTGACGACCTTTTCAGGGTAGGCTGAACTTGGCCATGCTTAATGATGGAAAGTACCAGAAACTTTAGCAAGATGAGACATAACCAGACTGACTGTATTATGGAAGAGCACAACTACACAATATGTGAATATAGTGTGAGTATTAATTAATATTAAGGACATTAAATAAAAATTTATATAGAATTATTTTAAGCACACACATTGTGTACAGAAACATCCGAATTTTGATAAAAGATTTAATCCAGATTCAAACAGCTTGAGGGATATATATTTGTGTGTGTGTGTGTGTGTGTGTGTGTGTGTGTGTCAGTGCTTTATTTAGAGAGGATTTCCTCCCTCCCTCTGTTAAAGCATCTGCCTCCATCTCACACCATCACAACCCCTCGCTGTGTGTGTGTGTCTATGTGTGTGTGTGTGTGTGTGAATAAATGTGAGTTTCGGTGGAAAATGTTTAATTGAAAGCCCAAAGCAAAACTTATTAAATTAATCAAAGCATCCACCATGATAACAGTCGTTGTCGTGGTCACTTTGTGCATTAGGAAACGCCTATATCCGATTATTCCACTCACTCATACTGCAGCGTGATTCAGTGTGTCATCTCTATATGTCCTCATTATTAATACACAATGCACCGGTGTTGATTTGCGTCACTCTCTCTCTCTCTCACACATACACACATACACACCTCTAATTGTAGAGTAATTTATTGGGATTATTACAACAAAACGAACCACCTAACATCCAACCCTGTGCTTAAGTATTTTCTTCTCCAGCATTAAAACACCTTTAACTACTTGAATTATAATAAATGGAAAAAACAACGGTTAGAAAGGATTATTGAAAAATTTAAAGAGTTACAGTAATGACACTAAACGATTATTTAGCGCATCAACAGAAATTGTAAGAATGTTATTCATCTTATACTACAGATTTAACCATTCTTTAAAAACATACCAGCCTTTATTGTACTGGAGTACAGGGGTTTAATAGATACTAACTATACAGCATCTGTTAGATAGTCACAGTACCCACAAACACACACCAAGCGCACAGGCAAAACTGCACTGCTTTACTCTTCAAAGAACACACTCAGGGGAAACCCAACCACTAACCAAACTCTCTGTGTGTGTGTGTGTGTGTGTGTGTGTGTGTGTGTGTGTGTGTGTGTGTGTGTGTGTGTGTAATTGTACTTACTACATTCTGAGGACAGGAATATGTTTTTATTCAACACAGTGAAGACATTTTGTATGGCCTTCAAAAAGGGGTATTTGGGAGCAAAGGGCCAGATAATGCAATATGACAATGAATGTCACCTTAAAGGTAGAAAGATTTTGTGTGTGTGTATGTGTGTGTGTGTGTGTGTGTGTGTGTGTGTGTGTGTGTGTGTGTGTGTTGTTACATATTCCGTTCATCCAAACACTTAATGAACTGTTTTATCCTACTAAGGAGCCTATCTCAGCCATCTCTGAGGTGGGTTTCCTCCAGTTACTCTGGAGGAAAGTCCAAAGACAGGCACGTTAGGCTAATTGGTTATTACAAATTGCCCCTAGTTGTGAGTTGAGTGGTTATGTTTCCCTGCAATGGACTGGTGAGCTGCTCAGGGTGTACCCTCCCTTTGCCCAGAGTCGGCTGAGATAGGCCCCAGCCTCTCTGCGACCCTAGTAGGATTAAGCACTTAGGCAAATGGATTAATAAATGGTTGTACTAAAAAAATTATTTGCCTCAGGCTGATTGGAAAGCCTTGAAGTGAATAAACTATTTAGCAACATCACCTTGTGCTTGTGTGGGATTCCCCTTGGTACTCCAATTTTCTTGCACAGTTTGCAGACTGGTTGTTCTAAATTGTCTATTGGTGTGAGTGTAAATGGTTGTTTGTCTCTGTGTTAGCTCTGCAATTGACTGGCGACCTTTTCAGGGTGTACCCCGCCCCTCGGCCAAAGCTGGGACCGGCTTCAGCTTCCTTGTGACCATAACAGGATAAGCAGTATGCATAATGAATGAATGAATGAATGAATGCATAAGTGTGGATGGGAGACTATGCTATCACATGCTATTAATTCACGTTTTTGTGTTGTTGAGCTACTAATAACAGTGGTCTTATCCACAAAGGACTAGCGTGACCGCAAGCTTTCATTCCAGCCAAACTGAAGGCACACCTGAGAGCTGACTTTGGAGTAAGAACAAGTGATTGAACACATGGAATCAGATATGGCTCCTGCTTGATTGGAAAGAAAGCTTGCAGTCACTTCACCCTTTGCAGATAAGCTTGAAGACCCCTGAATAAAATAAAGGGGAAGTTGTTTTGGAAATTCCGTGCTCTCCTATGAATATACTCCCATTTAAATGTGATTTTAAATGATACGTTGACCAAGAACTTGATTACTCCTCTTCCAGCACATGTTACATTTATTTATAGTTTTGTTACCAACAAATTCAATCCTCTGTTATATTAAATGCTCAAGCAAAGATCATGAAAGATCTTTCAAATAGTGACTATGCCTGTAGTTTCCTTCTCAGGTCTGAATACCAGTGTCCACAGTTACATTATTGAAATCTTACCATGCATGCTTCATACTTATGCAAAATGTATCTACATCTTGTACATGTTATAAGAGTAATAAACGCTAAACAGAGTCTTAACAAGCTCAGTGGTCTGATAGGAACACTAACTACTAAGTCCGACATTTGGGACAGAGCCAGTGTTAGTGTTACTGCCTCTTTCTGCTCCCTGCTCTTGGGCACATTGAATGATTCTAATGGGCGTGGTTTTAAAAAATTATAATACATAAGGAAGCATGTAATTTAGACCTGCGATGGCCTAGTGAGCTGTCCAGGGCTGTGCTCTGCCCTCACCCAGAGTCGGCTGTGATGGGCACCAGCCTCCCAGCAATCCTAATTAGGATTAAGCGGCTCAGAAAATGAATGAATGAATGAAGCATGTAATTTAGAGAAATATACAATGATTTTATTTAATGTTATCTCAATGTGTAAAAATAAACCATTGTGTACAGTTCAGTCAGATTCTAATGAATAAGCTTTATATGATTTATATTTTGTAACAAAGTTCAGCTATCATATCAGATAATAGAATGATGTGGATTTTTTTATTCTCTTCTCTGTTTGGGACTTTGGGCCTGACTGTGCACTGTGGTGGTAGTGTCACAAATCACACCCTGTACTCGCCCCCTCACTCACCATACGCTAATAACAACGGCTCCAATATGACTTACCAACTTGCCACACACACACACACACACACACACACACACACACATACACACACACAGAAATACACAGTGTAACAAAAGCCTGGAAAAACAAAAAGGAAAAGTCCCAGTCTCGTTAAACAATAAAACATTAATTAGCCCACTAGCATTAGTGCTAATAAAAATATCGTCTAGACATTTTTAAAATGAAACACTGTTTATGTCTGAAAAGACGCGTAGCATATCCTGTTTTCCACAGAGTGCTGAGTCAAGGGGAAACTAAGAAAAAGAAAAAGAGCAAAAGGCAGACATAGAGACAGACAGAATGATAAATGTTAGTGATACTATGATCAAATATAATTTGCTGTAGAGAGCTGTAATTTAACTATACACAGATTTGGTCAGTTTTTCGTCTGGTCATGATGAGCAGAATAACACGAGGGCATGAGGGGTAAATGTCCTTTCAGTAAGTTTGTTTACACAATATGTGTAACATAAAGTAATGTGGTCGTACGAATTCTAAAGACAAAACACACACGCGTGCACACACACCCACACACACACACACACACACACACACACACACACACACACACTGAAAAAAAATGCAGTCATTTGTTTTAATAATAACCCAGTCTTCCAGTAGCAGCAAAAATTAGCTTAAGATCACAAACTTTCAGTAAAAAACACTTTAGTAGTCAATATGTTCTGATAAACACTTCCTCTAAATATATTAACAAACTGAGAAAATTATCTCCTTACTAACATGAATGCTCTTCCTAAGCATACAGTGGGACTTTTGCAAGTGCATCATAATCATCATCATCTTCTTCCGCTTATCCGGGGCCGGGTCGCGGAGGCAGCAGTCTAAGCAGGGATGCCCAGACTTCCCTCACCCCAGACACTTCCTCCAGCTCTTCCGGGGGACCCCGAGGCGTTCCCAGGCCAGCCGAGAGACATAGTGCAAGTGCATTATTTAAATTCTGAAAAAAACGATATAAATTAAAACAAAAGTCTGTAAAAGTAGGAATTTGTTTTCTCTGGCATTGAATAATGGTGCCAAAAAAAAAAACTTAGTACCTCACATTGAATGATTAATTTAACTTGCACACTCACTCATTTGCCAAACTAATTAATCCTGCTAGGGTCCTAGGACACTGGGTGAAGGTGGGGCAGACCCTGAATAGCTCACTGGATCATCACTAGATCATTGCAGGGACATCCATTCATATTCACACTCACACCGAGGGGCAATTAGCCTAATGTGCATGTCTTTGGAATATGGGAGGAAACCGAAGTACCCTGAGGAAACCCACACAAGAGAGAGAGAGAGAGAGAGAGAGAGAGAGAGAGAGAAAGACAAGAAAAGAGACGGAGATAACATGCAGACTCAACACAGAAACGCACTTGCCAAGCCTGGAACTCAAACCCAGGACCTTCTTGCTGTGAAGCAGATGTGCTCATCACTACGCCACAGTGCAGCCCTCACTTAAAGACTCTCATTTCCAAATTTTGCAAGCCTTTCTATCACTAACCGTTCACTGCATGTCATTAGGATATTCCAACATATAATAATAAATATGAGCTAGCTATTGGTCAGTTGGCTGTTAGGCATGGGTTTTGCTAGCTTTCAGAATAGGCACTGATGCTAACAGGTTAAACATTGACTGTGTCTTTCAGTCCATCATCATAATACTGCTTGAATATTTCAATATTTCACCAAAAACTGTATTAACAACTTGTCAGAAATAAACTCTTATTATAATAATATGAGCAAACTGAGACCGAGGGACATTCTTATTGTATGTGCTGAATTATTCAGACGAGTAAACATCCATTGGAGGGCTGTTAGTGTGAAAAAGGTGAAAAGTCAGTGAGAAAGAATTTATAATCACAGCTATGATCACAGAGATCACATCTGACATCAAATTCATACAGGATATGTAATAATACAGCCTGCAGTGTTTTAAATCCAATCAGGATAATGCTCTGCATACAGTATTTGGCACCATGCTGCAAAATATTTACATGACCAAATGGATAACATTGTAAATGAGTTTCTTAAACATTTTTATAGACAGAGTTTAATCTTCACACAGAAAAAAAATTATTACACTAAAATAAATTAGATCAGTGAAGCTGTACCATTAGCATTCTCCCAGAAACACCAGCGAGCTGTTGAATTATTCATATTTAGCATTAATGAAGTAAGAAATCTCCATTAATAAGCTTCTGTGTGATAATCATGACTACACATCTGAGGCTGAATGCTAATAAATCATTAATCTATCATTACTGCTGCTGTGATTTATTGATATTTAATTAATTACTCAAAGAGGTGCTTACTTATGGCAGATAAATATTTTACAGCTTGAATGAATTAACATTTTGTTTAAAGCCAAAAGTGATCTCGCTCTTCATTTAGCCATTTGACAGAAAAGTTTCACTCCAAAATTGCCCCTATGTTCACTATGAACAAAACTAACATTTAGCCAACGGCATACATTCAAGAGTTGCTGGCATTCTCTCTTTATCACTATTACTAGAGTTTCTGGTACACAAACCCATACTGCATTCGTGACAGACCTGATTAATGACATAAGTACAAAATAATAACACAATGACAGTAATTATGGTGGGGCAGTGTTTCAGTGGCTGTCACTGTCACCTCAACCTTTCTGTGTGGTGTTTGCATGTTCTCCATGTGCCTACATAGCTTTCAGGTTCTCAGGTTTCCTCCCACAGTCCAAAGATATGCACATTAGGTCAACTGGCTATAGGTGTAAATGTGACTGTGAAGAGTTGTTTGTGTTTGTGTTATTCCTGCAATAAGCTGGTGACCTATTCAGGGTGAACCCTACCTCTCACCTGAAGTCAGCTGGGATTGGCTCCAGCTTCCCACACGACCCTGACAGATCATCAGTATAGATAATGGATGGAGGGACAGTCATGTTTTTATTTGTTGAAAATAAATTGTATATCATACTTTATCCAAAATTCATTTTCTAAGCCGCTTAATCCTAATTAGGGTTGCAGGGAGGCTGGCACCTAACTCAGCCAACTCTGGGCGAAGGCGGGGTACACCCTGAACAGTTCACCAGGTCATTACAGGGCCAACACGCATACAACCATTCACACTTACACTTACACCTAAGGGTGATTTGGAACAGCCAATTAGTCTACTGTACATGTTTTTGGACTGTGGGGTGAAACCGGAGAACCCAGAGGAAACCAGTACAAGCACAGGGAGAACATGTAAACTCCACACAGATACGCCCCAAGCCGGTGAATTGAACCCAGGACCTTCTTGCTGTGAGGCAGACGTGCAAACTACTGTGCCTCTTTATCCATTATTATCTTTCTTCATCTAAACAAGAAACAGCAATCAGGAACACTGGAAATGACAGACTGGCCCCTTGATCACATTTTGCTCAATAAAACCCCAACAAACATGGAATTTAACTGATTCTTGAATGATCGCACAAAGGTTTCCTCTAAAGACAGTCTTTGAGAACAGTTACAGACTTGGTCCATATATGAAGAGATTCCGGATGTCTGGAAAACTATTTAAAAACAATGCCAGCAAGAATGTTCGCTGTTATAAAAGCCAAAGGAGGACAAACTAAATGCTGTATGTGAATTCTTCTATTTTCTTTGTTTAACCACCACAAATAAAATAATATTTTTTTAAAAATCTAAGAAAAAATATTTTATTTCTTTAATTCATGGCAGGTGGCCTAATACATGTGTCAAGCTGTGTAATGAAAACTAGTAATGTCTATCATACAGGTCTATGTAAATGAGTTGTTATTATAGAAATAATGTGTTAAAATTGCACTGCATTACTGCATTAAGCCAGTGATTTGGAACTGCACTGATGTCAGAGTTGCTATAAAAAAAATTTTTAATAAATAAAAACACCTAAACCCCTTCTGACCAATCACAACCTAGAATTCCTTAATAGTTTAGGGGAACTAACTAACTTCTGAAAATCACATTTCACTTAATAGTCATGGAACTTAAAGAGAGGGAATTTAATTGTAGTGTGAGTTCACAAGCGAGACCACAAACACTTCTGAGGGATAAAATTATCTTTGTTACACAATCCATTACACCACTAACACACACACACACACACACACACACACACACACACTGCAGAAATACCTGTAACAGATAGCGGAACATAAACAATCAGCTGTATAATCTTGTGTGTGTGTGTGTGTGTGTGTGTGTGTGTGTGTTTGTGTGTTTGTGTGTGAATGTGTTTTCCCACAGCACTTGCTCTTACGACATACTTCCGGCCCAAACACAGAGTTGCTGTGGTAACATTGCATGCCACCAAGCAGTTGTAAGTGAAGTGAAAGTGGGTGGCGTTCCTTTGACCTGAGTTACCTTTGTACCGTAGCCACAGCAACTCCATAGGTGTGTGTGCATGTGTGAGTGAGAGGGAGAGAGGGAGAGAGTACATTCCAGAGGACACACCCAGGGTTTCCCTTGCTGTGTTGTTGCTGACGTTGGACTTGCTATGACAACCAGGTGCGCCTCATTGTTGATTTGGGGAATCCTTCTGTCAGCTCCACATTAATGAAAGAGCTGTGTGTGTGTGTGTGTGTGTGTGTTTATTGACTGGTAAAGGACATTCTGTAGGTCACAACGCCATCTATAGGCTATCTGATATCTATGCTTAGTCCTGTTACCATTGAAACAGTTAAGAGGATGAGCAAACACAGATCAGCATGTTTCACAGAAAACTCAAATTGTTGATTTTTTTTGTTTAAATCATAAATTACACATGCTCTCTGACAATATGTTAGAGTAGAACATGAAGAGAAGTGTCAAGCAAATCCAAGGCAGTATGGAGGGCAGACTATGGATGCTATAGGCAGAGACGTTTGGATTTGAAACATGCTGCTTCTGGGATGCCGGTGATCCTGATCCTCCTAATCCTTCTGCTTTCTGAGTCCTGTGGTCTGTCCTGGTGTGCTGATGCTGGCTGGAGCATCTTGGAAGCCCCTCGGTCCTGTTGATGAAGATCCATATGGGCTTAGATCTGCACTCAGAGACTGTGAAGACGACTTTTCACTGCTGGTGATATAAACTCTCATGCTACAATTATTTAGGACTTACATTTGTGGTATAACCAACCGGACTACATGTTGGACTGAAATGAAGTTTCTCCTATATGGTTTGCATTTTATGGTTTCATCCAAGCGAGGATGGGCTTGTTCATTAGGGATGTGTAGGGGTTGTAGAAAAATGTTTAAATTCTTTTTTAAATTACTTTTACTATGTAAAGCTGCTTGTAAACTGTAAAAAGCACTATACAATTAAAATTGAATTGAATTGAAATTGAATTGAATTTGGTGGCCTTGGAAACAATGACAGTGTTGAAATGATCAAAGATTTGTTGATCAATTAATTCAGGTTACTAGAAGCAGCGTGTAAAGCTCTATGGGTTGCATGTCCCAAGGTGGAAAAAACTAAATCAAGATGCTGATGATGTCACAGAGTGTGTATGTTTGTGACCCACTGGAAAGACATCGTGACAGAGGGAGACAGAGTCTGGCCGCCCATGGAGCACCATTATCAGAATCAGAATCAGCTTTATTGGCTAAGTTTGTGCCACCCACTGCTGTTCTCCCTGTACAAAAATGACTGTACCTCAGAGGAACCCTCAGCGAAACTCCTGAAGTTTGCTGATGACACCACTGTCAACGTTTATGTGGTCTCATCATTACGTGGAACATCCCACAATCATTCATTCATTAATTGGCTGGACTGCTTAATCCTACTTTGGTCACAGGGAGCCACACTATCTCAGCCAACGCTAAGCAAAGGCAGGACCAGTCCATGACAAGGACAACACACACACACATAACCATTCACATTCACATTCATACCTAGGTGCAGTCTGAAACACAGAAGCACCTTCACTGAATCTGGAACAGATGTGCTAACCACTACATGCATGTGCTGCAGTTCGTAAAGTGCAGGCAGCAGCATTGCTGGTTGATGGTAGTGGTCGTATGTGATAGGGAGGCAATACTTGACAGGTGGGTAATTGAATATGACTAAATTAGAGGAGAAGATTTTACCACATTTCCAATCCTAATGCATCTCAATCCAACCCGACTGTTCATCATCGATACAGATGGGGGTGAGAGCAGTCTTATAGCAATGCATAGGCAATCTTATAGCAATGCATACTGCATCCAGTGGCATCCTTCTCAAAGAAATTCTCACCAGCCAAATTTAAGTATGACGTAGGGGATCCTGGCCCTCAAACTGGCAGTGAGGAATACAGATACTGCCTGGAAGGAGCAAATTATTCATTCCATGTGCTCACGGGTCATAATAATCTGGAATATCTACGCACAGTCAACGGATTGATTCGATGTCAGGCACAATGGGCTCTGTTCTTCTCACATTCCAAATTCACTGTGGCATACTGACCATGCTCCAGAAATATTAAAGTGGAGACTTATCCATGAATGGCATCAGTGGCCACACTGGTTGGTAGATGTAACCCAGTTTGGAAAATCAAAGCGTCCCTTCCTGCACCACAATTCCCCTGGTCACACCTTGCTCTTGACTTTCTCATGGATCTCCTGGAATCAGATAGATTCACAACCATTCTTGTCAGTTGTAATCAGTTCTCTAAGTTCCTATGATTAATCCCCATGCCATGCCTGCCCACATCAAATGAGACAGCCAAGGCTATCTTCCAGCATACCCTCTGAAAACTTTGGTATTACGGAGGATATATTGAATGACTGAAATTTACAGTTTACAGGTCGCATAAGGAAGGCTTTCATGGAAAAGCTGGGAACATCAGTAAGCCTTATCTCTGGCTATTACCCTGAAGCTAACAGCCAGGTGTAAAGGTCCAAGCAAGAGATCGGAAGAATTGTACATACTTTCTTTGTGGACACACAGAGTGAGTCGGCTCACTCTCCTGGGCTAAACATTGCAGAACTACCTAAGGCACTTATCTGCCTGCCTGACCCCATTTTAGTGCGTACTCAAGTTGCAACCAATTGATGCTGAGTAGTTTCAGAGTAGTGAGCAGGTCTGGAAAAGGGCACATTGCCACCTGGAGCAATCCACACAGTGCAAAAAAACTAATGCAGATCATCACTATGCAGAGGCATGTTTATGACAGAAAGAAGGTTGGGTGTGGCTGACCAATGAGAACATTAAAATCACATTACATTATTGGACCCTTTAAAATTCTCAAGAGGATCAATGTAACTTAAGTTACTTAAGTAACTTACTCGCTTGCTCTCCTGCCACAAAACCATTTGGGCCCATGACTGTATATGTCTCTTCTTAAGCCTGTCATCTCAGGATCCCTAGACACAACCACACCAGCAACCCACCTGAGCCCCTGAACCTGATGAGGTCTGCTGGTTCTTGATGCAGGTGCCAGGACTTGGAGTATTGGAGGTATTGGAACTGATGGATTGGAAGGGGTACGGTCCAGAAAAACAATACTGGAACCCATCTAAGGAAATTTTAAACCCTCCTTAACAAGCCAGGCCCCCCAGGGGTCAACCTACAAAGACAGTCACTCTTGGAGGTATCACATGATCACACATACCTGTACCTGCATTTCTCCTGATCACCATGCGAATTCTTAAATAGGACTCTGCTCGTTACACATGTCGCAAAGTATTGATTAATGTCACTTTGTTGCTGTGGGCAGTGGTGGCCTGGTGGTAAGGTGCTGGATTACTGATCCCAAGGTCGGGGGTTCAAGCCCCACTATCGACG
>JAQMYF010000026.1:12252074-12265788 GCA_030014195.1 Neosilurus mollespiculum | reverse complement strand
AGCATTTCACTGCATATTGTACTGTGTATAATTTGTATGTGACAAATAAATTTGAATTTGAATTTGAATTTGAACACCATCTTTACTATAATATCCATTAAACAATCTCAGAAATATTCAATTCCCTCTGAGTCCAGAATATTTACATTTGCACAGACACCTGTAAGATCCTGCAACTGGAAACTGGCAGAGGGTTTTATGGTCCCGATGAAACTACAGTAGAACTTTTCAGCATGAGTGCCTACACGGCCCAACGCTAAAACAACACCCTCCTGAGGCTGAAGCATGGTGCTGGAAGCATAATGTTGCACGGACCTCATACAGCATTTCATGTCTGCAGGGACTGTGGAGTCTGTTAGTACTGAGGGAAGAGTACAGTACAGGGAGATCCCGGGGAAGAAGCTGATGAAGTTTGCAGAATCGTCTGGAATTGGGTCGAAAATTTGTATTCCAACAAGACAGCAACCCTGAGCAGGAGGCCGATGGTACCATGGAGCAGCAAGTAGATGTTCTGGAGTGGTCTAATCAGAACCCTGACCTGAAAATTAATGAAAAAATTATCGAATGTCTTGAAGTTTGCTGTCCATCAGTGAAAAGAAAATGAACCTTCTGCAGCCTGCGAATAAGAGTGGAGGAGGATATGAGGGGTTTTGTTGCCAGCGGAGATATTAAACAAATACCGTATGCAACGGGGGCGAGGGGGATGTCACACAATATTCTCCAAGAAGGAACATAGATGGGGAAATGAATTTTGGAGACATCCCCTGAGCCTCACTCATTTACCCCCTCATTTCCTGAACTACTTAATCCGACTACAGGGGTCGAGGGGACTCTGGGCAAAGGCGGGGAACACCCTGAACAGCTCGCCAATCCTTTGCAGGGCAACGCACACAACCATTCACACTCCTACCTACATCTAGGGGCAATTTGAAACAGACAGTTAGCCTAACGTTCACGTCTTTGGGCTGATATATATAACATTCCTTTGCATTTATCTTTCTTAAAACTAACAATTCACCAGATGTTATCTGAAAGGTATCACCCCGGTAACAAGTGCTTGTGTCCTTCAAGCCCAGTTCGAACCTACTTTCTGTGAGTGGATAAGTAGTGGATGAACTCCAGGGGACTAAAAACCCTCCCCATACAGAAGGTTCGACCTTCAGGTAAGACCAGCTCTTCTTCTTTGTATCCTGCTGTTGCTTAGTGCCGTGTTCCCACTGGGCTTTGCATTCTCTGCTCTCCGGCACGCCGTGGGATCTCGCTGACTCGCTCCGCCTCCGACAGTAAACTGAGATCACACGCTGCTCTGAGCTCTGTATGCCACGTGAACACGCTTTAAGCCTTCTGTCCTGCTCAGGTCAAAATGGACCGTTGTTCATTTTTACAGGAGTGGCGCAATGGTGCAGGTGTTAGCACGGTCGGTCTCCTCTTAGCAAACAGGTCAATCAGGGCCTTACTGTGTGGAGCTTGCATGTTCTTCTGGGGTTCCTCTGTGTTCTCCGGTTTCCTTCCACTGTACAAAAACGTGCAGATTACTTTAAATGACTACTTTAAATTTCCTGGATGGAGTGTGTATCTTTTATTTATTTATTTTTTGCTAAATAAACAGCATTCATGACAGTATACTCTCAGCAGTATTTGTGATTAGCGATCAACTCTACACTACACCACAGGATGTTTTAGTGTTCCGGAGAGAGAGGTTTTTGTGGAGCCGAGCCATCATCTGGTTTAATGGGAACACAAGATATAACACCAAGATCACACACGGTTACTTTCGCATCGCTATTTAAAGTGCCTGAGTGAATAAAATTGTGCCCATGTTAATGTGTGGTTTTTGTGCTCTCTAAATAAATAAATAAATAAATAATCGAACAAATAAATCCCACAATTCCACACAACAGGAACACCTGACTGAGCAGCTGGATTCTCTCAGATCCAGAATGATTTGGTATATAATTCCGTCTCTTGGGAATTTCTCTTAGTAATGTGCAAACATGTCATTTTTATTATTCTCGTCCCATCTGACTCACTCTTCCCTCGCCATCCTCGTGGAGTGCGCTTCTTCACTGTGTCTAACAGACGCCATCTACACTTAATATGTGCACTCCTACAGCAATTTTCCATTTCTTCCTCGCTCTCGCTCAATCTTCCTCGCTCTCATCCATCTTCTCTCTCACTTCTACTGCACACAGTGGAGGGCTTATTAATCACTTCAATCACTGTCTTTCTCTCTCTCATGCACGCCATGTCTCGCTCTTTCTCATCTCTTTGTCTCTTCATATCTCTCATCTCATCTCTCTTTCTCTCTCAAATTGCACCTTGGATGGATTATTTATGTTCAGGTGCTTGAGGCAAAAAATCATAGCAGGAGACAAAGCTGTCATCTCTTGTCGTTCTGTATCATTCACTCTATTACACCTACACAGCAAAACACCACCAACAGCAACATCAACAACACTACCACCAATACAACACCTAGTCCATCACTGCCGCCAAAATGACTCTTAAAAAACCCCACTGTCATTACAACACTAGTAACATTATCACTGCCTCCAGAACACTATCACCAATAACAACAGCATCACCACCAAAACAACACTAATAATATCACTATCACCACTAACACAACACTACCACCAAAACAACACCTAGTCCATCACTGCAATCAAAATAAAAACACTATCATTACAACCTAGTCCATCACTGCCACTAAAAAAAACATCAACATCAACACCAACAATAAAAACACCAACATCACCACCAGTACAACACCACCACCAGTAACATCAGCATCACCACCACCAACAACAACAACACCATCACCAATAACATCAACACCAACAACACAGCACTAAACATCAACACCAATATACCAACAACAGCAATACCTCCACCAATAAAACACCAATAGCATCATTATGTAAATTACATTATCACCATCACCAATACCATAACAGTAACATCATCACCACCATCCTGAACAATGCTATCAACATTATGCAAATGACATGGTCACTTATACCGAAGCAACACCATCAATGACATTATCACCATCACCTGTATAACACCACCTATATAATACACCCATAACATCATCACCACCACCACCATCAACAATAAAATGAAAATAACATCACCACCACCACCGGTGCAACACCAAAACTACCACCACCTCACTACAACTACCATACAACATCAGTAACATCACCACTACCACAGATACACAAATAACACCACTGCCGCCACCACCAGTGAAACACCAAATCCTCTACCACCGTCGCCAATACAACATCAATAACATCACCACCAACACCAATACATCAATAACATTATTACTACAACGAACCCCACCAAAAATCCAAACAACACCTTGAAGACCAATAAATTGATGATTTCATTAACACCAGCATCAAAATTAAAGTAGCAACACCAGCACCATGGTACACTAAAACAGCAGCAGCACCTCCAGCAACAACATGAACATCAACAACATCACCATCAACAGCAAAATCAACCTCAGCAACCCTCAAACACCATGGTTTCTCTGCCTTGATTTCCACATGAAACAAGTTTCTAATGAATTGAAAAGGTGTGTTAGTACAGCGTCGTCTCCAGAATATGGTTGTAACAATCTATTGCATTAGAGGTTAATGGATTAAAAATAAATCACTGGACAGACAGAGAAACGTCCACCATGGAGCTCATGGAAGTTTTACTCCTGCTTATCTTCTAAACAAAGGAACGTCAGGGATCTGAGAGAAAACGGAAATGATTTGAGGTTTAATCAGCTTTTAGCTTTTATGACCGTTTACTGAAAGGCATCACATTACTGTCCAGAATGAGCAGTTGTATGTATGTGTGTGTGTGTGTGTGTGTGTGTGTGTGTATATATATATATGTCTGTGTGTGTGTGTGTGTGTATATGTATATATATATATATATATATATATATATCTGTGTGTGATTAGGATTAAGCGGTTCAGAAAATGACATGACATATCTGTGTGTGTGTGTGTGTGTGTGTGTGTGTTGGCCAGTATGCAGTCGCCCCCTGGTGACGATTTTTAGAAGTGTCCTTTAAAAATGACTTTCACTGAGACCAGAATAATAACAGATTTTCTTCAACAGACCTAAAAACCAAAATCTTCACAATCCTCGAACTAAAAATGATCAATTAAACCCCAAATTAATCACATTTCTAATTTTTAATCACTCACACACAGACACACACACACACACACACACACACACACACACACACACACACACACATTTCACTTAAACAGAAATTAAACCCAACACAATTTGCAGATGTTGTCTGTAAACCATATGTAACATAATATAATAAATCATTAGCAATAAAACTGAATAATATTATATTCATAATAATGCTAATAATAAAATGCTGAATTAGAGTTATGAATATTTAGACCTGAGATTAGATACAAGTAGAATATCACAGTAAAATTATGCAATTATACAAAAAGAGTTCGAATACTTATTTTGTGTATTGGTCAGCATGTCTGCCTCAGAGCAAGAAGGTCCTGGGTTTGAGTCTCAGGTTCAGCAAGGGTGCTTCTGTGTGGAGTTTGCATGTTCTACCCATGGTTGCGTGGGTTTCTTCCGGGTGAAACACACACACACACACACACACACACACACATACATACACGCACAAGCAGGGATACTTAGGTGCATGAAGAACAGAATGGAGTAGTACAAATAATATGGAAGTGCAAATGATTAAAAGAGTCATTATGTAAACGTTTATTGTATTGTACAAATTGTATTAACTGTAAAAAAAATAAAATAAAAATAAAAAAATCTGAAATGCATAATTCAAAAAATCTAAAATAGTTGTAAAGTGCCAGTTAATGTAAGAAAAATACATTTTAGAAATGTGTTTACTATTACTGTACAGCTCAGTGTGGTCCTCTAGGGGGTGACTCCTTCACACAACTGCAGCTGTCTGTCAAATAAATAAACAAATAAATGGCAACACACACACACACACACACACACACATAGCCAAAGCAGGATGATTAGACATTCTACGAGGTCCTGATCTGCATCACCCATGCTTCACACCCACCTCACAATCCTAACAGTTTACTGATGCCTCATTTGTCTCTGACATTAAAACCCTGGGAGAAGATAATCTGTGACCTTTTACAGGAGTAAATAGAGACATTTTCTGGGTTTGGGAGCTTTGAGCATGCACAGTGGTGAGCTGCTACCTCACACACATACACACTCACATGATTGCATGTCAGCCTGCTGTAATACAAATTATATTATTAAATTATAATAAAGAGACAACATTAAAGCACACACACACACACACACACACACACACACACACTTGTTGTTTAATTCTCCTCTTCAGAAAGACTAAAGCATTTCAGAAGCTCATCTGAGATATTCTGAAGAAGTGTAATCAGTCCTTTTGATCCAGCTTTCCATTATACAATATTTGGGTGAATATTGCTCACAAATTATATTTATTCTGCATAGTGTGTATCTGTCAGGATCGCTGGAGAAGCTGAAGCCAATCCCAGTTGTCTTCAGGCAAGAGATGTTGTACACCCTGAACAGTTTGCCAATCGATTGCAGGGCAAACACAGACACAGACAACCATTCACACTCATTCACTTTTGGGCAATTTTGAACAGCCAGTTGACCAAATATCGATGACTTTATATTATGGGAGGGAAATGGAGAACCTAGAGGAAACCCACCCAAGCACAGGGAGAGCATGAAAACTCCACATTAAGGCCGTTTGGTGTCCACAAGATTTGAACTTAGAAACTATTTGCTGTGAGACAACAGCGCTAGCCACTGAGCCACTGTGCCACCCCACAACGCATAGCATAGAAGAAACTCTTGGTTGTGAAATGGTTGGTCCTAGAAAGCAATGTGACGTTCTCACTAGTAATTTAAAGCTACTGGCTAAAAGCCACACATAGTAGGACAGCAAATGTACTTTAAAGTATGTTTGTGTTCAGGCAATCCCATTTGTATTCAGAATGCATTCATTTTCTTTAACCATTGGTTCAATCAGATAATTTTTTACTTTAGAACTTGGAAAACACATTTTTAACTTGAAAACTGGAAAACACATTATCAGGAAGTCTGTTACAGAATGATCAATATTTTACTGGGCTATTGTACAGTGTGGTACATAATCTTAATCAAAATCACACAGTAAAACTGGCTTTAGAGAGCACAGCCCTCGTTGTGCTTCATGCAGTGAACACACAGCATTCATGCTCCCTACATAGGCACCCTCCTGCAGAGTGGAATGTAGGTGTAAATGGGTAACTAAAGGGATTATTAAAACAATATAATGGATATTGAAGATATGTGAAGTGTGTGTGTGTGTGTGTGTGTGTGTGTGGTCTCTCAGTCAGCGTATCCACAGTCCCGAATATCAGACCACAAAAGAACTTTAAGTGGCCTTGGAAGTGGGAAGCTGAAACATAGAATTACATCAGTGTTGACCTCCATGTTTTTGAGCTACAAAAAGGGAGGAAAAAAGCATGGATGCCTCCATACAGTCTTTTGGTAGCAACATTTTGGCCAACTGTGATGTATTTATCTTTGTACAGCATAACTCATTTAATAGTAAAGAAGTGCTATTTTGTTTACTTTTCCATGCTGTGGGCAACCATGCTAATATGAGGAGACCTTCTTGATTTTTGTTTGTTCATTTGTTTTTTTCTGAATTGGAGCTTAGAAATTCTGAGTTATGAGCTTTAACAAAATTTAAATAAAAAAAAAACAGATTTACTTCCTGAGTGTGTATGAGCCGAGGTGGCGTCCTCCTGTCACACTCCAGAACATTTCTCAAGACCAACGTTTCACAAAAACAACACTCAACATCAGTAGCCACATGTTTCAAAGAACACTTTAGTTATAAATTATAAATACACACGAAGTTTCTTTAATACAAATGATATTCAAATTGCATGTGAAAGGTAAACATTTAATAAAGTACATATACAGGCATTGTATACCAGGGTAAACTGAAGGCTTCTATTAGCAGTTAGCTACATTGGGTATATAGAAAAGAATCATCCCTTGTACTTCCTCTGTTTTCCAGCTGTGATAAGTTCAACTTATGCCACTAACAAACAATTGAAAGATATAATAGAAAAAGCTCAATTAAATAAACAAATAAATAAATAAATAACAACTAAATGACTGAACTGGTTAAATGATCACCCCCTCCTAAAAATACTTGTAAACACAGTCAGGATATCACCTTCTCCAGTGCACACCAAGATAATTGTCTTCCACCTGTGATCAGCTGTAATCATTCTGATTAGTTAAGCATAAAAACACCTATTCCAAAAGCATTCCAGTGCTTTGAGTGTAACTTAAAGTAAGCAATCATCCATGGGTGGCAAGGCACAAGATCTGTCAAAAGATCTAAAGAATAAAGTTTGACTTAAACCCTTAAACCCAGACTTAAATCCTATTGAAGATTTGTGGAAGGACTTAAAGTGGAATGACACTGCGATAGTCTGCTGAGCTGTCCAGGGTGTACTCTGCCCTCGCCCAGAGTCGGCTGAGATGGACACCAGCCTCCCTGCAACCCTAAATACGAGTAAGTGACTTAGAAAATGAAACGATGACTTAAAGATCTTAATCTTCAAGATCGTAAACTCCACCAACAGTCACCATGCAATTTGACTGAGCTTGAACACTTCTGTAAAGAAGACTGAGCAAATATTGCACAGTGTTGATGTGCAAATTTGGTAGAAAAGTATTTATAACAGACTCATGGCTGTAATCATAGTAACCGGTGGTTTTAAATACTGTCACAGGGCAGGATCCTTTAACCATCTTAGTGATTCTGGGTTGTTTTTTTTTCTGAACTGTTGTTATTATATCTTTCAATTAATGATTATAAGTTACATTGAGTAAATACAACTTTTAAAGGTCTGTAAATACAGATTTTAAAGGTAGGTTATTCTTTATATACATTAGAGTACAATACAGAGAGTAGGATAGTACAGGGAGAGTGAAATCCTGGAGAAATGACTCCATGACAGAGAAACGGAGAGAAACAGATGGAGAGAGACAGTTGGTCCAAAGCAGCTGCTCAGCTTTCCACACTAAGCTAACATTTTGAAGATAAAATCTCAGTGACATTATATAGAAGGATGAAAGACAGACAGGGAGTGAGAGTGATAGAGAGAGAGACCAAGAGACAGAGGTAAGTTACATGCTTCTCATGTAATAAAAACTGTTATAAACTTGCTTTAGACACACTAATTCCAACATGCGTGAATTTACTGTGAGCTTATTAAGTGTTTGTGTGCGTGTGTGTGTGTGTGTGAGATGTTTGAGAATGTGTGGAGCAGTTCTGACGTGTGTCTGGGGGAAAAGGAAACTTTTGAAAGAGTAGAGGGGTGATAGTGGGTGAGGGGCAGTTTAGAGGGAAGAAGTGGGGGGTGGAGAGGTGGCGTGGGGGAGGGAGTGAAAGGGGGCGTCTTATTCTTTTCCTCTTTAGTTCTGAAAGTGCGTTTTAATTTTCCTACAACTACTAAGCTCAGAGGGGACAAAGTAGCTGAACTTTATTTGCTTATATAAATGTATTGAAAGTAGTAATTATTTATTTCCAAACTGATTTATTCATCCATTAATTTACTTATTTTACTTTCTGTTCAGTTGTTATATTAAATATTTTTTTTAACTCTACTGACGACTTCAACTTATCGATATAAAAACGGGCTGCCTTATTTTAAATTATTTAATTTAGATTTTTGATATACTGTATTAATCCCAGTCAGTCATCTTCTTCCGCTTGATATGGGGTCGGGTTGCAGGATCCCGGATGTATTAATCCTGCAAGGGAAATTAGGCTCTACATTTACCCATCCATAGTGAACACACACACACACACACACACACACACATACATGCACACACACGTAAACAGTTAAGCTGAGCGCGCACACACACACACACACACACACACACGAACGGATCAGTGAGCAGTCAGCAATTGGGGGTTAAGTGCTTGCTCATGGGCACTTTAGCAATAAAGGTGAAGAAGGAAGGGAATGTGCTGCTCACTCCCCCACCTCTATGCATTTTTTGGGACTAGCCTCCTTACAGTCCAAAACTTGCTTGTCTAACATTAAGGCCACGACTTCCGCCGTGTTGTATAAATATCAGGCAACGTGATACACTGTAAAGAATTTACTGTAAAAGTTACAGTAAATTACTGGCAGCAGAGATGCCAGTAAATTACCTTATGTTTTACGGTAAGAAATTATTTGCTGTAAATATATGCTACAATAAATTACTGTAATTTTCACAGTATGAAACAGCTTACTGTAAATAATGCAATTATTGTATTTTTAACGGTAACAGATATCTTGCTACAAACTTGGCAACAGAAAATGACTGCAATTTGTATAGTGCTTTATATTTGCAGAATTTGGCAGACATTATCCAGAAATCTATTTTTATATAACTGAGTAACTGAGGGTTGAGAGCCTTGCTTCAAGGGCCCAGCACTTGTGATACTGGGGATTGAACCGTTGACCTTACGATCAGTAACTCATAGCCTTAACCACTAAGCCACCACTGCACTACAGCTTTAAATGTATCCATAATCCACCTTAGTTCTTATGTGCTACATGGTATAATATAATAATTTTTATACAGCATATAATGACCACCTGATATAAAGGACATTCAAAGTAATAAAAATGCTATTTTATATATAAATAAGTTCTACCTCACCCAGTGAAGCGCTACAACGTGTTTAATAGCAAGAAGCCATTAACCTACATGTAGGTCTACTGCAATGTTTTTCACTGCCGATGCCAATATTTTTAGAATGTTAGATCCAGTCAGTTTGTGCACTTGCAGAAATAACAGCCGAACACTTAGAAGCTATTGAGTAGCTATGTTGACTATTTGAGTCCTTGTTTAATATGATTTACTGTGTGATTAACATGTGGTTGCATGTGGCGATATGTGAAAATCTATTATGGTATCAATGCAGACAAAGCCCTGTCCGGGAAGCTGCAAATAGTTCGCGCCAAAGAAAATTCCTGGCATGCTATGTAGTTACGGTAACCTACTGTAAAACAATCATATGGTATATTACCGTAGCAAGTAATGTATATTACTGTAAGAACTACAGCAATCAGTTACAGTATATATTTAATACACTTCTTTGAAAAATTTAACTGTATTTATTTATTTATATTTATATTTGCCTGAATGATGCCATTCATTACTAAATAATTGATGATGTGTTGAATGCCCATGATCTCAAGGGGGGAATTAGAGTCTGTTCTACAGTGGTCACAATAAAAAGTGGTTTACAGGACCAGAACCCTAACTCTACAGTGCCATGATTCATTATATTTTTGTTTATTCACTACACTTAATAACCTTTATAAACAAAATACAGTTTTCAAATGATCTAGTGATGTACTAAAGGATAAAAACTTGTTAACATCCATATAAAATTCATTCATACACTCCCAGCTAGGGGCAATTTGGAACAACCAATTAATGTACATGTCTTTGGACTGTGTGAGGAAACCAGAATACCTATAAGAAACCCACGCAAGCACAGGTAGAACATGTAAACGCCACACAGAAACATGGGGGCAGCTGTGGCCTAATGATTGGAGAAGCAGGTTCGGGACCAAATGGTCGCTGGTTTCGATTTCAGGGGATTCGAACCCAGTACTTTCTTATTGTGAGACAGACATGCTAACAACTATGTTACTGTGCCTATGTGTACGTATCCCTAAGTATTTGGGGTAATTTAAGTGTTTTTAGGAAAACTTTAGGTGATCCTTTATGTTCCATTACAATTGGTTTTCACTTTGCCAATCTCCCATGGATACCAGGGTCTTATTATGAACACTGACATTAACTGAGCTGAGAGAGGCCTGGAGCTCCTTAAACTTTTTTGGGGTTCTTTTTGCTTGATTGGACAAGTTTTCTATGTGCTCTTGTGGTAATTTTACTAGACAGGCCACTCCTGGGCAGATTTACCACTGTTCCATGTTTTCTCCATTTGGAGATTATGGCTCTCACTGGAGTTGCAGTTTCACAGATTGATTTGTAACCCTTTCCTAACTGATATATATTTCAATTCAACTTATTAGGCTACAATTCACTTTCTTGTTTCTTGTAGTTGGCATGTAGATGTGCAACAGCTCTTACTGTTGTTGCTTGTGGGCGTGGCTGGGGCACTGTCTCCTTTTTTTTTTTTTTGTTCCAGTTCGAAATCGTAGTATAATTATGTACAGAATTAACCCTTAAAGGAGCTCTGTCATAGCTTTGTGCATGTGAAAGCTATAACCTGACACACACATACAGAAAGAGAGAGAGAAAGAGAAAGAGAGATGCGGATATTTATCAAGATTCACAAAGCTATGCTTTTTTAAATTTCTTCTTAGGTGAACACAAAATCAAAACCGCCTTGACAGAGCCCCTTTAATTATGCACTAATCAGAGTGAAAACTGGTTATTTGATTTACACGTTATGTGCTAGGAAATGGAGCACTTTAACTCAAAGATGATCTAACCCTGGGTTAACAATGGGGCACGATATCCACAATCTCCATGATTTGAGTGAACCGTGATGAGCGTGGGGGATCATGGGATCGAATCGCGATGATCTTAAGGGAACTTGGTGGATTTGTGATAATCGTGCTGATTATTCCACTATATTACGATTTGACGTCATTTGTGTTAAGTGCGCAGTAGAGCTTAAAGGGCCTTAACGGACCTTAACAGAGTATAACAGACCTTAAAGCACCATTGTAGGGGAGCTTGGCAACACGATTCCTTCAACTTTCATCTCCTGGATGTGAGCTGTTGTGCTCCAAGTGTGCGCATAAATCGTGGAGGTCTGCGATTTTCTAATCAAGGATATTGCAGATAAACCCGGTGTAACTGTGCTAGCTACATACACTCACCAGACGACCCAACAAAGTCATACTACTCTATGTTATTTTCCTCCACAGTGTCTCAACATAAAAAGGTAAAAAACTCTATAGATAAAATCATTTTATACACAAGATAGTAAGGTCATACTATGCCCAAGCTTGTCTTTCATTTTGTGCAGCAAACAATCACAACACAATTAATGGGAACTTGAAGATACAAAATATTTCCAGAGGAACCAGATTTATGTGGGGGATATTTGGGTCCATCATTTGGCTGGGTTGTACTATTGTGTTATATAACTTGCACAGAATTGAGCAAGTAAGAACTCTACACGTCTATGTGAGAACATTATGAAATAAGAAAAGAATTAGGAAACATCTCTCTCTCTCTCTCTCTCTCTCTCTCTCTCTCTCTCTCTCTCTCTCTCCCCCTCTCTAACAGCTGTTTGTGGTCAGTATATTTTCCAAACTGAAGTCATCACTTAGTTTGTGTTAGAAGTTATATATAAAAGAATAATGAAGTTTGTGGTCAGCAGCTGGTGAATCATAAAAACAGGGCTGTAACGGTACATTGCTAAAAACAGTACACCGTAATAATTACATGTGAACCTCCTCCACCAATATATTTACTGACGCACACCACATGCTACACTGAGTTAATGCAGAACATCTTCCTGGATTAAATTATGGTTATAGTTTGTCATACTTACATTAACTCATGTATCCCAGTAACCAAATTTCACCATATGTTTGGCTGATGTACAAAATTCTAAACACATTTTGCTCCACTTTTCATTTTCTGTATGATTATGAATGAATAGATGAGGATTTGCTAAATGTGTGTACAGCTCTGGCAAACATGTTTACCCTTTGCTACACTGATACACTGTTGACAGTGATGTTTGTAAGAAAATGTAAAAGCCTGAAACTAGAATTTTATTCTATAAATGCTAAAGTTGTGGTGTATTTAACATTATGTTAAATCACTACAGCAGCAGTATCCAATAACCCCATTAGCTGTTTGTTCACTCTCACTCGCTCATTTGTCGAACCGCTTACTTCTACTTGGGTCGTGGGAAGGATGGAGCCTATCTCAGCCAACACTGGGTGAAGGCAGGGTACACTGTGCAGCTTGCCAGAACATTACAGGGCCAACACATATACACACACACACACACACGCACACACACACACTATTTAAATTCACACCTAGGAGCAATTTGGAACAGCCAACTAGCCTACGGTACATTTCTTTGAACTGTAGGGGGAAAGTGGAGTACCCAGAGGAAACCCATGCAAGCACGAGAAGAACATGCAAACTCCAAACAGAAATGCCTGAGCCCTGGACTCAAACCCAGGAGCTTCTTGCTGTGAGGCGGACGTGCTAACCACTACACCACCATACCACCCCCAATAGCTGATTTGCTATATGTAAATGTTTATCTAAAAATACTCAGAAACTATTATGTGTGTGTGTGTGTGTGTGTGTGTGTGTGGTCTAGGTATTCAACATGTTCACACAGTCACATTATGGGGACTTGTCTTTCTTTTGGTGACATAACAAAAATCCTCTTAACATAAATCCCTACATGTAAAGATGAAGACATGTTTTATGGTTAAGGTTCAATTAAGGGTTAAGGTTTTGCAAGTTGTGATTATGGTTAAGGTTAGTGTAAATCTCCAGGAAATGAATGTAAGTCTATATATTGTCCCCTGAAGTTATGGAAACCAGACTGTGTGTGTGTGTGTGTGTGTGTGTGTGTGTGTGTGTGTGTGTGTGT
>JAQMYF010000026.1:12196154-12206992 GCA_030014195.1 Neosilurus mollespiculum | reverse complement strand
GTGTATATTAATGGTATAATGTTATTTGAAAGTCATAGGATGTTGCATTTGTGTAATGTTTTCTATGCTAAACCTGCTGTGGTCAACTAAAAGTGGAAGTGTCTACAGTAGCAACACCAGCTTAGCTTCCAAGCACCAGACCTGACAGACTTACTTCATGGCTTCAGGATTCATCATCTTACACTTAAACTTAATGTCCTTGTCTTAGCTTTTTTAAATGTCTAATGTCTGAAAGATTAACAAGCTTGATCCTGATTTTAATTGGTATATTGCAGGTTGTCTGTGCTTTATGTATGTTTGGATTTGGTAAAGAGATGCACTGCACTTTATCAACAACTTTCTGCATACCAGCACATCTTCCAGCCAATCAGAATCCTCTTGGATAAACATCTTCCTGTTACTGATTACCCATCGGCCCTGCAGGTGAGCAACAGATAGTGTCTAATTTTGGGACTCAACAAAGCTGAACAAACTTCCCTTTTTTCCATTCAGTTAAGAACATAACCTTAGGTTATTTAATTGCAGGTGGGTAAACAGGATGTATGCTTGCTGTGTTTTGTAGGAGCTGCACAAAGAAATCCTGGCTGTCATTCCAGAGACACCATCCCAGCATGTACCACTGGTGTTTGATAAGAAGAAACCCATTCCTCTCAAACTGCTGCAACCCAAAGTGGTGGAAATGTGAGTTCACATACAGTGTTGGATTATAAGAAGTGTGTGCCGTTATAATGAGAATGTGATGTATACTGTGTGGGTGTGATTATAATGTGTGTGCAATTATAGCGAATGCAGATGTAAACATTAGGTCATCAGCCATGTCATAAAGAATGTGGTTATGTACAGTTTATATGAGAGGCTGGTGTTTGTATATTAATTTTAATTACTGTGACTGTTTCACACATTTAATTAATCAATATTTACACATTTTATAATTCTATTTCTAATGAATGTACTGATATTTTGGTGTTTATGGCTCTCAGACTGGACTATGGGAAGAAACGAGGGAACACAAAGGAGGAGAAGGAAAGAGAGCGACTGAAACACAAGTGTAAGAAAGAGTTTAAAGGTGCTCTGAGGGAGATCAGGAAGGACACACGCTTCCTCGCTCACACCAAGCTGTCTGATACCCTGCGCAGGTTAGTGCCCTGTACTACATAGTATTCTTTACATACCGTACTGGGGACATTGTTATACGCACATAGTCCACGTGTAACTAATACAATAATGATTAGTACAGTAAACTACAATTAAAGTGGCTAAGTGTGATGTAGAGTTGCATATGCAAGTTCTGATAAACTGTGCATGTGTGTAACAGGGACGCGGAGAGGAAGAGGAAGGTCAAGGAGCTGTACGGTAGTTTGGCCACTCAGGAGGGAGAGTGGAAAGCACTGAAGAAAAGGAAGAGGAAGTGATGTCAAAGTGCAAACTCCACTTCCTATGTGAAAAAGTGAAGCTGTGTACAGTTTGGGGTTGAGCAAAAGAGGACCGCGCAATGAAGCAATACAAACCTTTTGTTATTATGAACCAGTTTGAACATTGTATGAAATAAGAAATCATTAAACTCACACCTAATTCAGGTTTGTGTGTGTGTGTGTGTGTGTGTGAGAGAGAGAGAGAAGGATAGAAAGTGGGAAAAGAAGATAAGTGATTATCTTAATGGTTAGAGAAGCGGCTTTGAGACTGAAAGGTTGCTGGTTCATTTCCCAATCCAGCAGGTAAAATGTGTGGCAGTCGGGGAGTGAGCTGTACCTTCCCTTTGTCCACATTCATGGCTGAAGTGCCCTTAAGCAAAGCATCTAACCCCCAACTGCTGTATGTGCACTGCAATGGGCAGCCCACTGCTCTGAGTGTGTGTATGCTCACTGTTTACATGTGTGTGTGTGCTCACGTTGGATGGGTTAAATGTAGAGGCAATGATTTTTTTTAAATAAAAAAATAATTTTCCTTGCGTGATTAATACAGTTGAGCAAAATCCAAAAAAATATATATATATATATATATATTATTATTATTATTATTAGAAGTAGTCTTAGAAGTAGTAGTAGTAGCATACTTTGTGCTCAGTTAACTGAAGATATTTAATAAAAGTTTGTAGTCCTCCATTGAGCATCTCAGCCAATCAGAACCAGAGGTTTTTACAACTGCTCACCAAAGCTGTAAAGGGTGATTATATGAGTTACTATATCCTTCTTTATATAATTCTGACTGCATATGAACAATGCGTTTCCACCCATATAACCGTCTCTTACTCAGTGGCCCTCATTTACAAAAGAAACATGACAGAAACCAGTGTGTGCAGTCATTTCCATGCAACAATCAACATTTATCAGAGTGGACTATGATCAAATGTGACATCAAGTCTCACCTTGTGTGTGCGAGTTTTCGAGTCAGTGTGGAGATGTGTAGTGCCGCAGAAAGTCTGGATGTCTCAGACAATTAACAGATTAGCATCTAAGCATGTCTTTTTTCAGCTATTTCCATTAGGAGTCACCACAACAGATCACATATTGGTGTTTATTGGCTAAATGTATATAAGTTTATTTTGGTTAAACTGTAGACTAAATAATTTACATTAATCTGTCAAATATTTTGTATAATCAGTTACTTTACAGTTGTTAGGGTTTTTTTTTTGTTCGTTTGTTTGTTTTGTTTGTTTGTTTTTTTTTTTTTAATGGAACCCAACATTTATTTCAGTGTGCAGTAACATATTCATTACTAGTCATGTTAGCATGGCAATATATAGTATTTTATGAAAGATCACAGTTTCTCTGTCAAAGCTTTAACATGAATAAATAGGCTATTTACAAATTGGTTACAATTTATGGGTTTACTAGTTTTTGCTAAAAGATTTATTTTGCTTTCCTTCTGACTTCATGTTTGCCCTTTTAGAGTAGATGTTCAGTGATCATTCTGTTTGCTTGAGAAAAAAGCCTGCAGGAAGGTAGATCTCCAGGAACAGGGTTGGAGACATTCGATGTAGGCTACTTTTCAGGCTGCCAAATTGAATTGACTTCTACTATGAGGGCAGAGAAGGTTCTCCTCTTGACTGTGTTATGTCCACGTCAAAGCATTTAAATGTGGTTTGCAAGTATCTGATCATTTTTACGCAATGACTAGTACGACACAAATTGCTTCATTAATTACATGTAAGCCCTGTTTAATATAATTTCTTCACTGGTTTTTACATCAGATTGTTAAATGAGGGTCAATGTTTTTTGTTTCTCACGTCATTCTTCTACACCAGATCCCAGGAGATTATAATATACTGAAATCAGACAATCTGATAGCAATATCTGTGTCATGGTCAAAATTCCAGAGATTACAATATTTCTTCATACTGATGTTTTATGTGACCATTAATTGGAGCACTTGACCTAAATCTTCATGATGTTATGCACTGTGCTGCTGTCACATGATTGGCTGGTTACATACCATGTTTACATTATGTTTATTTTTAAGGAACAGATTCTAATAAAGTGAACGGCATGTACACATTCAGACACTGACCACACATGCTAACTCCATAGTGCACTCAAGTCAAGCTTTATTAAGATGTGTTGAGGACAGTTAGAGCAGATTACAGGTGAAGGACATCTCAGGAGGCATAATTCATGTTGTTGAAGACAAAGTGTGTGCGCATGCGCGGATTGCATGAGGTGCATTAAGCCGATGGTTCGACTGCGGATGAGGAAGTTGCAGATGTTCCTGAAGAGTAAAGTAAAAGGAATAGTTACATTTTACTAAATATACATTGAGAGGAAAAGCAGCACAGAGTTTAATAATCACACCCTAAAATGCTATTGCAAATTTGATCATATTTGGTTGTGACTCGTATACATTTCTGCTCTCTTTTTTGTCTATAACAATGCACTATAACTATCTACAACAACACCAAATACAGAGCTTCAAAAATGACTCAATATATCGTGCATTATAGATAAAAGCACACTCACTCATACACTGACCCCATGCCCACACTATCAAATCATAACCACCAGGTACAGAATGTGTTCTACACTAAAGGAAAAGGAGACATTTAGCACCATAAAAGGTTATACACCCTACTACAGAAGAGTTCGCTTTTCTTCTTCCCTAAAAGATTCCACTGGGAACCCTTTTAAAAGCTAGAACCATTAACCATCCTAATAACTACCTAGAAAGGATCTTGAACAGAGACTTAAACTAACAATATACTAAAAAGAACACTTGGTCCTGATGTTTTATAATGGAGCCCATATTTCAAGCATGACCCCACCTGTTGTCTTCTCGCTGACAGTGATCCCGATTCGTTTCTCTTCTCCCTCCAGAAGTTTCCTGTACGTGGCGATCTCAGCATCTAACTTCAGTTTGATGTTAAGCAGCTCCTGGTAGTCAGCAAGGTATTTGGCCATCTCCAACTTGGTATCACACAGCTGGTTCTCGAGCTGAGCAATGATTTCCTCCAGGTTGGCCACCTTGTCCAAATGAGACATCTCCATGTCATCCAGCTGCTGTTCCAGAGCAGCGTTTTTGGCCCTAAGGGCATCGATTTTGCTTTGCAGGTCAGACACTTCGCTGCTCAGGGTGCTGATCTCCTCCTTCATGGTGTTAATCTGGGTCTCCCGCTTGGCAGCACCCTCCTTCAGCGTGTCAAATTTCCCTTTGTACCACTTCTCTGCCTCCTGGACATTGCGTGCGGCAACCGCTTCAATCTCAGCACGTGTCTTGCGCAGATGAGCGGCTAAGTCGGGCCGATCCGAGTCAAGCTGCACCGTCAACTTCGACTCTTCGATCTGCTTCATTAACTCAGCCACTTCCTCACTGTGCAGCTTCTTCAGGAATTCGATCTCAGCCACCAGCTGCTCCACACGTCTCTCCAGGTCAGCCTTTTGCAGCGTAGCGTTGTCCACATCCTCACGGAACTCACGAAGGATCATCTCTGCCTCCTCTGTGAACCAAACACCATACTTATCTTTAGCTAACTGTAATTTTATTTTTATCTTACATCTTGTAAATTTTGACCTTGGTTAGTGGCTGATTGTTTTCTACAGTAAATGAGAGCAGACACAGGATTCATGAACCTTGGTTTTCTATCTGCATTGCACAGAACTGTATTCTGATCATTTCAAGCTGTAACTGCTTTTATCACACCCTGCTATACATAATCAGTGTTCGGAATCACCTTTAAGTGCGAGCTCTTCCTCCAGCTTCATGGTCCAGAGCTCCACTTCCTCTTCCACGTATCCTCTCTCGATATCAGCCGCTCCTTTCTCGGCTGTCAGTGCCGCAATCAGGTCCTTCATTTCCCTAAATTTGGCCTCGTACTCCTCACCCAGTCCCGCTGGTCCCATCTTGTATCGACTCTGCAGGTCCTGCAGCTCCTCCCTGAGCGCTGCGTTCCTCTGTTCCAGAGCCTGAACCTTCTCAATGTAGCCGGCAAACCGTGCGTTAAGCATCTGCATCTCCTCCTTCTCGTTAGCATGATGCTGATGAAGCTCTGTGCCAATCTCCACGGCACCTCCCTGGAAACCAGCACGACCGCGGGCCACCGAGGAGGACGAAGTAGCTCTGCAACGGGATGGAGATGGGCTCTGGACCCGCATCCTGCTTGACCCACTCACTGATAGAGTCTTCTGAGAATAGCAGCTTCCTCTCATGGTTGTTCTTAAAGGGTGTTGAAGCGTCTTGTCTTTGTCTTGTTAGTGTCCTTCCGAGCTTGAGCAGGTTGATCGTGAGCTGCTGGAGGGAGGATTGGCACTTTTATACAGCCAACAAGAATGTAACAGAACCTTCTGAAAGTCTCATCCTCCACTGACATGCTGTAAATGTAGATGGTGACGCTCCTTCTGAAGCTCCACAGCCGTGAGGTCTCATTAGTGAACAGAGCAGTGAAGGCCATTGCACCCACATGCTACATAGCAACTTTAGCTTGTGCAGTTGCTATTTTTACACAACAGAGACAGAGCAAGAAACTGATGGTTATAATCTTCATCGTTATTGAAGGTGTGACTTCAACAAGCATTTTATCGACAGAGAATTGTATGGTGTGCTATGTTAGAATACCACCATTTAGTAATCCGTAAAGCAACTGAATTTGTTCAAATGAATTTTTGAAAGATTCATGTTCGACATGCCAGAAGTTGGGTTCTGTTCTCATACAAAGGAGAAAAGATGCTGAAATTTACACGGTCTTTAATATAATATCACCAACTGACATAAGTCAGACTAGTGAGACTAAATTATAACTTTAAAAACTGTGAACACAAAAAAATAGATTAAGAAAAGGTCCTACATAATACAGTAAAGTTGTGCACTCTAATATTTTAGTGGACCACCTTTAGCCTTGATCACAGTGTGAACTCATCATGGCATTTTTGCTTCATTTGGTCAGGTCGAGGCTCAGCAACAATATGCAGCAATAAAATGAAGTCAGCTGATGACCTGAATGTACTGAATGATCCAGTTATTCCACTGATGGACTTTTTCTTCCCTGATAGCATGAATAAAAATTTGGGTCTTAAGCTGCTGAAAAAGGCTGGGCTTGGTCGTAACCCTCTAATGCTAGCCTACGGAGGACCCGTGGAAAGCATCCTCACCCGTGGAATCACTGTGTGGTACAGAAACATCACCATAGTGGCGCGGAAGTCGCTTCCGCGGGCCATCAAGACAGTCGAAAGGATCATCGGAGCCAGCCTTCCTTCTATGGACACTGTATTCACACATCGCTGTAGAAGAAGAGCACAGAAAATCCTCAAGGATAAACACCATCCAGGTAATGCTCTGATCAGGTGGAGAGACTCAGGGTACAATCTCAGACAGCACAGGCCAGAGAGAATCCCCACTCACAGGGCCCGGTTCCATAATAGCTTCTTTCCTGCTGATGTCAGAGTGGTGTCTAGGGACATTGAGGAAGGTAGGACATACTACACCCCTAGAACCTCTGCATAATAACAACTGCAACACAATAAATGCTGTATGTGCAATAACCTAATACATGTGCAATAACTGTGCAATATATGTGTAAAACACAATGTGCCATTTAGAATGTGAAACTTGCTGACAGGGTCTTAACTCTGTATCTTACATATGTATATATTTTTTCTTTCTTGTCCTTATATTTAAAAAAAAAAATATATTTTCCTTGTTAATTCTTAACGTAGCATATATGCTCTTTTGTACATTTACAAATGGCTTATAAACATCTATTCTATTCTATTCTATTCTATTCTAAATAGTGAAAGAGTGGTTCAGGGGAAATTAGGAATCATTTTCACGCATGAATTACCAACCACCAAGTCCTGACCTTAACCCTATTGACAGTTTTTGGATGTGCTGGAGACGACTTTATGGAGTGGTTCGATTTTCCCGTTATCAATTCAGGATGTCAGTGAAAAATGAACCCAACTCGGGTTGGAAATAAATGTTGTGATGTTGGTTAGGGTTGTCGATTATGGGCTGTAATCAAAGCTAAAGGCGGTCCAACAAAATATGAGAGTGTGGGGCTTTTTTTTTCGGCCGGGCAGAGTACACGTGAACCTTTGTTTACATAACCATGGCAATTACCAACTGGTGATTACCTTATGATAAAGATTCTATTTCTGCCCACACCCTGAATTGATCAGAGAGCAATATTTTACTTATTTCAGTTTATTAAACATTTTGGACTTTATTCACCTATAATGCACTTTGGAATTTGAAGCCATGTGAATAAAGTGTGTGGCCACTCCCACAGAGGACTGATTACACTGAGACATTTCAGAGCTGAGCATTAGTGACTTAGACTTTCCTTCTTGGAGTCTGTGTCATTGTGTGTGTGTTTGTTGTCATCTGACCCTCTGACTGCTTTACTGAACTGCAGTGTTTCCATTCTGACATCATTATTGCTGAGGAAAGAGAGCAATGAATATGAGAGTAATAATGCACTGACAGATTATACACCACTCACACTGTCACTGTACACTAATGTCACACTGAAGTGCTGTCATTCTACACACACATCATCGATACGTCGCTTTTCTCTTTACACTGTACAGTCAAGTGCACTTTCTAATGTAGGGAAGAAATTTTCTTTACACAGACATACAAAGGAAAAACTAGAAATCATTATTCCTAATTACACACCTTATTCCTAATGAGGGTCATGCGGAGGCTGGCGCCTATCTCAGCAGACTCTGGGCAAAGGCAGGGTACACCCTGAACAAGCCTGCCAGACCATTACAGGGCCAACGCACACACAACTATTCACATTAACACCTAGGGGCGATTTGGAACAGCCAGTTAGCCTACTGTGCATGTTTTTGCACTGTGGAAGGAAACCCATGCAAGCATGGGGAGACATTTCAAACTCCACACAGAAATGCCCCAAGCCCAGGAATCGAACCCAGGGCCTCCTTGCTGTGAGGCAGACATGGTAACCACTGCACCACTGTGTCAGCCCAAAACCAGAAGTATTCTCAGGGAAAGCCTGAGGTGTTCTGAAACACAATTAGGTCCAAATATATTTGGGCAGCATCACAATTTTTGTGCTTTTGTCGTTATACACCACCATAATTGATTTCAATTTCAAATTATTGCGTTAACATTTTAGGAATTACACCATTAAAAAAAAAACATTTAAAAACACATCTATCAGAGGAATAGCAGAAACTATAGGAGGGGCCAAATCAGCAATTTGGTACATTCTTAAAACCATAGAAAACAGTTAAATTGGATGATAATGGGATTATTTCCTTGGTGAACAAAAACCTTATTCATAACATCCAGTAAAGACAAGAACCCTCCACAATCAACAGATACCTTCATGAATGTAACTACCTCAAGACGCAAACCACTGGTAATCCTAAAAAAAATTACCAGTAGTCAGATTAGACTTTGCCAGAAACCCTGCCCAGTTCTGGAAGAAGATTAACTTGTATCATAATGGCATAAAGAGAGTGGAATATGGAGAAGGAAAGAAGGGCTTGTGATCCAAAAAATGTGGTATACATTTTCTCTCAAATATGGTGAAAACAGGCAAGTATGGCTGCCACTGGAACTGGTGCTTATTGATAATGTGATTGGTAGAAGTAACATGCTGATGAATAAAGCTATACTTTAGTATAGAGCTATACTTTCTGTTCAGATTCAGTCAAATACTACAAAACTGATAGGAAGTTGGGCAGCATGGTAGTGTTGTGGTTCCAGCAAGAAGTTCCTGGTTTAGAGCCCCAGGCTTGGCGAGGACATTTCTCTGTGGAGTTTGCATGCTCTTTCCGTACTTGCGTGGGTTTCCTTCAGTTTTTTAATGTACATTAGGCTAACTGTCTGTTCCAAATTGCCCCTATGTGTGACTGTGAGTATGTATGGTTGTATGTGTGCGTGCGTTGGCCCTGCAATAGATTGGTGAACTGTTCAAGGTGTACCCTGCCTTTGCCCAGACTTACTTCATAGTAAAGATGAATAATGACCCAAAACATACAACAAAAGCAACCCAAGAGCTTCTTATTAGAAATATATGGAATGTTTTTAAATGGCTGATTTATTCAACTCGACTGCACATGCATTTCAGTTAGTATAGACCGAAAAATCCACAGACGAGCAGCAACTGAAAGCAGCTGCAGTAAAGGGCTTGCAAAACATTTCAATAGACAAAACTTAGCATTTGGTGATGTCCATGGGTTTTAGATATGAGGCAGGCACTGACTGCAAAGGATTTGCTTCCAGTGTTAAAATGATGCTTATATTTATAATTAGTGTATACTACACAAGAATGGAGATTTGCCTGCTATCTAGGCTTCACAGACATCCCGAGGGGTAATATTTGAAAAATGGTTTACATTCTAAAATCTTCAAAATTTGATTTCATAGAAAGAACCCCGCTCTCGCCCAGAATCAGCTGAGACCCTAATTAGGATTAAGTGGCTTACAAAATGAATGAATGAATGAATGAATGAACCCTAAAAATCTTGTTTAATTTGGCTTTTCTTATGTATCCGTGTAGTATGTACTAAAACTACTGAAATAAGTTTCAAAACATGAATCTTACATAAATCTTCCGGGAAATAAATAAATGAATAAATAAAAATGTAAAAAACACTTGCGAGATTTACATGCCCCGTCACTATGCTTGTGTACTTTACTAAAGACAGTTTGGTTTGAAATTGTTGCCTGTAATTCTGAACTGAATCGAGTCTGTTTTATCAGAACCTGTCAAACTTACTGTTACTGATGTGTGCACTTTAAAGGTTAAGAGTTGTGTGCACTAGCTCTGACTGTGTGTGTGTGTGTGGGTGGGGGGTGGGGGGGTTGGGGGGGAGAGAGAGAGAGAGAGAGAGAGAGAGAGAGAGAGGATAAAGTCTCAGTGTGGAATTCAGTACTTCAGTTATAATGAAGACTAGCAGCAGTGTCAATCACTCATAATCACAAAGAACCTCTATGACTTAACACAACTGGACACACCTTAATAATAATAATAATAATAATAATAATAATAATAATAATACCACCCCACTGCAGCTAACTGGGTTATCAAAGGCCGGCCATGTCTCTCACTGTCTGTGGTGAGAGGCATTTAAAAGAACCATTGTGACTTTCGAAAGAGTAGGCTGCATAGCCGTCAGTGAGTTTCTGCCCTGCGATGGCCTGGCGAGCTGTCCAGGGTGTACTCTGCCCTCACCCAGAGTCATCTGAGATGGGTGCCAGCCTCCCTGCGACCCTAACTAGAATAAAGCTGTTCAGAAAATCAATGAATGAAACACTTGTTTAATTGACCTATATTTAAAGTTAAAACATTATGTGTCTGAGAACGTTTTATGCTTTAATTAATATTAGTACCTTTAACCTAATATGTGACCCAGTCTGGCAAAATTAGTCACAGTGAC
>JAQMYF010000026.1:12139279-12157082 GCA_030014195.1 Neosilurus mollespiculum | reverse complement strand
CACACACACACACACACACACACACACACACACACACACACACACACACACACACAGACACACACACAGACACACACACAGACACACAGAGTAACAATTATACCAAAGATGAGACACAGAGTAAAAGCCATTCTTTTTTTCTTTATATTTCGAGGGGGATATGTGCTCCATACACAGTGAGTATGCCTGGGTTTACACTAGGGTACGATGTCTGCGATCTTCGCAATTAACGATCACTCAATGCCACATATAGCGCAATAATCCTGAATCCACGAACCTCCCTCAAGATCATTATGAACTGGTCATTATTACACACCACACACACTACACACCTGAGCTGGTGAGCTTTCCTGTAGTAATACAGCGAGTAGAAAGGCATCTTGAGGATTTCGTAAGTCTGACCAAGTCCATACCATGCCCGGTAATCCCGCTTATTCACCTCGATTGCGTGTCTTATACAAACAAACACACACATTATAAGGCATATTAAAGTACAACACAGAATACACTCACTTACAATTTTATCAGTGCCACCAATCGCACAGGTTAATTTGCACATGTACACTAAGTCCGAGACAGGGCCGAGAGTGCACATAGTCTGTTCAGGGCCACAATCACTGATTAGACACCTATAAACTCTCCTGTTTAGTCAATTAATTCATGAGATATTTGTACCTGTATGCCTGGATTGCGGCTGACGTGTTCTTCATCTCCATGTATTCGTGGCCCATCAGCGTCCAGGCCCCGAGACAGCGAGGGCTTAGCTTCAGTGCTCGCTGGAAATACAAAGCTGCTTTCTCATGCTGACACCGCATGCTGTAGTAATTACCTACACAATTAGCACTCAGAATTAACAGTCTTATAATAACACACTGCTGCTTCTCTTTGGGGTTGAATGTCAGTGTTAGAAAGTATAGAGTCATGTGTGTGTGTTTACTTATTATTTATATCAAAACAAACATCTTTATAGTGAGATATTAGTGTGTATGATGACTGACCAATGACACAGCATGTCTCCACTCTGTACTTGTCGATTTCCACCAGGCTGTGGGCGAGATAGCTCAGCTCCGGCTTCATTCCCTAACACACACACACACACAGCGCTTGTATAGTCCTTTCACTGACATCAATATCGTTTGTCAACTTTACTATTATCCTAGTGAGGGCTGCAATGGATTCAGTGCCTATTTTGGGATCTCTAGGTGTGGGCTGGCTACACCCAGCAGGTGAAACAGTTCAGCTCCCAAAGCACTGATACAGGACAGGTCATTCATTCATTCATTTTCTAAGCCGCTTAAGGTCACGGAGAGGCTGGCGTCCATCTCAGCCGAATCTGGGCGAGGCTAGGGTACACCCTGGACAGCTCGCCAGGTCATCACAGGGTCAACACACACACAACCATTCAGACTCACAACTAGAAGCGAAATGGAAAAGCCAATTAGCCTACTGGGAATGTTTTTGGACTGAGGGAGGAAACTGGAGTAGCCGAAGGAAACCCACGCAAGCACAGGGAGAACATGCAGACTCCACACAGAAACACCTGGGAATCAAACCCAGCCCTTCTTGCTGTGAGGTGGATGGGCTAACCACTGTGCCACCGTGCCGACCCCAATACAGGACAGGTGCTGGATGTAACGTATAACATCACTCCTGTCTTTATTTTATTAATTATATAATCAGAGCCAATATACTATCTCTCTGTTTCAGGCAATACCCAAAACCGAGCCCTGTTTTGATCCCCATACTGACATCCTAACAGTAACCAAGCCAAGCTCCATGTGCTTCTGTTACCGAGTTAAGCAAAACCTTAAAGGCATGAAGGCAGCATGTTTTAAGACACATCCTATGTACTTTATATTAAAATCTTCATGTATATGTAATGTGAGTATAATAAAGTTTTCTCACCCGGACATAAAGTAGGTTAGAGAAGGTGTCCATGTTCTCAATACGGAATGGATCCTGTTCTCGGAGCTCATTAAACAGATCCAAGGCCTGGTCAATATCTATGCATGCACACATACACAAAAGCACTACCTTGAACACTTACTACAACACACAGAGTCAGTGTATATTACTCATGGTCTATGGTATTACCCATAATGCCCTGTGAGTGGTATGTATTCATACAGTGTGTATTCTCAGTGTGTGATGTAGTGTGTATTACCCATAATGCCCTGTGAGTGGTATGTATTTATACAGTGTGTATTCTCAGGGTGTGAAGTAGTGAGTATTACCCATAATGCATTGTGAGGGGTGTATGGTAATGCAGCGTTTGTTCATACAATGTGTGATGGTGATGATGCTGATAAAAATGTTGGTCCAGACCTCGAATGTTGTGATAGGCGACAGCAATCTGAGATATGATGTGGGTACTTTTGGAGAATCCAGCCTCCTTCAGACTCTGGTATTTTTGCAGAGCCTCAGTAATCATCTGCAGCTCCGTAAACATGTGGGCCATGAAGAAGTCCCTCACCCAACAGTCTGGCAGGGATAGAGACTTCAGCTACAGACACACAGACAGAGACTTCAGCTCTAGACACAGACAGAGAAACCATCTTCCATGTGGCTCTATAACTGAAGTCTAAATCTCTCTTAAATGAGGGTTAATTCTGAGTGTGCATGGTGTAAAGTGCAGAGTTACATTTTTGCTTGTGTAACACTTTTGACACAGCAGAAGTCCATGCCTAGATGTTAGGTGTGTAATGCGAATGGACAGTGGTGATAATGTAGGGACTGGACTGTGTTGTTAAGAAAGGGTGTGTGGTGTTGAAAGAGTGTGTGGTGTTACTAAGAGTGTGTGTGCAGTGGTAGTGTTGAGAATATTTATGCATGATTATGACAGAGAGCATGTGGTGTTGAGAGACACTGCATGGCGTGCTGCGTTGAGAGACACTGCGTGGTGTGTGACGCTAAGAGTCACTGAGTGATGGGGCGACGCTGAGAGTCACTGATTGGTGGGGCAATGCTGAGAGTCACTGAGTGGCGTGTGACGCTGGGAGTCACTGAGTGGCATGCGACGTTAAGAGTCACTGAGTGGCGAGTGACGCTGAGTCACTGAGTGGCATGCGATGCTGAGAGTCACTGATTGGTGGGGCAATGCTGGGAGTCACTGTGTGGCATGCGACGTTAAGAGTCACGGAGTGCCGTGTGACGCTGAGTCACTGAGTGGCGTGCGACGCTGAGAGTCACTGAGTGATGGGGCGATGCTAGGAGTCACTGATTGGTGGGGCAATGCTGAGAGTCACTGATTGGTGGGGCAATGCTGAGAGTCACTGAGTGGCGTGTGACGCTGGGAGTCACTGTGTGGCACGCAACGTTAAGAGTCACGGAGTGGCGCGCGATGCTGAGAGTCACTGAGTGGCGTGCGATGCTGAAAGCGTGCAGCGTTGAAAGACATTGCGCATGCAGTGCAGAGAGACATGTGCAGTGTGCATGTGGTGTTATATGTGTACCATGTCAATGTTGTTGATGAGGTTGCAGAGCTCAAGCCAGGCACCCCAGTGCAGAGGGAGAGAGTGTATCGCCTCCACAAACACACCCACTGCTTCCTTCATCAGATCCAGCTTCCTCAACACAACCCCGTACCTGCACGCACACACACACACACACACACACACACACACACACACACACACACACACACACACACACACACACAGTATGAATCTTCTGTCTGCACATCCAAAAAAAATAAAGCAGGATAAAGGGATAAAGCATAACTTTTAGCAGGTCTGTCTCTGTGTGAGGAAGTTTACAGATAGGCCTGAGCCATAAAATGATGGCGATATGTACCTACGACAGACACTTCTTCCCCCGAAATAATCTATTCTTTGATAGAGTTTCGGATAATTTTACTTAAATAAAGGTGTACTTTATCAGTAATAAACACACGCTTCAGAAAAACTGTCTCTTTATATTTTTTTACATATTCATTTGCATTTTGCTCCTACAAACATGGAAAAGCAAAGCACATAAACAGAATGACTAGAGTGACCTTTAATGTGTTTTTATTAATAATTAGTTAAATAGTCTGGGGAAAAGGGGGCTACTCCACCAATCCAAATGCATTTACTGTGCTCACATGCTCCATGCTGTCATGGTAACTGTCAATAATAATAACCTGCATCTCCATTCATGTGGTGGCCATTTGGCTAATCATTCCAGCACAGAACAGTCCCTTTTAGTGATATAGTGTATTATGCTCATAATTATTTATCTATTGCTCACAAAATATGCTTGTTCTTCATATTTATTTTCTCTATTAAACAAATAGCTTAAAGTAAACCTTTTTGTTCTGGGAATTATTACACAGGTCAATATTAGCTGAAATGAAAAATGAATCTTGATGAAATTCTCAGCTACATCACCCAGCCCTATGTGCAGCATTATATTTCCCACCTGCAAACCAACCAACCAACCAACCAACCAACATATTAAGTGGCGATGTATGGGGCGATCTGATTGAAAAAATATTGCAGGATTAAAAAACATTATTATTATACTGCATAATGCTTGAATAGCTCTTCAGTCACTCTGTGATAGCCCGATCCTAAGACTAGTTGTATTTGGATGAGACTGCTTGAGAATACCAGATACTGAGAAGAGTTAGGGAAAAGGCCTGGCAATCTACCCAGTAAAAAAGTCTGCTAAGAGAACTCTATGAAAATAGAGTTGCCGACCCTCAACCATGAGGATGGCATTAGACAAGACAGGACAAGAAAATGGCTGAATCAAAATGATGGACGCTAACAAATTTTTCATGGTCACTTGGAGCATGCAGCATTATCACACTTTCAAATGTCAAATTCATGTAATTTTTTACTTTTTTTTTTTTATTAGGAGCCCTTTTAGACAAAAGTGGTGGTGTACAATCTTCACTGCACACTCCTGTACTAAAACTCTTCAAATGAGTTCAAGTCTTTCACACCCGCTCATGCGTGTACTAGGAACTTGTGCATTACCTAATCTACTCATAAAGAACAACATTACTGATAAGTACACGCTAGGTAATGTTTATCATCACTCTGATTAGCAGCATCGTCTACAGTCTCTGCCTCATCACCTGAGGAAAGCTCACTTGTGCTGTTTGACTTCCTGGAGTATTGTCATCATTTCTTCACTTGACTGATGTTCATACATGCTTCGATCAAGAGGGAAATAATTCCTGATTAATTCAGTTTTGCTGGCTCTTTTTATTAATGCCAATATTAAATATTAAAAAGACATGGAAACCAGTACCAGTACCAAACACAACACAGCACTATAGCAACACCAAAGGATAAACACGGGGGGTTGGGTGCAGGGGGGAATGCGTGTATTTACAGGTAGAGTGCAAATCCATCTAGTTCCCCGGCAGTGTGTTTCTTGCTGAGCTCCACTCTCAGCTCCCTCAGAGCTTCATTGCGCACCTGACCCTTCTCCAGAGGACCTAGACAGACACACACACACACACCAAATAAAACCAAATGCAAACCTTAAATTTAATTGTAAACATAATTATTCAGTTATTAACCTACTTAAAACTCTTGACCCACTGATGGGTCCAAATTCATTTATTCATTCGCCAAACTGCTGTATCCTACTAGAGACACGGGGAAGCTGGAGCCTATCTCAGCCGACTCTGGGCAAAGGCAGGATGCACTCTGACCAACACACACACACACGCACACACACACACACACACACAAAACCACTTACACTCACACCTATGGCCAATTGGGAACAGCCAATTAGCCTAATCTGCATATCTTTGGACAGTGAGAGAAAATTAGAATAACCAGAGGAAACCCACATAAGCACAGGGAGAATATGCAAACCCCATACCGAGCCTGGGATTCAAAACCAGGACCTTCTTGCTATTTGGCCAACATGTCAACTACTATGCCTCTGAGCTGCCCTGGGCCCAAAATGATCTTATTAAACATTAACTGAATCATACCAAGCAATTTAATCCAGACCAAGCCCTAAATCTGTGCTAATTTATAACCGTCTTCTAGGTGGTGTTTTACCAATACATAACAAAAGCCATATACTAATGCCAATTAACCCCAGATACATAGTGAGCCAATCAAACTGCATTGTTCCTGTGTAGTAGATACTAATTATTAATATTCTAAATTTACAATCATAGAATATAAATTTGAATTTGTGTAAATATAGAATTAGTTTTTTTATCAGCAAAATGATTTTTGCAATCTGAACATACGTACAGTAATAACAAATAATTTGAGCAATAAAATGCCCCCATGTTGCTAATGATAAAGAAAAACTCTGTTTGCCTCACCCAGACTGTCCACGGTCTCATCATCCTTCTTCTTCTCTCCTGACTGAAACATTCAAAAAAAACAAACAAAAAAAAAAACGCTCAGAAAGGATTCTACAAACGCTGGGCACTATAAATAACCACTGAACACACTGCTGAAACACTTGACAACACCTGACACAAGTAAACACTGAGTGTAAGTGAAGAGAAAGTGAGCAGGCCTTACCAGGTAGCGCGAGTACATGTAGAGGAAATATGCTTTCTGACTGTGGCAGTCACGCAAAAAATATGCTGCACGATCATATTCCTTTAGATCAAAGTACGACTTTGCCAAACACAAAGCGTCCAGGTCGTGGGCTTCATCCTAAACTCAGATATCAGGACAGAAAAGAGAGTGAGAGTGGTATGATTACAGCTCTTGATCCTGAGGATTGTAAATAAACCGCAAAAGGCTTGAAATAATGTCCTATCTCCTATGCAGTGCACTTTGTAAAATAATAATAATAAGGAGTGGTATTAGGAGATTATTGTACAACAAATAAAGGCTAGTTCACATACAGATCATAACTTTGCTAAGAAAGCAGTGTCTGAGGAGGGCGTGACATCAGTAGTCCTTTTCACACCTGGTATTTATGTGGGCACTGGGTGATCAGGACACACATCCTGAGAGGACTCTTATCATCATATCTCACTTTCCAGCTATATTTACAAATACGTCCATCAATTCCGCTTGCAAACTGCATTATTTTGAACTGGTGTGAGGAAGCAATGCACAGGCCGTGCCTTTTAGCTGGCATCATGTGTGCTTGTCCAGAAGGTGAAATATCAACAACCAAAACATCGTAAGAAATATGGCAAATAAATACATAAACAGCATATTAAATAGACTGATATTGTGGGACCTATAAAATATGACACCTAAGACAACTTAAATATAAACTTATAATATATAAAAGTTTGCTTTCACCTCTGCTGTTATGATAGTAAGGCATTCACTGAGTGTTTGATCAGGTGACTTAGCATGTGACTTAAATCAAATCCTACACTGCACTGCTTCAAATCCAAAAACAAGCCATCGTCCAAGTACTGCAGGTGAGGTTGGCATCATTATAGAAAACCTCCTAAACAATTGGAAGATGCAGCAGCCAAAAAGAGACACGTATTTAATGAAGGCGAATATCTTCCTTAATTACCTTCTATGTGAGCAACTCGGAAGGTACTGTGACGTGTCAATTTTCATTCCGCAGGAAATTGTGTGTGTTTGTGTGTCCACAGTCCACGGGTGTGTGCTCGGTTGTAGTAAGTCAATACCTTTCATGTGAGCTATACAGTATATTGTTCATGTTATTATTACTAGACATTTGAGGGCTTACGGAAATTGTACTAAAGTAAAGTAATATTACGATCGTCATTACTTTTACACAGACAGGAACTTTCCAATAGGTCTAACACAGGGATCTAATTAGATAATTAGATGTTCAACTTCGTTTTCAAGATAGACAGAGCATGCGTGTGTCCAAAGACTCGGAAGAGGTACGTTTCTAAATTTGAATTTCATTCACATTAGTGACTAATGTCATGACAGTAGTAATGTTATTAGTAGTATTGGTGTAAACATAACGTAGCCTAACGTTAGACACTATTATACAACAGCAAGGATCTGACATTATATATGCCAGTTGGTGCCACGTGAAAGAGCAGTTAACGTGTGTGTTCACTGCACCAGTTATAAGGAATAGTGAGGCTAGCCTGCATGTTCAGTTCACAAAGTTGACAAAAGAGTAAATACATACTGATGACATTTAATAAAATGTATTTGTTGGTTCATAGCATTTGGGTTTTACTGCTATTTAAATGTAGGCTATAATATGATTTGAATGAATATGATTGATATGAATAATAGAATATAATATGATGATTTAAAACACTGTTGATGTCCAGTAGATATTTTATATAGCCAGAATGCCATAGTGACTGGCATTAAAAAAAGTCTAGAGTGCCTGGTTAGTCTGGTGCCTAATCTGCCATAAATAAACGTTTAGAGCACTTAGATTGTTGTTTTTGCCTGTTTTCACACCTAATTTGATGCTGTTGGTATGTAAATGAGTATGCTTTTGAGGTGGTGTTCCTTCAAAGCACTACAGCTACATTCGCGTACACCCTGTGCGTGGGAACCACCTCTGAATGCGGACTGATTGAACAGATTCCCAAGGCACATTTTGACCTCCTGTACATGGAGCTATACTTCACCCAGGACATGTTGTTAGTACCACGTGTGAATGGAGCCAGTGCTTCTGAGTGTGGACACAAGATAACAGTGTAACTGCATTTAGCTTTTCATTTTATTTCATTAGTTATTTTATTAACTTAATTTCCTACTGACTGACAAACACACTGACCTCTGTGACCTCTGGTGGAGGAGGAATCTCACTCAGTGGGAGAGGATCAAGAGAAAAAGCCAGCTCAGATGCCCTGTGAGTATACACACACAGTATTATATATGCTACATATACATACACATACACACACACACACACATATATATATATATATATATATAAATCTCAGTATGACATTCAGAAGGCAGAATCAAAATGGTGCACACGGTTTGGACGGTAGGTGCAGTATGATTGGTCGACAAGCACGCAATAATCGCGTATGGATCGGTGCGGTTCACACTGCAAGTTAGCCGTTAGCTAGCTGCACTGTGCATTATGATGTTCGACAGCTTCCATGGAAAGGGAAACAAGCCAAAAGCTGCCTGTCATGAATCATGTGGAGACAGGATGCATATGCTAGATGAAGAGTTTATTGTTGAATGGCACCTCATGACATACAGGAAATGAAATACAAACTGGAAGCATAGCATGTACCTGACTAACAGGGAAAAGCTAAACTAAACAAGCACACAGCAAAGAAAACATCAAGAACATGGAATATACTGAAAACATAAAGAACATAACATAAAGAAAACTAAGGCTGATGCTGTGATGGCCACGAAAAAATGTAATGCTCCACTCGTCTATGATATTAACATTGTCAGTGACCCCTGAATCGGGTCTGATGACACTGATAAACACTGCCTGCCATCTTAAGACGATCAAGAGCACAGAACACCTAATCTTGGACTTTTCTACTTTCTACAAATCAGTTTTGCACTGCTAAGTTATCGCACATGTGCAAGATCATTCGTCCGGTCTAGTTAGTGTGATTGTAAACAGACACAGAACCACAACAAGATGTAAAACAGGTGAATAAGAGATACTAATCCCGTAAGCTGGAGTGCTTTTACCAGGAAACCTTTGTATTCATCCAAAATGAACTGATACTAAGAGATAAATCACTTAGTCTTTTCACTAGTGAATGGGCACCTTTAAAGACCTTACACTGAAATTTATCTGTACAGACCTCACGCTCAGTTAATAAACAGTTTATTTATTTATTTACTAATAACCATAAAACAGCATAAGAAATGAAAAATCATCTACACAGTCAGTGATTTAAAGTGTTAAGTTTGTGCATTTCCATTAGTGACATCACCATAGACAGCTTTATGTACATGGCTGCACGAGTCCAGTACTTATTCAATTCAACTTACATTTTCTATAAGCTACTTAAATAACAAGAGGTCTTAATCCAACAGTGCAACTGATTTGGGTTTCTATAATTGGAAAAAGTCAAGACAGCTGCATTATGAAATAAATCGATGGTTATGATCATGTTGAGATTTTTATTTACTCGACTGTAAAGATTCTCAAAACCACGAGGCAGAATGGAAAAGGACAATGCGAAAAAGGACCATGAGAATATAGCAATAAGTGAACAAGTGAATGAAATCACATGACTAATGTAATACATAAAGCATATAATGTATGTTATTATAGTAGAAGTATATTATGGCGGCATGGCGGTGTAGTGGTTAGCACATCCGCCTCACAACAAGAAAGTCTTTGGTTTGAGTCCCAGGCTCAGGCTTTTCCTATGTGTAATTGCACGTCCTTTCCGTGCTTGTGTGGGTTTTCTCCAGGGACTCTGGTTTCCTCCCACAGTCCATGGACCTGTACATTAGGCTAACTGGCTGTTCCAAATTACCCCTTGGTTATGAATGTGATTTTGAGTGGTTGTGATTGTGAGTGGTTGTTTGTGTGTTGCCCTGTTATGGTCTGGAGAGCTGTTCAGGGTGTATCCTGTCTTCGCCCAGTGTCAGCTGACATAGGCACCAGCCTCCCCGCATCCCAAATACAGACACCGGACATAAGTAAACAGACACAAAATTTGAGAATGAATATATTGCAGGTCGAAGAAGACGCTTGCGTCTTGCTGCTCGGCCATAATAACCCATTTGATGAAGACAGCGCCGAACAGTTTTTGAGCTGGTTTGGATGTCTTCTGCAATGTCTGCAGCCTTGGAACGGGCCTCTGCTCTCTTCACGAAGTGAAGGCATCTTTCTGATGGTCCAGGTCGAGCTGGTAGTGGATCTGTGGTGGCGTTACCTTCACTATTGAACTGCACAATCACTCGGTTTACCGTTGACAGAAGAATGTTCAAATTGTTGGCTATTTGTCGCTGGCTGATGCCACCCTCTGACTGACCCACAATTCGACCTCTCTGAAAATCTGACAATTCTTGAGCTTCTGGAGTGCGTTTGAATGACTACAGTTTTGAGGGTGTCTATTTACTTATGTTCAGTCTCTGTAGGATTAAGCAGGAAACGAGTGAGTGAGGGAGTTAATAGTACATCAGTGTTAATGTTTATTGGTCTCAGTTATTTATCGCAGGATTAGTACTTTAATGTTAATTGTCTGGCAGATGCAATATATTAAGGTTTAATGTTTAGCTGTTTCCATTAAAGAACCTTGAGGACAGTATATTGGCCCACGTATCGAATTTAGAAAATAGCATTCTGGTCCCAGTACGAAAACTAGAAAGTAGTATACTGGTTCCAGTACGGATCCTAGAGAATAGCATTCTGGTCCCAGGATGAAAACTAGAAAATAGTATACTGGTCCCAGTACGAAACCTAGATAATAGTATACTCGTCCCAGTATGGAACCTAGAGAACAGTATACTGGTCCCAGTACAAAGACTAGAGAATAGTAAGCTGGTCCCTGAACGGAACCTAGAAAATAGTATATTGGTCCCAGTACGGAGCCTAGAGAATAGTATACTGGTCCCAGTACAGAACCAAGATATTTGCATACTGGACCCAGTAAGGAACGTAGAGAATAGAATACTGGTCCCAGTAGGGAACCTAGAAAATAGCATACTGGTCCCAGTACAGAACCTAGAAAACAGTATACTGTTCCCAGTATGGAACCTAGATAATACCATACTAGTCCCAGTACGGAGCCTAAAGAATAGTAAACTGATCAAAGTCCGAAACCTAGAAAATAGTATACTGGTCCCAGTACGGAGCCCAGAGAGTAGTATACTGGTCCCAGTACGGAGCCCAGAGAGTAGTATACTGGTCCCAGTACGGAGCCCAGAGAATAGTATACTGGTACCAATACGGAGCCCAGAGAATAGTATACTGGTCCCAGTACGGAGCCCATAGAGTAGTATACTGGTCCCAGTACGGAGCCTAGAGAATAGTATACTGGTACCAATACGGAGCCCAGAGAATAGTATACTGGTACCAGTACGGAGCCCAGAGAATAGTATACTGGTACCAATACGGAGCCCAGAGAATAGTATACTGGTCCCAGTACGGAACTGAGTGAAGTGTTCTGACTCGGTACCGACTGAATGTTTACTGGTTCAGACTCAGAACTCACAGAGATTCTGCAGTAATTATGTTGTATGTTATGAAGTGAACATTGCAGTGTGTAAATAAACATGAAAATCTTTATTAATCACCGAGGAAACTCGTGAACACAGACATTAGCCCCGCAGCTAACAGCCCGAGAGTATCGGACCACAACTCCATCACAGCGCGGGTTTTACTGAAGCCGTGATATAAAACAACTCACCATTTCACACTGTGTACCAGTCCGCGCTCCTTACACTGAGATATCATACAAATCAGCTGCTTTTTAATCTGCACCAAGTCGCTAAACTCACTGCTCAGAGCCGCCGCCATTTTTTCGTGTGATTGTGTGACGTCACGATGACGCGGCAATGCCGCAACGTGATTGGACCGGCATATCGAGATGGGCTGTGTTCCAAATGTAGTCAAGCATCCAGCTCCAATTTTCCTGCGTACACTACATAGGACATGAAAAATGGCCGAAAACCTAATACGTCAAACTCCAGTCATTCCAAAATACAGCAGTCAACTTTATTATGTGGTGGAAAAGGAAGAAATCTGCTATCAGCTTGCCTGTCTAATTTAATAGACACTAGAAAACTCCTCACTCCACCATATTTCCCTCCCACTCACTCATTAATTGGCATAACCGCTTAATCCTACTAGGGTTGTGGGGAGGCTGGTGCCCACCTCAGCTGATACTAGGTGAAGGTGGGGTGCACCCTGAACAGCTCACCAGACCATCGCAGAGCCAACACACACATATAACTATTCAGACTCACACCTAGGGGCAATTTGAAACAGCCACTTAGCCTAATATACATGTATTTGGACTGTGAGAGGAAACCGGATAACCCAGAGGAAACCTACACAAGCATGGGGCGAACATGCAAACTCCACACAGAAACGGCCGAGCCTGGGACTCGAAATCAGGACCTTCTTGATGTGAGGCGAATGTGCAAACTACTATGCCAACATGCTGCCCACTTTCAGTCTGTAAAAAAAAATACATGGCAGAAACTGGTAACTGTGCAGCTTTTATTTTTTTCATTTAGTGGAAAAAAATCTCAATATGCTTTCAAAAAACATATAGCAAGCTTTCGTTGAGATAAAGGAGCATGTTACTGTAAAAGAAATTTACATTTGCATTTTTGGCATTTGGCAGACACCCATAACCAGAGTGACTTACATTTTATCTAATTTATACAGCTAAGCGGGTGTGGGTTTCCTCCAAGTGCTCTAGTTTCCTCCCACAGTTCAAATATATGTGGATAGTCAACAGTTTTCTGTAAGTTGTTCACAGGTGTGAATTTAAGTGTTAATGTTTTTTTTGGCCCCAAGGTATGAACGACCACAGGTAGGAATTAACTCCTGTATCTTTCAGTGGTATATTTAAGTGGTATCAGTCTCTCGCTGAACTTGCTACTGTGACTGATCAGCAGGTTGTGAAGTGGGTGGGAGGTATTGTTCAATAATGTCTTTATTTAAGCCAACATTCGCCTTTCTGACACTACCATAAGAGAGTCCAGCTCCATCTGCACAACGTTACTGGCCTTGAGGATCAGTTTGTTTAGTTTGTTTGTGTCTGCAACCCTCAGCTTGCAACAGTATAGAAGATAGCGGTAACCACAACAGACTCATAAAACATCCTAAGTGAGTAATAGTGAGCAATGGTAATAGTGTAACAGTGAGTTAACATTGTACGATGCGGGGAGAGCCCTATGTTCCTACAGCCCACTGGTCCAACAGCCATACTCAAAAGATGGGCACCTTGCTTAAATCAGCCAGACACCCTACTCAGTTCAGGTGGGTTTTTAACATTAGGGTTAGGGTTAGGACTGTTGGACCAATGGGCTGTATCTGTCAGACCAGTGTGCTATTGAAATATAGGGCTGTAATCATTAGCTGCACAGTAATTAGCGGAAGTACTGACATCAACTGAAACCCCATTAGCAAAGCACTTAACAATTTTCCTTAGTCAGTGTAAATTGTATTTCATATGTTTATACTACTATATCTTGGCTATCCTGCAGTTATGGCTGAGTGAGCAAAAATACATTTCATGCTAAAATGTTAATATTAGGACAGACGGAGACATGGGAGTTTGATGTCCTGTTTGATGCTCTCAAAAACACACCAGTTATACTTCTGCAATAATTCAATTAAAATTTTGTACTAATTGCTAACTAAGCTGATTTGTTCTACTTTTTTTTAATATGTTTTCTTGTGTAATCAAAAACAGCGACACAGCATTGCACTGCAGATTCATTTTTCCAAGCACACTTTGTGATGGTAATATTGTTAAGAATAACTGAAATTTCAACTCCCTCGAATACACTTGGAATTGTTGTAGAACTGTTGTGCACTTATCCGGTATTTCTGGTTCTTAAACTTCCCAAAAGGGCACTTCATGATAATCTTATTTTTGCATGCACTCATTGGCTTAGAGCTTGTAGTGGAGGAAATCGGGGTATCGGGCGCCACTGGGGGCGCTGTGTGGTTTTGGACCCATGAACTATGGAAAGCCTATGGCCTGCCGGTCTGAAACGTCATAATGTCATATATTTTTGTTTCTCCATAAATCTTATGCAAATTGCTGGATCCCCCTATCACATACTGGAATTAATTATTGATCATTAACAGCATTAACATGAATATGAATATGAAAACAGAAAGTGTAATATCTTTGGAATGAGTGATCATATTTCCTTTATTTAAAGACATTTGTAATCCTGAAATGGAGAACTGTCCAATGATGTCATCTCTAATGAAATATATATTTAAATTGTTAATGATTATACCTATAGCAGAGCAATTGTATCATTTACTGCACTATTTGATTATTGGATGATTTATGTGACTATTGTATGAGAAGTTTATTCACTGAAGTATGTCTACGATTATTTTATTAATTTACTGAAGTGTGTACAAGATTATTTTATTATTTTATGTAGGGCTCATTAGACTCTGTATGAGTACTGCTTGACTGTCCTTGAACACGGAACTTTGGAACAAAATTCCGAACCTTGAAATGAAACAAAAGGCAGTCCTAAGCAAAGGGAGGCACCAAGCCTTCAAGGTCAGCTCGGGACAGGTTGAGACTCAGGACATGTTGAGACATGTCGAGACTTGTTGAGATATGAGGTCATCAGGGACCAATCAGAACAAGGTCACATTTAGACATGATGTCATAAGGGACCAATCAGAGTCTAGAGCTAGAAGATGATAGACCAATCAGAGTGGAATGGGCACTATATAAGCTCGTTCGTCATCCAAGATTTTTCTCTTGGAACAATTTCTTCTGTGTGACTGATTATATGCTTTTCTTTTCCTAAAGGCTAAATAAACACCTGAAAATGGATTTGAATCTCTTGCATCATGAACTGGACACTTTTCGCCACAATAAGCTGCAGAACAAACTCCGTCACACTCAGCCACATTCCCATTACATTCCAAAAATTGGGTGGACATGATAAGAAGTTGTACACTGTAGTAGTAACATAGGATAAGGATGTGGTATGGTCTGCATGGTTAAAGGGGATGTGTTTGAGCCTTGAATATGTTCAAAAAGAATGTAATGAATACATGGTTAAATTGAGATGCAGTAAGAACTTAATAAGGATGGAGTAATGATGGCATTGACCTAGTAAGAATGTAGCTAAAACCTAGTAAGGACTTAATTTGCAGAGTAGAAGCAGTCGCCAAGGTGACATCCTTGTGCATGATATCTACAGTGAGAATTCAATAGATGTAACAAGAATGTAGGGAGAACACATTGAGAATGCCATGCAATATTTACCATCCAGGCCATGCTTGTACTGCACGAATGAAGCCCCTACTAGGTTTTAATTACATTGTTACTACGTCAATGTCATTGACTATGTCTACGCTACATTCTTTTTGTAACATGTCCATGGTTTAACCATGTTCTCTGTGTCCACAGTGCGTTTCTGCTAATTGTACAAGTTCTTACTGCGTCCATCCCTTTTTTTGAGGACATAGCGGGGACATGGATGAGTGTGATAGGGATTTCAGAAACAAAAAAAATTTTCCTCTGATTTTTTCCCCCTATGATATCAATAAATTATATTTATAAATTTATATTTAAACAAGTTAATACATTTTTAAAATTTTACCAATCTCAATACATATTAAAAGCCTCGTCAGAAGTCTCTCTGACCACATCACGTTATCTGAATTCTGTATTAATGCACAGGTTTTTAATGAATCCCTTACATTTCAGGCATTATTGTGTCCTATTTGTGCTGTTTTGGGACCAAAGAGAACTTTTAACTAAATGAAGGGCATAAGGCGAAAATGCTTTATTATCATCGCTGTTAATTCTCACTCTTCTGCTGAACCGTTTAATTCAACTACTAGGGTTGCAGGGACACTGGAGACTATCTCAGCCGACACTGGGCAAAGGTAAGGTCATCACAGGGACAATACGCAACCATTCGCACTCACACCGAGGGGCAATTTGGAAGAGCCAATAAGCCTAATGTACATGTCTTTGGACTGTGGGAGGAAACCCAGTGGAAACCCACGCACACATGGGGAGAACATGCCAACTCCATGAAGAGCCCGGGACTTGAACCCAGGATCTTCTAACCACTACACCACAGTGCTGCCCACAGCCTTTATTTCTTCTTCTGAGGGTTTTCTTCTGATACACTCAAAGATAATTGGAGAAATTAATAATTCAACAGGTAAGACAAGCAGTTGTGATGTTACAGTGGCAAAACACTGCAGGAAATGTTTATATCACAATAAGAAGTTTACTATGAACTTCAAAAGAACACAATGATATGAGATCACCATAAGCTCTCTATTTCTCTGTCACGTTGTACCGTTGCTCTGTCACGTGACGTATGACTAGTGAATATTTTCAGCAATAACACAAGATTTGTTTTTTATTAGGAACGTGAGAAAAAATATTGAACGAATTTGTAAATATTACGACATTAAAAAAATATTGTTAATGCGTTTTGTAGAGTAAACCCAGTTACTGCGTTTCGAGTGTGATGACATCATCAATGTGCGCCCTGAACAAAGAAGGCTGTTTACATGAACGCGGAACAGCTTCCTATACTCAGTCAATGGGAACAGCACGGTGCACTGGTACATTGAATGATATTAAAGTGGTAGTAAACGCGGTAATTTTGTCAGAGGTCTAGTGATTGGAAAATTTTAAACGCGTTATTTTGTTAAATAAGGTTTAATTTAATAAGAAAGCGCCGTGTGTGCTGTTGGGATGGAGGCTGAGAGCTCGACACCGGAGGAGAGAGGAGGAGGAGGAGGAGTGAGTGCGGCGCAGAGACGAGCAGAAATCCGCCGGAGGAAACTCTTAATGAACTCCGAGCAGAGGATGAACAGAATAGTGGGCTTTAATAAAAACGATGGAGAAAACAGCGGTGAGGAATGGACGCTTATATCACTGTTTGTTTTGGTTGATCTCCACAGGAACTCGGTTGTGGAGATGTGACTGTGGGGAGCTAATCAGGCCTGCAGGGTCTGAGCACTCGGCTACAAAGGGGAATTAATAATTAAAGTCCTTGTTGTGATCTTAGTGATAAGACACACCTTATTCAGCACTAGGTGTGTGTGTGTGTGTGTGAGAGAGAGAGAGTGAGAGAGAGAGAGAGATATCCTCATGCAGCCAGACCCAGGTGTATTGAAGAACCCAGTTTTGTTGTGTTACTGATCACTTGTGTTGGAAGGTCTCAGGATTATCCATTAACCCTCCTTCCCCCCCCCTCTTTATTTCTCTCTTACACACACACACACACATATA
>JAQMYF010000026.1:12121230-12133672 GCA_030014195.1 Neosilurus mollespiculum | reverse complement strand
TATATATAATATTTGTGTGTATGGTGCTGTAGCCACAGCATGGTGACGTAGTGGTTAGCACCTCACAGCAAGAAGTTCCTGGCCTGGATTCGAGTCCCAGGCTCAGAAAAGGCGTTTCTGTGTGCTGTATTCATGTTAACCCCATGCTAGCATGGGTTTCCTCCCACAGGCCAAAAACAGGCACATGAGGCTAATTGGCTATTCCAAAGTGCCCCTATGTGTGAGTATAAAACGTCGTGTGTTCGTGATCTCCCTGCAATGGACTGGCGTGCTGTTCAAGGTGTACCACATGTTCGCCCAGAGTCAGACCAAGTGCATAGGCTCCAGCCACCCCATAACTTTAGTAGGATTAAGAGGTTGAGTGAGTGAACGAATGAATGAATGATTGATTCATTCTAAATATTTGCTTTAACAAGCTAGGTTTTGGCCTAACCCTTGCAAAAATAATAGAATCGCTTCTCGGCCTTTTGGCTAAGATCGAGGTCACTCAGGTTGTCTTCGTTCACATATGGGTCTTCTTAAAGAAGACTGCCGTGGACAGGGGCCTGAGGGGGCTATGGAATGGTATGGTTGCTTGGGTTCCACATTGTTCATGCGTAAATCCTTTAAGGATTTCCAAGGAGAGGAATCTGAGAGGTAATTGCTATGGATTTGAATTAAAAAAAAAATTATAGAATCACCACATTTAGAGGATTCACTCCGTACTTTTTAATTCATATTGAAATTACTGATATAGTACAAAACAATACTTGGGTAATAGGTCGACATTTTGGCATTATGAAACATGCCTCAAACAAATATGATTAAATTATCAAATAAATGGTGGCTCTGTGGCATAGTGGTTAGCACGTCTGCTTCACAGCAAGAATGTTTTGAGTCTGAGTTCTGGGCTCAGGCGTTTTTGTATAGGTTTGCACATTCTCCTTGTGTCCCACAGTCCAAAGACATGCACATTAGGCTAATTGGCTGTTCCAAATTGCCCCTAGGTGTGTGTGTGTGTGTGTGTGTGTTGGCCCTGCAGCGGACTAGCGAGCCATTCACCTGACTTCACCCAGTGTTGGCTCAGATAGGCTCTAGCCTTTCCGCAACCATAGTAGGATTAAAGGGTTTGGCAGATGTGTGAGTGACTATGAAATTATGAAATAAAATAATGGGACATATATGTGTATATTTTCCAGATTAATAAAGGGGGCACCAATTGGAATCACCTTGTAATTTGCATTTCTAAAAGCACAAGTTAAAAATGCAAATTAGTTTCCACTCAAAGGAAAGTGCTTACAGACCGTAACGAGCTGTTGGATTCAGTTAATTGTATGAAAACACGGCCCCAACAACAGAGTGGAAAGGAACAATGGAAAGGATTAAAAATCTTCAGGAAGGAAATCCAACACAGAGTGTGGCAAAAGATGTTGATGGTTATCAGTCAGCTATGTCTAAAATTTGGTGCAAAGAAAAACAAGACGGGTAGATTATAAAAGGATAACATATAGATAGACCAGTGTCAAAGTGTCAGGAAAGAAAACACAAAACAGTAGCCTTGAAAATAGAAAGCAGCAGTACAGGTAGATACAGATGCAGGATTGAATGGTTGTGACAGATCTGTAAGATATCAGTTGAATTAAATGAAATTTACATTTAGAAAGCTGAAGTAAAACCAGCACTAACACCCAAACAGACTAGGTTACGGTGGGTTAAAAAGAAGCAATCATGGAGTGTGAATGGTGATCTCATGAATGTGATGAATCTTAGTGTATTGGCCGAGAAGACAATGCTGGAACGCTGTTTGAATGGAACATTTTCAATAATTTATGATTTTGGGTTACATTTCAGGTAAAGGACAAGGTAAAGGGGAGATGACACTCCCTGTAGAGGTGCACATTGAAATATTGGCCACTTTTCTTATTCCGTTGATGGAAAATAGGTTTGCTGATAATGAAGTTTTTAGGATGACCGTGCATCCTTGCACAAACTAAAGAGTTTTGAAGATTTTGTTCAGGAAAAGCAGGTCATCTCAGTAAGCAGTAGAGATCTCAAGCAGATTGAATATAAAGATTGCAGGATGGAGGCTTGTCATGGACCAAAGCCCATCTGTTCGCTGCTTTATGAGAAAGTACAAGAGCAGGCTTGATGGAGAATAGTGTTTTTAACAGTAGTAATTCTCTCCTGAATTTCATATTTTTAAATCTTTTAATTTAGAAATGAAATGAAATAGAAAATTCAGCTAATAAATAAAAAATGCTTTGTGTAATATCTGTGATTTATTGCCAGAAGAGGGCAGGTTTTTGGGAAGTGTGGTATTGCAGCTGGCCTAGCAGGGGTGTTGTGTTCTTTTTGGTATTTTTGTGGCTTGGCTTGTTAAATATATGTTAAAGTATCGTACACAGTAATCACTTTACCCTTATCGCTTATTCAGTGCAATCTGCAAGCTGTACAAAATGAGAATCTTTTGTATTTAAGAACCCTACTTCCTTACTTTACTTGATGGTAAAGTCCTTTAATCAGTTATCTTTTGTGTGTGTTTTTGTTTTTTTGGAAACAGAAGCTCAGCATTTGACGGAGCCTCGGTTCCACCTGGACTTGGACCGGAACGAGTGTTTCTCCTCCCCTGTGTCCACTAAAAGGGTGTCTCCGTTTATCTCTGAGACTCAGAGTGAAGGATCCGTGTTAGATGAAAGGAGGGAGGAGGAGGGGGAGGAAACAGAGCGAGGGGTTCGGCTCAGACCCCGGGGGGAGACGTCAAGTGAAGAACGCTCTCGCTCCCCTCGCAGGGGCTTAAACACCTACCTGTCTCGCTTTGATGAAGCTATCAAACTGCGAGGTCAACTGGCCAATGAGAAAGCATCACAGGAGAGCAGCACAGACGTGGATGAATTTGACTCCTTTCGGCTCTTCCGGCTGCTTGGCAGTGTGGTGTTAGCTGTGTGCGTACGCATATTTGTCTGTCAGTACCTGGTAAGAATGATACACAAACACATTTACACTCTTTATTGTCTAATTATTTGCTCAGTTGTCTAATTGATTTTCTCGTCAGTTGCACAGTGAGTTAATTTGTGCTTTATCTTTTTTTTATAGTCCATATTCGCACCCTTTCTCACCCTGGAACTTGCCTACATGGGTTTATACAAATACTTCCCAAAGGTGAGACAAACTGTGACAGTGATGGTCTGAAGCACACACCGAAAATCACAGACAAAACAGACAGACACGGAGACAGTAGGCAGGGTTTCCATTAACCTGCTGTATGGATAATTTGAAACTGCGAATAAAAAACAACTAACGGAAGCCTGGGCGAGAAAATGATAGAAATATGTTACATTAGTAGACATTTCATCAGCAGTAAGAAACAATTTTGATAGAATGTTCAGTGGTTTCACTTGAATGAATTGCACACAAGCCTCCTGGAAAGGGCATAATGAATGTGCAAAGTTTTGGGTGCATGGATTCACCCAAGTGTTCTCCTTCCCATGCTAATAAATAATCCCTGGTCTGAAACAGGTGTAATGTTTGGCCGGCTGCACCATCAGCATGAGACACAACAGAAAGAATGTGGGGTGATAGAGCGAGCAGCGTGTCCCACGGGTCTGAAATGTACTTCAGGTGTCAGGTGGAAAGAGTCGACATTACCTACTGGCACAACAATGGTTTACTACGTGAGTTTGGGTCACATTTGTGGAGGAAAATGTTTTTATTTTTTTATTTTTTTTTGGGCTTACAATGCAGGAAAAGAAACAAACTACAGTGGCCAAATGTACAGAGACCATTAGTGTCCTTTCAATGATTAGTTAAGTAGTATAAGGATAAAGGCATTATCATGAAGCTGAATGCACTGCCTGTTCGCTTATGTGGTATCACTCACTCCATTCAGTCAAATCCAGATCTTGGTGATGCTGTTGCCATAGAGTTTTTATGCCACTTTTTCAAGTAGGTCACCAGGCCTTTCTTTTAAACCTGCACATTTATCCAGGCTTGGGACTGGCATGCACCTATGCAAATTACGACTGGGCCATTCACACCTAGGGGCCAGTTAGCCTAATGTGCATGTCTTTGGACTGTGGGAGGAAACCTGGGCACCCAGAAGAAACCCGGAGCAGAGCAAACATGGAGAGAACATGCAAATTCCACACAGAAACGTCCTCACCAACAAAGAGCTTGAACCGAAGACCTTATGGAACATTCTCGTTCTTCATACTTTTTTATAAAATAAGTCACCAATAACGGTACAGTCTCTATGTGGGGAAACACAGTGACAGTTAAAAATAAAAAATACTGTGTTTCACAAAATTGCAATGGAAACCCATCTAGTCATAAACAGACAGCCACTAAGAGACCAAGAAAGACACCGAAACTGACTGGGACCATTACACAAACCCACACTTGCACATTCTGAAAATGACAGACAGGCATTGTATTGTTGATTTTAGGCAGGGGGATGTTGGTGCTCAAGGTCGTGATGAAGTGATTGGGAGATTTTAACCTTGAAGCCCAGCACTACCGGAAACACTCTTAAACACTGTTAAATGATTAACAAGGTATAAAAGCAGTGGTTAAACAATTACATGCAGAGCAGAATAAACATTAGTGCAAAATAAACTGCAGTGATGGTGTTAATGTGTTGGCTTAAAGAGCACACACAGGAAGCAGTGAGCGACAACGATCATGTAAAGTCAATAAAATGCACGATGATGGGTGAAATTTTCTCAAGTAATGTCAAGTGGGTGAGTATGGACTTGAACTGAGCTAAACTTTTATGCAACATAAGATAAGTGATTACCAATCTGAGTTTAAAGATACCAGTGATTGACAAATGCCTTCCCAACACTTGAGTTCCCCACAACATTTTCCACAGGGAACAATAAACACATTCTAATTATTTCGCCTACATCAACATGGAAGATGCTTGGGGCTGTGCTTCCGAAACGGTTGGCATTCCCTGTGAGTATATAGTTATATACGTTTAACTCTTCCTGCTTCATTAGGCATACAAGTCTTCGTTTAATACCTGGCATGTGATGATAATGCTATTGATTATAATGAATATTTATTATGATAATGGAAGCTAAACAATATATGCTAATGGTAATATTTATTTTATTCAAAGTTATTTATAGGTAAACTAGTTAGACACTGCTCACCGTTTTACTTGAAAATATTTAAAAGTTGAACACGTGAGAGGGTTACCTAGGCAACCAGAGCTGGCGATGAGCGCTCCACTCAGCGAGTCGCATGTCTCACTGCTTGTCGCTCACTGCTTCCTGTGACTTGACTTGACTTGACTAGTGTTGTGTCACTATGTAAGGAAACTCTGTCTCCCTGTGTTCATGTCGTACTTTACTGACAGTGTCCCCGTTGTGTCCATGTCCAGGTGGACAGGAAGATGAAGACGACGGTGCTGTCTGCAGCACTGCTCCTTTCCGGGATTCCGGCTGAAGTGATCAGTCGCTCGGCAGAAACCTACAGGACGATGGGAGATGTTTTCTCTGATCTCTGCGTTTATTTTTTCACCTTCATCACCTGCCATGAGATCATCACTGCTTTCTCCTCTTAGTCCAACTAAATAATACATACAGGCACACATTATACCCATATTATTGTACATGAATGTGTTTAGTGTAATTAACCGCAGTATTCCAGTCCCGTTTGCCAGTTGACGTTGTTTACAAATGAACAAAATGCAATTGGACTTTAAACCTTCATCTTTACTGCTGGAGGTGCACTACTGCTCAATGCTAACAAATTAGCAGTCTAGCTAATGATTGTAATAGTCAACAAACTATACAGAAAATGTGTGTGAGGCTTCAGTACAGAGAACCCACTGCTCTGTGTGTGTGTGTTTCCTTTCAACATACCTACACAAAGCACACTACATACTTCTCCCCTCGGGCTGTTAGTACACATGTCAAAGTAATGCTGCTGATGTGCACTTAACAGCTATAAGGGAATAAATTAAACATACTTGTTGGAATGCATGTTTAACTCTTAAGTGTCATACGGTTTCACTCCTTTGTGTGTTGCTGGCTATTTAGTGATGTGAATTTTTTTAACTTGGTGAATGTTATTATTTATGTTGCTTTCATTTATGAAATGATTGTGTCACAAACACTGCTGTCTGTTACTGCAAAATTACTGTTCATTTTAAGATAATTTGTGAACAATAAACTTCAGTAAACAGTCGTGTGTGTTTTACCGACGGATTCATTTGAAAGGCATGTTTGCTGCAATGGATACTTCTTAAAATGTAAAATGAAGCGAGAAGCACGCAGAGTGCAAACCTCTGCCAAGGCAGCTCATTTCCATCCTTATTTTTATTTCTGCTAAATAATATTTCTGCAATTCATTTTCTCAGCAAACCTTATATATTTAATTATTCCAGGTCATCGGAACCAAGGTGCTATTTGGATCCTCATCAAACTAAAGTGGTGCTTGGGAGTTTTTGAACCCATTAGAATTTTATATATATTTGCATAGAATTGAAAACATCAGATTTTCACACAAATCCTAAAAGTAGATAAAGAGAACCTAATTTCACAAATGAGACAAAAATATTACACTTGGTCTTTTATTTTTTGAGGAAAATGATCCAATATAACATATTTGTGAGTCACAAAAGTATGTGAACATTTGTTTTCAGATCACCTTTTGCAGTTATAACTAAATGTGGTAACTCTTGAATAGTCCTGCACATAGACTGATCAGACTCCATGTTGAGGGATTTAGTCCATACCTCCCTAAAGAACAGCTTCGACTAGAGTTAAGATTTGGGTGTAAATATTTTATTGGATTAAGATCGGGACTTTGACATGACTATTTCAAAACATTACATTTATTCTTCTTTAACCATTCCTTAGTGGACTTACTTGTTATTTTAGTTTACTTATGTCTTAAGAGAAATCCTTTCGCTTGACATTCAAGATACTATCCTGGCCCAGATGCAGCAAAACAGGCCCAAACCATAATACGACCGCCATGTTTCACAGATGGAATATGGTTCCCGTGCTGAAATGCAGTGTTCTCTTTGTCCTAACATTTCATTTAAAAAAGTTTTGTTTTGGTCTTATACATCCACAAATTTTCATCCATCTCGCTTGTACTTGATCTTTAGCAAACTGTAGAAGGACAGCAATGTTGTTTTTGGAGAAAGCAGTAGCTTTCCCCTTGCAACTCTTCCATACACACCACTTGTTCATTCTTCTCTTTTGGTTGACCTACTTCCACAAACAACTGATGTAAAGGTCAGATTTGTAAATCCCTGTTCTTATGTTCCTATAAAACAGGGCACTCACTCACACCTGACTGTTATCCAACTAATTAAAAACACCCAACTCCAATTTCACCTTCAAATTTAAAGACTAATCCTAGATGTTCACATAATTTTGCCACCGAAAGATAAGTAATATTCAAAGATTTTTTTTGAATAAATAAATGACCAAGTATAATATTTTTGTCTCTTTTGTCTCTTTAATTAGCTTCTCTATATCTACTTTTAAAACTTGTGTGAAAATATAATGATGTTTTAGATCATATTTATAAACATATATAAACTTCTATAAAAAAGAAATATAAACAATTATAAAGAGATCACAAACTTTCATGCAGCACTGTATGCAGATGTTTTACGATAATTTTTGTGGAATCACTGTAGTCTTTATTAATGGAATTAAAATAAACATAAAATGGTCCCATTACGCAATGGTAAAGAATCTTTTCAAAAATAAAAAATCCCAGATCCGATTCATGAGCCGGATCCCCAGTGCAGTCTAATGTAGTTTGGCTTGGATCATACTCTGCCCCTCAAAAAAAAAAAAAAAAAAAGAAAAGAAAAGAAAAGAAAATCAAAATCCATTCATATCGTCTTGAGCAAAGTAATGCATACAAAGTTTGTAATAAAATCAAAGAAATGTACAATCAAAACTAGTAAACTGAACTATATGCACTACACTCTCTTTAATTAAACAATAGTTGATGGATTATATCCTGTATAGCAATGTGATTATGAAACTGGTCAAATTTCTGCAGTCTCCCACTTTCCCATGCCTGTCAATCAACCCTAAAAAATTCAAAGCTATTATATGAATGAAAAGAGACAGATTTGAGGACTACACAAAGTAGATTTTGATTTTTCAAGTGCATTCAACACCATCCAGCCTTTCCTGGTAAGTGTGAAGATGGGCAGAATACAAAATAAAAATGCTGAACACTACACCAGCAAAATTCTTTTGCATATTAAGGAGAATATTATGACCAATAGTATCAAATTCTGCACTCAGGACAAGTAACACAATCTCTGATCAAAATCCATAGTGTTCAATTTACCTCTTTGGTCTAATTGGACAAACAACAGTGTTCAAAGTCAGGTTTTTATATCAGGGGTTTGATGAATGCTAGATTAAAAGATATGTATGTACCCAGTGATAAGGAAAAAAATATTATATGAACTGATGTTTGCATGAGGCCAGTCATGCCAATAAAATTCATTGAACTGAATGGAAATAAAATGCAGTATTACGAGACTCCTCAGGGTGGCAGTACATTGGTTGTCTTATACATTAAATAAATACCGAAGAAGAAAAACCGGAACCGGAAGTTGGAAGCAAAGCAACAAAAACGTTGTGAAAACCCTTTGAGCAGTTTACTGACAGTATGGGACGAGAGTCTCGGTGAGGAATTAACAATATTACTTGATTCATTTATAAAGAAAAATGGTTTTCTAATCATACAGAATAAGTATATGACTCAAGGAGAGAAAGGTGTTCGTTGTAAATGAAGGGAAGCTAATGCTAGTTAGCGCACAGATATTAGTGAAAGAGGTTAGCTGGTTTGCTAACTACCCGCCTAACACAGTAGCTAGTGTTGTTATTATGAATGTTGCTGAAGATATGTTTGTCTGTTGAGTGAACACATTATTTTATAAGCAGCTCCTTGTGTGCTTCAGTAGCTACTTCACAAAGCGGAGCTAGTCAGCCAGATGTGCTTTTTGACGTCACACTACGCGACTAACTACAAACCCCTGGAAGTTTAATTCAAACCTTGTGCGTGCGTGTGTGTGTATTATGAAAAATGGTAACAAAAACCCATTCCGTTTAAAGTCATTTTTATTGTTTATTAATTATTTTATCATTGCTGTTTGCATTTTTCCAAGGATAAACAATCCCCCACGTGCAGTACTTTTTTCAGCAATAAATCTGTGTGTGGTGAGTGTTTAAAATAGTTGTTAACAATATGAAGGTGTTAATGACAGACATTACCGGAAACGCTCGTCATCAAGAGGACGCTCTGGCAGTCGCTCTAAAAGCCGCTCTCCTGAATCCAAGCGTGTGAAGAAAGAGGAACGCACACGTGAGAGGGGTCGCAGAGAACGATCACGCAGCAGAGAGAGGAGGAGATCACGTTCCCGAGACCGCAAGAGACCGAGGTCACACATTCTCATACATACACACACGGTGCCTCATACATACATCCATCGTTATGTTTACTATAAAAAGTGTGTGTGTGTGTGTGTGTGTGCATGCTCGACAGGCGGTCTCGGAGTCGAGAGCGCAAACGCTCCAGAAGTCGTGAACGCAGGAGGTCGAGGAGCCACAGCAAAGGGCGAAGGTCAAACATTTAACAAGTCTAATGAGGACACAAGCCTAATGATTGCGTTTGTGTTAATACTGATGTGTGGTTTTTGTATGCAGTAAGGAGAAGTCAGATGCCGGTGAGCAGACAACAGATAAGAAGAAGAAAGAGGAGAAAGAGGAGGAGCGAGTGGAAGATGTAAGTGTTTTTGTGTGTGTGTGTGTGGGTGGGGGGGGGTGCAATTTAACAGGTGTTAACTGTATTCATGCACTGGCCTACAGCAGGACTTTGACCAGACGACACTGGAGGAAGAGATGAGGAAGAGGAAAGAGCGGGTGGAGAAATGGAGGGAGGAGCAGAGGAAGAAGGCCATGGAGAACATTGGAGAGATCAAAAAGGAGCTGGAGGAGATGAAACAGGGCAAGAAGTGGAGCCTGGAGGATGATGATGGTGAGTAGATGTAAGAGAAACAGATTGAGACACTGTACACTCATGCAGCGTTGGTGATAGAGAGTAATGTGTGTGTATGTGCCTGCAGATGATGATGATGAAGGTCCAGCCCCAGGGGATCAAGAGGGGGAGGAGGATGAGGATAAGGAGAAGGAGGGGAAGGTGGAGGAAGCAGAGGTGATGGAGGAGGAGGGAGGGGAGGAGCTTGACCCTCTGGATGCGTACATGGAGGAAGTGAAGGAGGAAGTGAAGAAGTTCAACATGGGCACTATGAAGGGAGGAAACGATAAAGTGAGACACAACACAATTCTGAACTTAATGCCATCACAGTTTTATTAGAGAGCATGGCTGTGTGTTGCAGTGTGTCCTCCTTTTGTTCAGCACAAAGTGTTTAAACTGTGTGTAGAAAGGAAGCATGACTGTGACAAAGGTGGTGACGGTGGTGAAGACGAAGAAGATGCCTCACACCACCAAAAAGAAAGGAGAGTTGATGGAGAATGATCAGGATGCCATGGAGGTAAAAGCCTTTATGTACACAGCTCTGTGTGTGTGTGTGTGTGTGTGTGTCTGCACCACTGTGACTACAAACTGATATAAATGGTGTGTGAGATCGAACTGTTATTTAAAACAAACGTGATTACCATGTGCCTGCGCATGTATGTAGTATTCCTCAGAGGAGGAGGAAGTGGACCTGCAGACGGCTCTCACCGGCTTCCAGACCAAGCAGCGGAAAATTCTGGAGCCTGTGGATCATCAGAAAATCCAGTATGAACCCTATCGCAAAAACTTCTACGTAGAAGTTCCTGAACTGGCCAAACTGACACCAGAGGGTATGGTACTGTCCACATTTATGGTTAAGAGTATATAAAACACGATTGAACTGATTGTGTGTACGTGTGTGTGTGTTTCAGAGGTAAATGAGTATCGCCTGGAGCTTGAAGGAATCACAGTGAAGGGGAAAGGCTGTCCCAAACCCATAAAAACCTGGGTGCAGTGTGGAACCTCCATGAAGGTCTTAAATGCCCTTAAAAAGTGAGCTCTTCTCCACTGGTCGTGTCCCAGTCTTCGTTATACACACCCACTTTTTGTTGGGTTTCCCTTGAACACAGTTTACCTTTTAGGTTCTTTTACAGTTTCAGGTTCTTTAAGGTGGCTGAATGGAGGTTTTTGAAAATGGCATCAGTCATTATGTCAAGCTTGTATATTTACCAAACAGTGATGTTTAAAGACTAGCAGTATTGATCATCCTTGCAGCAAAATTCGTGCTTAATGTAATATGTTTAATCAATACAGAGCTCAAGTAAACTAGCACGTGATAAAACTTCCCACATACTAATGGCTCTTATCTTTACTGATTCATTTTGGCAAGGTGCTGCTTCTGCCTGTTGTCATCCTTTGACTCTTTATGAAGGAATTCTGTAGGAACAGCATCCGGTTTTAGATGTAAAAGCTTGGGCTTTGTGCCAAGTAGGTCATGCCGATAGCTATGTTATGTTTTCCGCGGTTGCTGCACTTGTTTGTGCAGCGGTATGCTTTGCATGCCGCTATTTTTCTGGTGACACAGCTCAGCACTGGCCGATAATGTGTTATCTTAGACTGGTGTCTGCTGCATGCAGCCCAGCCAATAGGACAAAACAAACACTGGAACAGCCAAAGAAGAAGGCATCATGTCGCTGTGCATGTCTAGTACTAATAGTAGTGTGGAAGTTCTCACTTGTACTTGACAGGAAGTAAGGACTGACATCGCTTAACGGAACTGCTGATGTCATACTTGATCATTTTAAAGAGCTATTAATACAAATTTACTACAGGTGTCCTTTAATAAAGTAACAACTAAAATATTTACTTTAAAAAAAGCCAAGTCACAAAAAACTTTGCATCAAGGTCTGAAAACTCCTCTAATATTCTTTAGGGTTTGTGCTGTGACGGTGCTTGTAGGTGATTCACACACCGCAATAATGCCTGTCTCTATGATCACGTGTCACATGCTACATTTCTGAAAGGTTTCTGTGTTGGGATATGTTGGTTATATGAGAGGCTTTTTGAGATTTGTCAACATGTCTGGTAGGGGTGCCGGAAAAAATTTGATTCACGTCTGAATCGCGATTCTTGTTTGTTAGCATTCTGAATCAATCCAAATTTTCAAGAATCGATTTTTAAGAACACGTTTTTTTCGAAAATTTCCAACCTTATTCACAGCGCGTACCGTTAGTCCAGACACGGCCTCCATTGTGAATTGTTCCAGTGAGTGGCGGCTCCAGAACTAGCTTTTAGCCTAGCTTTGACATGGATAAGGAAAAAGAAATACAGCCAGGGCCGTCTTTGCTGAAGGCAAATGCTTGCACTTCAGACTTTACAATTTCCGGGTAAGAAGGAGCTTGACATGACATATGCGGTGTGCAAAATGAAAGTCAAGTATTTCGGGAACACTTCACAT
>JAQMYF010000026.1:12108991-12121220 GCA_030014195.1 Neosilurus mollespiculum | reverse complement strand
TCCGAGCCCACATCTTATGCCATCACCCGGAGCTAAAAGAACCGGAGCAGCAGCACGACCAACTCCTGACCAACGCACCTCCATCACTTCAACTCTGAACGAGCAAAGCGGATCAGTACATCTACAAAACCAGTCGTCTAGTAATATCTCTTTCTTTTTTTTATTGAAGAGTTGTTCCTAGCTTATAGAAGAATGTAGTTACTCGTGAAAATGGTTATGAATCAAACATCGGCTTGAATTGAGAATCGATTCTTAATCGAATCGTCACCCCAAAAATCAGAATCGAATTGAATCGTGAGTTGTTGTTAGATTCACATCCCTAATGTCTAGTCACAAAATATGATCAGTGAACCCCCGAGTTGTTAAGAGAAGTGGATAAGGTAGTGTTGGAAACAGCGCTGGATTCTGAGGATTGAGAAAATGCCTACCCACACAGATCCTTTACTTTTGATTACTGAGGCCTTGTTTTGGTCACAGATATTTCTATATAATATCTGTGTGTGTGTTTGTTTCAGGCATAACTACGAGAAGCCAACACCCATTCAGGCTCAGGCTATTCCTGCTATCATGTCAGGACGAGACCTCATCGGCATTGCCAAAACAGGAAGTGGGAAAACCATTGCATTTCTGCTACCCATGTTTCGCCATATTTTAGATCAGCGACCCCTAGAGGAGGCAGAGGGGCCTATCGGTATATATTTACTCTCTAAACAAATGGGTCTCGTGCCTGTGTTATGTATTTAGTATTCCTGCTAATATGTTTCTCTGTGTCTCAGCTGTGATCATGACCCCAACACGTGAGCTTGCTCTGCAGATCACTAAAGAATGTAAAAAGTTCTCCAAGCCCCTGGGGCTCAGAGTGGTGTGTGTGTACGGGGGAACGGGCATCAGTGAGCAGGTTTGTATATGCTTATGGTGTGTATTGTCAGTGTGTTTTACCCATAAGTCACTGTGTCTGGTGTGTGTACAGAAACAATATGAAAGGTTCCATTTTCTGAGACGCGTAGCTGGAGGTCTGAACGTGCCTTCAGTGTGAGAGTCAGTCTCTTTAGCCAGTGACACACAAGGCTCTCGGCAGTGGTGGCCCAGTGGTAGGGTGCTGGATTACTGATCCCAAGGTCGGGAGTTCAAGCCCCACTGTCACCGGGTTGTCAGTGCTGTCCCCTCAGAGCAGCTAACTGGGTTATCAAAGGCCAGCTCTTGCTGACTGTGGTGTAAGGCATGTAAACAACCATTGCTGACTTTCGTAAAGAGTAGGCTACATTGCTGTCAGCATGTTTCTGCCCTGCAATAGCCTGGCAAGCTGTCCAGGATGTACTCTGCCCTCGCCCAGAGTCGGCTGAGGTGGGCACCAGACTCTCCGTGACCCTACTTAGGATTAAGCGGTTCAGAAATTGAATGAAGGCTCTCACGGTGACCTGTAATAAATACACTGATGGTCAGGGACATGGTGGATGTTTTGAATGCTTTCTTAACTTAGTTGTGTTGTGTGTGTAGATAGCAGAGCTGAAGCGCGGTGCTGAAATTATTGTGTGCACCCCTGGTCGAATGATTGATATGCTTGGAGCGAACAGTGGTAAGTGTGTCCTCATTGCTGTATGTGTCTTTGTCTTCCTATATGAATGGGTGGGGTGTGTTGAGTTCAGAGGTTTTTAAGATGTTGAAGTGTTTAGTGTTTGTGTGTGTGTGTGTCTCTCTCTCTCTCTCTCTCTCTCTCTCTCACACTCTCTCACTATCTCACTCTCTGTCATTATCATACACACACAGATGTGCACACCATTGCTGTAGGTCTTATTTATTTGTGGTCAAATAATTATGCAGAGAAGCTGAAAGCTTAAAAAGAAGTTCCACATTTAAAAAGATGCTTACTTAATTTGTGTTAGTTATAAGATAAATTAAGTGAGAGGAAGTATAAATGTGAACAAAGTACATTTCAGTAAATATAGTCACTTATTTTCCAGACTGTCTGTATGAAAGAGTTTGATATGTGGCTTGCAGAAGATGAAGGTGGTGTACGACTCTAACAGAAAGTCATCTTTCCCCCAATACTTGCATGTGATGTGTGTTTTAATCCTTAGCTTGTGCTCCCACACATGCGTGTAATCTGTGCTGTGTGTTTTCCAGGTGAGCGCATGGTGTTTAATGTTTGTTTAACAGGTTGGCTGTGCCGAATGATGGTACGCAAGAAACCAGCAGTAACCTTCTGTCTGATATAGAGCCGCATCAGTGTGTTAGTGTTAATGCGGGGTGTGTGTATGTGTGGTTGTGTTTACTGTACTGTCTTCACTAATTATGAGTTGATTCTGATTTCAGGGCGAGTCACGAACCTGCGCAGAGTCACATATGTTGTAGTCGATGAAGCTGATCGGATGTTTGACATGGGCTTTGAACCACAGGTGATTTGGTACACCAAGCCCCACTTTCACTCAACACCTCATTTGCTTATTATACAACTCTCTGTGCACACCATAGCTGAAAGCAATGACCATTAAAAAATACCACAGATTCTTGTTTTGCTCGTGCACGGCTGAACTTAAATGCAATTGGTAATGCCAAGCAAAAGCCATATGTGGTTAACACTTTCTTAAAAAATGCACAGTAGAATGCTTGAGGTGCAGATTTATTTCAGATAAGGAACAAAGTTCTAAGAAGATGAACTTCACCACCAGTGAATTAAATATACGGTTAAAGTGTAGCTGAGGTGAATTAGTGTTACTAGCTATTTAAAACCATCTTGTATGACATCAGCGGTTCCTTCCGGCAACATCTGTCCCTGTCCATTTTCAAAGTGTGTGTGAGTGTTATGACTCTAGGCATGCTCAGAGACATGTTGCTTTTCTGATTGGCTGTTCCAACCTGGTAGAGACACAAATTCATTGGATTGGCTGGGCTACGTCACTGTTCCGTGTAGCATAACACTATCGGCCAGTGCTGAGCTGCACAAACAAGCATAGGCATCAAAGTGAAATATTTCAAGCCTTTATTTGTTATAATTTTGATGATTATGGCATACAGCTTATGAAAATCCAAAATCTGTGAAAATTAGAATATTACATGAATTTAAAAAAAATATATAGGATTTTAAATACAGAAATGTCTGCCCTCAGTACTTGGTTTGAGCCCCTTTTGCATGAATTACTGCCTCATTGCGGCGTGGCATGGATGTTATCAGCCTGTGGCACTGCTGAGGCGTTATGGAAGACCAGGATGCTTTAATACTGGCCTTCAGCTCTTCTGCATTGTTCGGTCTCATGTCTGTCATCTTTCTCTTGGCAATGCCCGTTAGAGTCTCCATGGGGTTCAGGTCAGGTGAGTTTGCTGGCCAATCTTTTGGCAGTGTGGGCAGGTGCCAAGTCCTGCTGGAAAATGAAACCAGCATCTCTATAAAGTTTGTCTGCTGAAGGAAGCAGAGACCAACACCAGTAGATGAAATGGCTCCCCAAATCAACACAGACTGTGGAAACTTCACACTGGACATCAAGCATCTTGGATTGTGTGCCTCCCCATTCTTCCTCCAGACTCTGGGACCTTGGTTTCCAAATGAGATGCAAAATTTGCTCTCATCAGAAAAGAGGACTCTGGACCACTGAGCAACAGACCAGTTCTTTTTTCTTTAGCCCAGGTAACGCTTCTGACGTTATTTGATGTTCAGGAGCAGCTTGACAAGATGAATACCACATTTGAAGCCCATGTCCAGGATCCGTCATGGGCTCTTGCTGCACTAACTCCAGCCTCAGTCCACTCCACAATATTGAACCTTTTCACAATATTAAAATTTTGAGATTTGGGGTTTTCATAAGCTGTAAGCCACAATCATCAAAATTATAACAAATGAAGCCTTGAAATATTTAATGTAATGAGTCTATATAATATATTAGTTTTACTTTTAAATTGAACTTTTGCTTGTTTCACCTGTAATTAACATTAACTTGCCTTATATAAATTAATTCACATCCTGTTCTTATGATTTTACACACTCACAAGAGTAAAACAGCAAGGTTTTTTTTAAACTGGCAAATCCAAACTATCTTAGCAGGTGGTAACTTTGAAAATGTAAGTAAAAAACACCTGAAAATGAAAATATACATCTGTTCATGTATTTTTACTGTTTTTATCTCTGTATTATTACTCAAGTCAATGCAACAGAATTTCTGATGTGCATTGCAAGGTGTAATCTGAATGACAATATTGTCATTATGTCCAAGTATAAGAGTACAATACAATTATTGTAATAGCCCATGACTTTCACCAATCACAGCAGTCCCTTATGCAAACATTGAGCCATATGCCACTTCCTTTTGAAGACACGAAGATGCAGACATGGGCAACTATTTTGCAGTATTGAAGTTATCCTGCAATTTCGTTGCAATAAATGCCTACAAACCTGGCAGCATGCATCGAAATGTTTTTTTTTAAAAATGCCGTTTTAGACCGCAACAATCACAAGCCCCTGAAATCCTGGAGGGTCTGAGTAATGTAGTAACTGCTAATGCATTAGTGTGCCATGGGCACTTAGCTGCTGTGTGTGTGTGTGTGTGTGTGTAGGTAATGCGCATAATGGATAATGTACGGCCGGATCGTCAAACAGTGATGTTTTCAGCAACATTTCCTCGAGTTATGGAGGCTTTAGCCCGCCGCATCCTCACAAAACCAATCGAGGTTCAGGTTGGGGGAAGGAGTGTGGTGTGTTCAGATGTTGAGCAGCATGTGGTGAGAATACAGTCTCTTTGTACTCTTTGTACACACACACACATACACACACACACACACAAACTAACTCACTCACACACACAACTTAATTTGTGTGTGTGTGTGTGTGTGGTCAGATTGTGATTGAGGAAGAGAAGAAGTTCCTGAAGCTGTTGGAGATTTTGGGTCATTATCAGGAGAAAGGCTCAGTGATTATTTTTGTAGATAAACAAGAACATGCAGACAGCTTGCTGAAAGACCTGATGAAGGCCTCGTACCCCTGCATGTCACTGCATGGAGGTAAACTCTCACTGTAATACTTGCGTGTATTATTGGTGTGGTACGTGTTGTACTTTCTGGTATGTATTATATTGCTATGATGTGTTCCTTTTACAGGAATCGATCAGTACGATCGTGATAGTATTATAAATGATTTTAAGAATGGCGCGTGTCGGCTGATGGTGGCCACATCAGTGGCAGCGAGAGGCCTGGATGTGAAGCAACTCATTCTGGTGGTAAACTACAGCTGTCCCAATCATTATGAAGACTATGTACACCGTGCTGGGAGGACCGGTCGGGCTGGAAATAAGGTTTGATAATGCTAATAATTATAATACTCATATACAATAATGTGTAATATGTGAAATGTCTGTGAGAGTGAGTGAGAGACCATTAGGTAGGTAGTGTGTGTTATGATGTTAGCTGTTGTGTGTGGTGTTGTCAGGGCTACGCATACACGTTTATCACAGAGGATCAGGTGCGATATGCTGGTGACATCATTAAAGCCCTGGAGTTATCGGGATCTTCAGTTCCACCTGAGCTTGAGCAGCTTTGGGCTAAGTTTAAGGAGCAGCAGAAAGCGGTGAGACCCGAGACCACCCTCATACACCCACACACACACACCATAGTACCACCCATTCACCTACAGTGAGCGCTTGAAAGTTTGTTAAATTTTAGTATTCCTGAATTATATGACAAAAAAGTGAAACATTTTTTTCTCCCTTTAAATTAATTGTATCCAATTCCCACCCGTCAAGTATTGCCTATCACATGACCACCATCCAGGGAGGGGCGCAAGCATGCACATGCCCTCTCCTTAACACTCAGTGCTGCCTCCTGCCTCCTTATGAACTGTTGTGCATTCATATTTAAGGGGCCTCCTAACACACTCGGAGGGAAAGCACTATCCGCCCCTTGTATGAATGAGCCCTCAGACGTCCAAGGTTGGCTGGTTATCGCAGTAACAGACTAAGGAGCTCCGTTTGACTCCTGGTCAATGGCTGCAGCATCAACCTGGATTTCAACTGGTGATCTCCAGGCTGATAGTCACGCACCTTGTTGATATGCCACTTGGGAGACAAATCACACATTTATATATCATTATATTTTTAACACAAGTCCTATTTTCTCATCTTTTTGGATCCAAATTTTTGCTAGGGACAAAACCGAATTAAACTGGTCCAGTATTAAATTAGAATGCTATAACCAGAAATAAACAGTGGCTATACAGTGTAATCCTATAGTGCAAACAACCACAACAAAGTAAACTGCTTATTTCTGCCACTGGCAGACTCACTTTTGTGCTTTGGATCCCCTTGGTATCAAAACTTTTAGTCAGTCTATGAACTTTTCAGCCCACCTTCAAGCACACCACCTTTTTGGCTACACCACATCCCAATGATGTCACACTTTCACCCACATCACATTGCACCACCTTTTAACCTACACCACACCTCATAACTGTGTGTTTGCATGTGTGCAGGAGGGGAAGAGTATTAAGAGCAGCAGTGGATTTTCAGGGAAAGGCTTTAAGTTTGATGAGACTGAACATGCTCTGGCTAATGAAAGGAAGAAACTGCAGAAAGCAGCACTTGGTCTTCATGACTCAGACGATGAGGACACAGCACTGGATGTAAGTATGAAGATTCAGTACAGTGTTAATATTCTGTTGAACTGCTGATTTTTGTATGCCATTGTTTGCCCCTATGAAAATATCCGTAGAATGTAGTGTGATTTAAGACTGTTCCACGATATGTCTTTGTATAAACTGCTAATTGTAGGCTAGCAAGTGTGCATGCTAACGTCGCACATGCATGTGTATGGTCTGACTGTGTGACACTTTTTGTTGGTATCTGGTGTTAAAGGAGATGTTTGTTCCCTTTACAGATAGACGAGCAGATCGAAAGTATGTTTAACTCTAAGAAGCGTGTGAAGGATCTGGCGGCACCAGGCAGTGCTGCACCGTCAGCTTCAGGGCTGACCGTTAGTGCTGCAGGACTTGGTGGTCTTGTTGTACCTTCAGCTGGAAACATCCAGAAGCTTGAGATTGCCAAGAAACTGGCACTAAAGATCAATGCACAGAAAAACCTCGGTGCAGAGGCTCAGGTGGGACTAGAATGCACATTCTGTACACTAAAAATTGCACACTAATCAAGATCTTGGTCTTAGGGCTCTGTCCCAGTCTTAACCATTAATTAACCCATTATACAATTCCTCTGGGATCAATAAAGAATTCTGATTCTGATTAGCTAACAAGCTACACTGATTTTTAGTACACCTTTATATTTAGGACACAACCTGGAACTTTACACAGCATGTCACGCTGTTGTAAATTTTTTTCCTACAAATGTCAGGACGTGATGCAGCAGGCAACGAACGCCATAATGAGGGGTGGCACCTTGATCGCACCTTCCATCTCTGCCAAGACCATTGCCGAGCAGCTCGCTGAGAAGATCAATGCCAAGTTGAACTACACACCCATTGAGAAACTGGAGGAGGAGCGACAGAATGCTGAACAGGCAGAGAGTGTCAAGAGATATGAAGAGGAGCTGGAGATCAACGACTTTCCACAGGTATACACCACTGATCTAGATAACCAATGGATGCTGCATGTGATTAAGCGAGCCACTCAACTTTGAGGCTAGCAGGCCCCGATAAGTAGCAGGGCAGGCAAGTGTTATTAGTTACATATAGGTAATAGTCCATATGTATAACTAAAATATTTTATGTACTTATAAATGTTGAAAGTTAGTTTATAACCCACTTAAAAACCACAGTAAACAGATATATTTTGTATCAAACATAAGACTGGGAACTTTTATTATGTCTAGAAAGAAAAGTGTGAAATAATTCCAGTGATTATTAGCAATTACTATTTTATGACAGCGTGTAATTATAATGACAATATCAGCATGATTCCTGATAACGCAAATACCAATAAAACTGGCTTAATAATAAAGAATTATAATTGACTGAAAGTTACTTACAGGCTTCATAAGATGTTGTGGAAAATTAAATAATGTAGGTACAGCACCCTCACGGACCCTTGTTGTCTGCCCGGTTCTGTCAAACCAGTGCTCCTCAAAATGGCCGGAACATGGCTCTGCATGTTTTGATGGATAATAGTTTTCTCTTATGTTCACGTTAACCTCTCTTTTGATAGTTCTGGCTTACTGTGCAGAAACCTGTTAATGGCAGGACAATGGCTTGATTTGCATGTCCTATGTACAAAATTTAATATACATGTACATATACATGACATATGAAACAAATGTATAATGATGACTTAGCGTTGTGCATGTGTATATCTATATATGCCTTTATGTAAATAATTTTATATAAAGTTCTCATTTGCCTAATAGCTGAATTACTTGGCCTAGGGACAGTATATTTTAATAACATAATTTATAGAATTATTTATTACCAGTAACAGGCTATATAAAAGGTATTTTGGTTTTTCTCACATGTGGGACATTACAGGACTTTTTGGCATAAATGGCATTAAATATATTATAAATCCTACTTACTTATGAAATGTTTTTCCATTTCTAGTTCCTTTTCTGTATGTACAATTAATTGCTGCACAAGACGGCATAATAAAATGTAAGAAAAAGTTGTACAACAATAAAAATACAGAGGGAAATTATGGTTGTTTAGACCAGCGGGGGACCACAGCAGGCAATGTTTTGGGGCTCGCAAGATGGCCACTTAAGCATATCTGGTCACTTCAGCTTCAGCAGCCCAGTGCAACATCCATTGTTTATTTTTAGATCAGTGGTAGACACTCACTAATACCGTTTGATGGATTGTAAGTGGGGAAAAAAGCTACACAAAACTAATTCCTAATATGCACACATCTCCCCATGATGTATAATGGGAGGGATGTTTGTTTGGGAGATAGAGAGAAAGAGAGAGGTACACCTATTTTGTTTTGTCTGGGTATGAAGGAGCAGGTGTGTGCATCTATTCCCCTCATACACTGTGCAGAGAGAGACAGGTACACATCTGAGCCATGATAGAGTGTGTGAGGGACAGCTACACCTGCCTAAACCTTAATACACACTGTGTGAGTGAGAGACAGGTACCCACCTGATTATTAACCTGTTGTTGACCTGCAGACGGCAAGGTGGAAGGTGACATCTAAAGAAGCTCTGCAGAGGATTGGTGAATATTCAGAGGCTGCCATCACCATCAGAGGGACTTATTTTCCCCCTGGCAAAGAACCCAAAGAGGGAGAACGCAAGATTTACCTTGCCATTGAGAGTAAGAAACAAAAACACACAGAGTCATGTTACGTTGATTTGTTTTATCTTGATAGACATGGAAAAAAAACATCACTCAGTAGCCAACCGCTGCAAAAAGTAATTGGGATAATGATGTCTAATAATGTTTCTCAGGTGCAAATGAGTTGGCAGTGCAAAAAGCAAAAGCAGAGATCACACGGCTCATAAAAGAAGAGCTCATACGCTTGGTAACCTTTTGCCTTTGTTTCATTATTATTATTATTATTAGTAGTAGTAGTATTGCAATAATTACTCCTTCACCCTCCTGGATAGAGTTCAGTATTATTTATGCTTCCTTAAATGCTTCTAGCCTTTCAAATTAAGAATAAAATATTAAATTAGATATAGTGTGAGCATATGTGATGATTGGATCAGTGTTTAGTGTGTATTACGGCGTTATTATTTCTAAACATAAATAAATTTAGACTTGGGGATTATCAGAAATGTTTCATACATTAAAGAACAGCTAAATCATAACATGACAAAATGTTTTTTCAATTTGTGCATTAATAGTTTGTTTCCTCTCTTTCAGCAAAACTCGTACCAGCCAACAGTCAAAGGCCGATACAAAGTGCTGTAGACGAAGATGCTGCTGTTTATTTTTTTTTTTCAGTGTGTTTTACAGTAACAGTTTTTTTCCCCTCCCAATGATAAAATAAGCTGTAATGTGATTTATCTTTCAGCTCTCAGTACAGACTCGTATTAATGTGTAGATTCTTTTTTGCACCAATAAAACATTTTAAACATAACCCTGTGTGTACAGGGTTAAATTGTAATAACTATTACAGATGACAGATACTTTCAGATGTTAACATAAATACATAATAGAATAGATATGTCATGTCATGCCAATATTGGGCTTTCAGTGATTTTCCTTAATAGATGTCTGTTCCGGTTCATGGCTTCTGTGGAAGTATGATTATGACATATATCTTCAGTAGAAAAAAATAGTTTACATTTGTTTTAGGTCAGCATTATGCATACAGGGAACATATACATTCACCCATTAGATTTCTTTGTGCTTAAATAAATAAATAAATACATACATACATAAAATCAACAGGCACAAATTCAGATGTGTAATCCCTTTGCCAAGATTTAGAATAAGACCAAAACAGGTGGGTTGGTCAGGATCTATATATAAAATGATTTAAAGGAAATTGTTTAATAAAAAAAATCAAATAGATAATTATAGGTTTTAGAAATTGTAACTGAATTGGTAAAATATAGCTCAAACAAATAAAATTATTTCGATTGATGGCATGTGTTTTCCAGATCAAGTAGGGGAAAATGGAGTCACCTTGTAGTTTGTGTTTCTGCAGCAAATACTGGCAGCAGCTAGTCTGCAGTTAAGCGTGTTTTCATACCTTAGGCTGTTGCACTGTGCTAATTGAAAGGAAGCATGGCTCCAACAACAGAATTGTTAATTGTAACAACTGAAAGGATTGTACAAACCCTTCAAGAGGGAAATTCCACATAGAGTGAGGCAAAAGAAATTGATAATTTGCATTAGCCAGTTTTAAAAAGGCTGCTGTTTCACTCTCAGAGTGCAAAATCATGACGTGAATCCCCCTGTTTATATAAGGTAAGATAATGGCAATAATACTGTACATAGATATTAAACTAACAAATCAGATATAAAATAAAACTAGGAACAAATACAAGTGGTAGATACTTTTGTTCACATACATTAAATGAGTCTGATTGTACATATAAAAGAGAATACTGTGCCATGCATTCATATGCAAATTAGTTCCATATTACTGGGGAGAATGAGGTGACTGCATTACAACGTTACCCTGTGTGCGGAGTTATTGCTGCTTTTTTATTCTCTACACAAAAAAGGATAACAGTACATTTTGATAAAAACAGACAAAATATGCATGCAAGTTTTTATTAAGTTTGGGATTAATTTCTTTTTAAATTCTTTTTATGATTTGGTACAAAAGCAGTCCCTGTCACCCTAATAAGATTAGGGGTTCAGAAAATGAGTGAATGAGTACCAAAGCAGTTCTGAAAAAGCTCTATTGAAATGTTTTAAAGCAGTAATACTTAAAGAAAAGTAGGAATGTACCTGGATATTTCACCTTCTACAGTGCACATCAATATAGAATTTTAGGGTGTCAAGTGAAAAAAGTACAAGCCTAAGCTGAACACATGATCTGTGATCCCTCAAATGGCCGTCAGCAAACATCCACATCTATAGCTGTTATAACCACATTTGCTTGAGATTACTTTGGTACTATAATAGAGTTACGTCCAAAAATGCCCATTCAAGCTTTACTGTTCAAAACGAAGCTGACTGTGTCCACAAGCGCTACTGCCTTCTCTGAGTTTGGAGGCATCTGGGATGGACCATCATACAGTGAATTGTGCATTGTCACCAGATTAATCAGTATTCCAGGCAAGAAATTTTTTTTGGCATTTCTTTTTGGCAAGAAATGAGCACTCTGTGCCCAAGACCAAAGACAATAAGGACCATATCACAAGTCACAAATCCAGCTTATATGGTGGCAGAGGCGGTTTATTCATACAGGCGATTGGGCGACGCACCACCGATGGGGAAAAATGAGGGAATTTTTTTTTCTTTCAAATTATTTCACAATAATAAGGTAGTTGTGACTCTCTGACACTAATCTGTCTCTGTATGACATTAAGTGTAAGGCCGTGCTTCATTAGGTACCGCCCACTTTGGGTGATTTCAGTTCGTTGGAAAATCGCCCAGCTTACTCTCATAGACTTTAATGTAAGATGTTTGTTTTTTTTTTCAAATTTCAGGCACTACAGTGCAATCTCTATGAGTTCCGGGAGGGCTCGCACTGACGTGCTTTCATCACACGAACGTAAAAAAAACAAAAAACAAAACTAGAATCGTGTGTTTCAATGTTGAGTGTTGAAATAGTATTTGAGGGTAAACTGACAGTTTATCTGTTGATGACCACAGGGGATTGATCATTATTTGTAGAATCAAAATTATT
>JAQMYF010000026.1:12096487-12108891 GCA_030014195.1 Neosilurus mollespiculum | reverse complement strand
GCCGGCATTTGATAACCCAGTTAGCTGCACTGGGGGGGACAGCAGTGACAACCCGCTGATAGTGGGGCTTGAACCCCTGACCTTGGGATCAGTAATCCAGCACCTCACCACCAGGCCACCACTGCCCCGAAAACAAAATTGTGACATCCCCAAATTCAATGTTTCAATTCTTATTTCCCACTATATTGACCATAAATTCATGAACCATTGTTACAAAGACAGTAAGAGAAGTACTGCACTTTTATTAGTAACAAACAGGAATAAATCCTTATGTAACACGGAATTCATATTCAAATTCATTCACTTATGGACATGAAACTCATACCATTTGCTTTTGGTGAATAAATTAATTACTGCTTGACTGCGTGTAAAATAAATGCACTTCAGGAGGAACTCAATTGTACAGCGAACATCGTAACATGGTACCTCAACTCACCCCTTACAGGAAAAATGACCAGTTTTACAGAATTACCTAAATAGAAAATCCAAATGAAAACCAACATTAACACCTGAACAAAAGAAAACAAGGTTATAGTGAGCTAAAGAGAAACAATCATAAGTGTAATTGGATGAAAGTGATATTTAGTGATGAATCACAAATTTATACTGGGCAGGAGCTAATACTTTTGTCTGGTGCCATTGTAATGAAACATATAAAGATTATTGCTTGAAGAAAACAATGACATTTCTCCACTCATTTATGATATAAGGATGAAAAGTTATGGTGCAAATAAAAGATTGGTCTTGACAAGGTTTGATTACCAGGCAAGGATGTTTCTGTGTGGAGTTTGCATGTTCTCCCCATGCTTGTGTGGGTTTCCTCCAGGTACTCCAGTTTCCTCCCACAGTCCAAAGATATGCACATTAGGCTAACTGGCTGTACCAAGTTGCCCCTAGATGTGAGTTTAAACGGTTGTGTATGGCGAGCTGTTCAGAGCGTACCCCACCTTTGCCAGTGCCCAGAGTCGGCTGAGATAGGCACCAGCCTCCTCGCGACCCTAGTAGGATTAAATTAATTAATTAATTAATTAATTCATTCATGAACTGCTTAATCCTAATCAGGGGCGCAGGGAGGCTGGCTCCCATCTCAGCTGATTCTGGGCGAGAGCAGAGTACACCCTGGACAGCTCGCCAGGCCATTGCAGGGCAGAAACACGCTGACGGCAACCCAATGGCCTACTCTTTATGAACGACAGCAGTGGTTCTTTTGCAAGCCTCTCACCACAGACAGTGAGATACATGGCCGACCTTTGATAACCCAGTTAGCTGCACTGGGGGGGACAGCAGTGACAACTTGGTGATAGTGGGGCTCGAACCCCCTCAGTAAACCAGATTTATGAAACTGTTCTGCATTAGGATATCATCTTCATCTTTTTTCACAGCAGCACTTGTCAAAACAATGCAAAAGACAAACAAGTGAGCATTAATAATTAATAGCATGGATAATTGCATGTAACTGGGGAGGTTTTTTAGGTTAACTCCAGAGATTTAGGCTGATGAAAGACAACTCTTTTGTTAATTAAAGAGATCATAATATTCCCTCTTGTTTATTTATCATCATGCAGTACTTAATAAAGTTAATCCCAAGGTCATGTTATGAACCTACGGGACTGAGACAGGTTAAAAAAACATATTGTGTTTATGTGTATGTGAGTGTAAGCTGAATTCGACACACTTGACTGTAGCATGGACAAAAAGACTGATTTATGAATCTTTTAGTTATGTTGTACAAAACTTAAAAACTTTTAGCTAGATATAATGGGCTTCAGAATTTTTTTTCACATTGATGCACATATATTGCATGTCATATGCACGTAAATTGCAAAGCATTCGTTGTATTTTAACTGCAAAGCAAGAGTTGTATTTTAAAAGGTTCTTAACTCCATAAAAAGCAAAGCACAGTGAAAGCTGAAATTCAAAATGATGAATAAACAGCAAATAATTTGTCAGAAGAAGTGAAAGTTATTTTGAGTCATATCTATGCCAGTAAAATATTTTAATTAATAGTGCAACAACTTCAAAAAGGCCAAAATCTGAATTCAAATTATACTCACTCACTCACTCATTTCCTGAACTGCTTACTCCTACTAGGGTCACGGGTGAAGGCTGGGTACAACCTAGGGGCAATTTGGAACAGCCATTTAACCTCATGTGCATGTTTTTGGACTGTGGGAGGAAACTGGAGTACCTGGAGGAAACACATGCATGCACAGGGAGAACATGAAAATTCCACACAGAAACGCCTCAGCCCAGGACTTGGACACAGGACCTTCTTGCTGTGAGGCAGACGTGTTAACCACTACACCAAAGTGCTGCCTGAAAACAAATTATAGAATAGGCATTAATTGAGTGGGTGATTAATTGAAACAAACAAGAATGTTTTATTGCTTGACCTCCATGTTTCTAGGCAAGTTCGTGGGACAAAAAGCAGTTTTTGCTCAGTAGATCTCAGTGTACATGAAGAAGTGTGAAAATGAATCAACTCACTCAGATTTACTGGAGCTTGATCACGAAAAACTCTATATGAAATGGTAAGAATCTCGAACTGAACCCTAAAAGAAACTGGAAGCCAGTGAAGAGATTTTAAAAGAGGAGTGATATGGGACTGCTTCAGAGATCTATTAAGAAGTCATGCTGCTGCGTTCTCAATAGATTGGAGGTATTGTAATGCAGTCTTACTAAGCAAGGCAAAAATAATTTTACAGTAATTGATACATGCAAATGCAAGTGCATGAATAAGCATTTCTATTTCTAGGTTATGATTAGTATTTTGAAGCTGAAAGAAACACAGTCCAATCAACTGATTAATATGTGAAGCAAATGAGAGGGATTGGTTAAATTTGACTCCAAAAATACACAAATTAGAGCATGCTAAAGAGGCAAATGGCCCAATGTGTTGTGTAATTACAGGTGTCAATTTGTCAGTGCACATTAATATAACTCTAATATAATATAAGTCTTATAAACATTAAGCTGCAAACTATTTACTGCTGTCCAGTCTATAATGGTGTTCGGACGATTACAAATCCTGGACAATGTCATTGGACTTTAAAAAACCCCAATAAAACCAGATGTCATCAGCAAAGAAGTGATATGCAATATCAAAACTTTCAATGATTTTACTTAAAGGCAATATATACAGATTAAACAATAAAGGTCCAAGAACAGAGACTTGCAGGTCCCCACAAGACACCCAAGAACAATCCGATACATAATTGCCAACCAAGATATTAAAGCATCTATTATTAACATAGGATATAAACCACTGTAAAGCAATGGCTAATATACCCCTCCAGTCATATGGTCTATTGATTAAAATTTGGTGATCAACAGTGATAGATGCAGTAGCACCAACACTGGACGTTTGCCTGCATCAGAGGACATCAACAAATCATTTGAAATCTTTAAAAGGGCAGATTCCACTGAGTGGCTCCTCTGAAAACCAGACTGAAATTTACCATATACATTATTCATCTCAAATACTAAAGACAATTGCTGGGCTACAACCTTTTCCAAAATATTGGACATAAATGGAAGATTAGATATAGGCCTGTAATATTTATATTGCTAATTTGTTTTCCTTTAATATTGGTTTAATACTGTTAACTTTTATTGGTCATACTTTGACATTGCTGTATACCACATACTCTTCCTAATGCCATTAGTGTTCCTTAATAGTAATAGCCTCTTTCAGCCTCTAAATTCCACATCTGTGAGATCTGCTGGACAAACAAGTCCAAACCACATCTTCAACTTACAGGTATTAAAGGATGTGCTGTGTGGCCTTGTTGGGTTAGAGCTGTTGTGTAAGACCTACATGATAATAGGCAGGTGGTAATGCTATGTCTGATCATTGTATACACTGTCCATATTGTTATGGCGGATCAGTTCATGTAATGGTGCATCACTGAGCTTTTTTTCCCCCACATTCTTTTTGTCATTTTTAGTTCCTTTTTAATCCTTCATCCGCAAGCTCCCTGCCTATAACCTCACTTCCTAATGTATCCTTGTGCCTCTACAAAATACACAATAAAAGAAACAAAAAAAAAAAAAAATGAGGACCAATTTCTACTAGCTTTTACTTGTTTACAGAACTCCTGTAAATAATTATTGCACATTATGTAGTCACCATTAAATGAAATAAGAATTCAGTTCAGAACTAGTTTAGAGCAAAATTATTTGTTTTGTTAACTAGTCTTCTACTACATTCTTACTTGCATAAAGTATTCTGAAGTTAAAAACATGTCATTGGAAATCAGTACTATGAACTCTTACTAGGAAGTTTTACCTTTCGGAAAAAAGTAAAGACCAGAAATCAAAGTTGCAAAATGACATTACTCAGAATTCGCTTTTTAATTTTGGCAGCCGTTGTACTGTGCATTCCTCTACATGAAAATGCAAATATTATTGTGTATTGCACTGCTATGGAATTTTAATTATTATTCATTCAAAATATTTTCTCATTTCTCATTGGTGGAAAGCCATGAGTGAATTCTTGGTGTTCTTCTACAAGTCAACTAATTCATCACTGTCACTGAGTAAGTTTGAATTGAATGATTGCACGATCAGCATGTGTCAATATACCTCCTCATAGATGTCATTAATGATTTATAGGCTACACCCAGTGGCAGACAGCTCCACATAAGTTATTTAGTACAATTTACAGAGAACCACTGTGGCCCTGAGCTGCCAAAAGTTCATTTTATTTTCTCACTATTTATATTGCTGTAAGCAATATGTGAGAGTGAGCAGCAACGACCAAGACGGCCAACCAACAGCACTGATAGTAGGATGTAGCTTATCTATCTCACTTGATATCTATGTTCCTGCTCTCCCCTCCTCCCAGACATACTGTAGGTGCACATTGCAGATGTACAGGTGTTCCTAATAAAGTGAGCAGTAAGGTTATATTAATATATGAGTACATTACAGCAGATTTACCCTTCATTTATAAAAAATATTACTACTTGTAATGATTTCTTTTACTTTAACGAGTTTGAGGACAATGCTTATTGACAGACATTAGTGACACATATCTTAAATCTCTGAAGGCTTGCTGATGTAAGGAACATGTGGTATATTTAAATTGTAGCATTTGTAACCCAGATACAGAGCAGGGGTGTGAGTACCTCAAGTGTAAAGCTCAGTGCACTGTAGGTGGTTTCTACATTTGCAGTAGTCACTTTTATGCTTTAGGAAAGCTTTGCTGACATTATATTCTTTAAGCTATCTAGTTTTGTTTATACTATGTACACATGTAATATGATGAACAGCTTCCTTTGTATGTATATCTGATTTGTTTAAAATGAAAGTGGGGTGGGGGGTGGTGGGGTGTAAATGGCTCCAGTAAATATGGTCATACATTGTTTTTAAATATTCAGTGTTGTAATTTGTTAATATTTGGATTGTCTTCATGAGACTAAAGTAAATAAATAAACAAATCTGATCTCTGAGCATTAAACTGTAAGAAATGTTCCTGTTCTTTCTGCAGGACTACTGATGGCCAACATGTCAGGCACTGTGACTGCTGTTGAGATGCAGAGCACAAGACTGGCTTTTACAGGCGAGAGGATTTTTAAGGTGTTTCTGGTGCTGTCCACACAGTCCTTCTTCATTTACATTAACATTGTGATGCTATTCACGTTACGCACCAAAGCCATCTTTCGTGAGACAACACGCTACATCCTCTTTGCCCATATGCTCCTGAACGACACAATTCACTTGGTGTTTGCCCTCTTGCTCTATATGCTCAGTTACTTCTACTTTATGGTAGTGCGTGCTGTCTGTGCCTTCATTGTACTGGTGTCTTCAGCAACATTTGTCAATGCGCCACTCAACCTGGCTGTCATGTCCCTGGAGAGGTATATAGCCATCTGCTTCCCTTTGCGGTACAGCGAGTTGGCTACACCTGCACGAGCAAGCATAGCTGTGGCTATGGTGTGGGTTTTAGGCATCATTGATGTGCTAACTGATGTATTTGCTCTTTTCCTTATTGCAGAGCCATCTTTCTACATGTCTCCTACACTGTGTACCATCACACAGCTCATTGTGGCACCCTGGCAGCAGGGCAGGAGTGTGACATTTAAGGTGTTGCTCTTTGTCTCGGTGGCAGTTGTGTTGCTTTACACATATGTCGCCATCCTCCGGCAGGCCTACGCCGCTTCCTCCGACACCTCTTCGGCCCATAAGGCTTTGCGCACTGTGATACTGCATGCACTGCAGCTCAGCCTCTCGCTCATGTCCTTCCTCTATGAGTATATAGAGTTCCTTCTGGGAAGCCTACCCCTCACTGCATACATACATCTACACTTTCTCAACTTCTTCGTAGTGTTGATCCTGCCACGATGCCTCAGCTCACTGATCTATGGGATGAGAGATGAAACTTTCAGGCCACTGTTTAAACAAAACTTTCTGTGCTGTGGTAAAAACAAAGTTGCACGTTGAGTCAGGGGCACTGTGACTGTTTGTTTCATCTGTATATAAATTATTGTGTATATGTGTTTCTTTAGATATGTACACAAAAATGTGGCATATTAAGGCTCCAAATATTTGTAAGTGGTTTATTGATTACTGTACATACTGACAAAAATGCAGATCCTATTAATTTTTTTTCAACCTCAGCATTATTGCTGTACTAATTTTCTGTGTACTAATAAATTCCATGCTTCATCCGACATTTTATAAGTGACATTTGCTAAAGATGTGTCAAAAACGATTGCTGAAAATGTTCATATCAGCATCCCCCCTTGCCTGTTGCTTCAGAGACGCCTTTTTTTTTTTTTTTTTTTGCTAGATGACGGTTTAGCCTATGTACACTAAACATTATGAGAATTTTCACACAAGTCCCAAAAGTAGCTAAAGAGAACACAATTAAACAAATGAGACAACACAACCCTTGGTCATTTATTTTTTGAGGGGAAATTATTTAACATTGCACATCTGAGAGTGGTAAGGAATGTGAATCTTTGCTTTTAGACCCAGCTGTGCAGTAATTACTGTAATTAAATGTTTGAGGTAACTGGTTTTCAACATGAACTGCTTACACATTTCTGACTTGGCCGTTTCAAAAAATTACATTTATTCTTCTTTTACCATTCTTTGGTACAAAGACACGGGTTTTTGTTCATTGTCTTGCTGCATGACCCATTTCTCTTGAGATTTAGATTACAGACAGATGTCATGTCATTTTCCTTTAGAATTCCAGTGCTTAAAAGTGGAACTGAAAGCAAAATCAAGTCAATCAAGTCAAAATCAATTATGGTTGGCAAGACACTGTCAAAAGATCTCAGGGGTAAAGTTGTGCACAGACAAAAGGATACAAAAATTTCAAAGGCTTTATCAGTTCCCCAAACCCAGGACCTTCCTGCTGTAAGAAGGACACGCTAACCACTACGCCATGGTGCCACCCGTTTTTAAAAGTTGCTTTAAATTAATACAGCTGGAAAAAATTTTTTTTGTGTGTGTCATTATTTCATGTTGCAAAACAACAAAATATGAAGATTTTATAGGCAGGTGAAAGTTTTGAATATACCCACTGTATCTGCACCAGTGATGATGAACCACTGTATTTTGTGGACAAATTGCCGTGCTAATCATGCTATTTATATGTATAATTTATTTAAATTTATAAATTTATGTAAATTTGTAAATTTATATACAGTAAGAAAATAGTTTGTTACCACTAGCTAACCCTGGGTTTACAATGGGGCACGATGTTAGCAATCTCTGTGATTTGAGAGAATTGTGATAAGTGTGGGGGGTCGTGCAATCGAATCCTAATGATCTTGAGAGAACTTGGTGGATTTGTGATGATTGCACTGATCATGGCAAAACTTTTGACCATCAATAATTTTGCTGTGATTATTCAATGGTCAGGATTTGATGCCAATAGTGATAGAATGTGAGAATCGTAGTAGAGCTTAACAGACTTTAACAGAATGTAACAGACCTTGATGCGCCATTGTAGGGGATCTCGATGAACGTGGAAACATGATTCCTTCGAGATTCATCTCTTGGATGCACCCTGCTCCTTTTTATATCACAGTTGTGCTCCATGCATGGTCATAAATCGTGGAGATCGCAGACATTGTGCCCCAGTGTGAACTCAGGCGGTTCCCAATAAGCTAGCTCTGGTGCAATCGCTCACTAAACTGATCTGAGATACAGCAATTGCATTTACCATAAAAAATTAAAATGAGAAAGAGAGAGAGAGAGAGAGAGAGAGAGAGAGAAAGTCAGGGAAATGTTTTATCTTGTCGGATTTCAACTTATTAATTCAATAATTTAAGTCTCAACCAATTTCTTATTATTTATGTGGATTATTAATGTTTTATAAATTATTAAATTCTTATTTGAATTATTCAATAATTATTTAATGAGAGAGGCATGAAGGCACAGTGGTTAGCACGTCCGCCTCACAGCAAGGAGGCATGGGTTCCCGGGCTCGGGAGTTTCTGTGTGGAGTTTTCAAGTTCTCCCTGTGCTTGTGGGGGTTTTCTCTGGGTACTCCGGTTTCCTCCCACAGTCCAAAAACATGTACAGTAGGCTATTTGGCTGTTCCAAAGCGCCCCTAGGTGTGAGTGGGAGTGTGAGAGTTAAATTTGGATTAATTTAATTGTCAAATAAAGTTTTATCTGCATCTACATCTGTCTCTGCTGCCTGATATGTTTTACACTGCTGAGTTAAGGGATAATATTTAAGGAGAGATATTTTGGAGCATAAAACTGTCAAAGCTCTCTGATGAAACCCAGCTGTGGTATACTGAAATAGGGAAATTTATCACCCAGAGACAGAGCAGGGGTGTTATTACTTCAAGTCTTAGGCTCACTACACTGTAGGTTGTTTCTATGTTCGCAGATATGACTGTTTTATAATTCTGTTCCATATTTATTTTATATTACCATTTATTTTATAAACCGTTATATGGTTTATTTTATTTGCTGTTAAAGCACTAGATATAGCGAGGAAGCTAAATTTTCTTGATTCTCAATGGCTCTGAGATGCTGTTCTACAGTTATAAAATCATGAGCGGTTCCATAGTGTAGTGGTTATCACATCTGCTTTACACGCAGAAGGTCCTGGGTTCGAGCCCCAGTGGAACCATTTGAACTTTACTTTAGATTTCACTGAGGGAGTCATCCCAAAGGGATCAATAAATTTAAGTCTAAGTCTAAGTCTATGAAAGCTGTCTGACATTTATTTATTTATGTTTTATTTTTTATTTGTTTGTCTTATTGTTTGCTTGTTTTAACTTTTTATAAAATCAAGCAAGTAACTAATTAAAAAAATTATTTAAAAAAATTATAAAAAATTATATAAAGAGAGTAATTTTTCTGAATTCTTAGCTGATTCACTAATTTACAGTCCAAGGGCACTTGCCTTGAGTTGACTTTCATTTCAATGCCCATTAGGATCTGAAAGCAGCCAGGATTTAAAAAAAAAATACATTTCTTATGCCTCTGGTGTAAGCTTGTTGAATATTTCTTTATACCAGGGCTATTCAATTAGAAATATGGCTTGAAAAACATTAAAAGCTACAGATACAGTAAAGTAACATCAAAGTGCACATAATGTATTTTGTAAAGGTCTAATAAAATTAGAAAGAGCATAGTATGGTATTAAATACAACTGTAAAAACATGAGTTAAAAGTGTTTTATCAAGGAAAATAATAATAATAATAATAATAATGAGAAGAAAAGAATTAAATGAATATTAAGATAAGAAAAATTTCATTTTAATAATAATAAGAAAAAGATAATGAGAATATCAACAACATAATACTTTAACTGTCATTCCTAATTACTAATATGATTTCACATCTAATTAGAAAAATGATTTTTTTTTTTAGTAAGAGCAGTGAGTCAGGTATAATTCACACAGTGGTGCAGATGTGCGGATTGAGATTATGAGTTTAATGACGTTCATAAGTGAGAATGATGCGGACCATAATCCTCTGGTAGAGAGCATTACAGCCCAGTGGGACAGTCGTGTCAAAGTTACCATGGGGTTTCTTAAAATCCTTCTGAAATTATATTATTTACATATCGATATGCACTGCAGCAGATACACAGACTTCAAGCAGACAGATATAAAAATACTCTGTCCCTTCATTGTTAAACCGCCTGTTTTCTGAAACAACTTCTCATTTTAAATAGAAAGAGACAAGTTACCAGGCTACTGTGCTAACTAGGTAGCTAGATAATTGGCAGGAAGAGCCCAAAAGTCCAAAAGGTTGTGACAAAGGGAAGCAGGGCAAAGATGGTGAGAAACCGTTGTGAAACTGAAAGAAACTGTAACAATGTTGAAAAAATGTTTTGACTGATAGGGTGCAGTGTAACCAACCAAAATTAAAATAATCTGTCATTGAATGGCTTTTTACAAGGTTTAATAATAGTAATTAGTGTTGGTATTATTGATTATGGGTACTGGTTTATTTAGTGCTGTATAACAGTCAGGAACTGATATTTAATATTGTTTGATATTTGGATAATGTAAGAATGCAAGAAAAAAAATAATGCAAGAAAAAAAATGAAATGTATATAAATCCAACTGATAATGTTGATAATAATACAAAATGTGTTGACTTGGCATTTTACTGCAGTAAATATTATGTTAAGAAATAAAGTACACATCACTCCAGTAAATACCATGGTACACATTTGTAGGCATTCAGAATTTGTGTCATAATTATAATCAGTGCTGTGAGGATTGGGAAGGCTTTAATGTTTTTTTTTTTTATTTTATTTTATATGTTTTTATATATATTTTCTTTATATAAGAATAGTTTTATTAAAGTAACCAGCACTGTGAGAAGTGGGAGGTTTTTTATTTGTCTGTTAAAAAAAAAATAATCCAAATCTAAATATAAAAAAAAAGCATTCTTTTTTTCAGGACTACTGATGGCCAACATGTCAAGCCCTTCAACCATTGTTGATATGCAAACCATCCAACTGGCTTTTACAGGCGAGAGGATCTTTTAGACATTCCTCATGCTGTCCACGCAGTTGATGTTTATTTACATTAACATTGTGATTAACCCTGTGCACCAAAGCCATCTTTTGTGAGACACCACGCTACATCCTCTTTGCCCACATGCTTTTTAACAACACCATTGACCTGGTGGTCTCCCTGGTGCTCTATATGTTTTCTGCCTTCTATCTAATGGTGGTGCATGCAGTCTATGCCCTGATTGTGCTACTTTCTTCATCAACATTCGTCAATGCACCCCTCAACCTGGCTGTCATGTCCTTGGAGAGGTACACAGCAATCTGCTTCCTTTAGAGCCATTAGAGACACCAGTGCTGTCAGAGACAGAAGTGCAGTCAGAAACAGGCAGGGGAGCAGGGACAGGAACAGGCCTAGAAACAAGTATAGGGGCAGACCGCAACAGGGACAGGAGTAGGAAAAGGAAGAGGTTTGGGAGCAGGGACAGGAGCATGAACTAAAACAAAAGCATTAGTATTAGTGAGCACTCAAACATAAATTTGCCATCTGGACCTGGTTCAAAATCCAACACAAATAAGTTTTTATCATCAAACTCCAAGTCAGTGTCATGAAAAGAATATAGTCCTCAAATAATAAAATTTTGTCCCCAAAGCCCCAAAAGTGTAAAGCTGTCTCATACTCATACCTGCTGGACCCCTCCTATTAGGAGTGCAGGCAGCCAGGTTGGCCCCTGGGTTTAGGATCGCAAGTTTCCTTGTAAGCCACCCCAGGCATATCTTGAAAGTGCTGGGGAGCGGAACTTGATGTAAATGAGTCATCCTGCTGCTGGAAGTGGCAACAGAGAACAAGAACTGCTACTGGTGATACTTGCCTTAAAAAGTGGCAACATTAGCTGAAGGGGCAACACATTTGATTATAATCTATATCAACAAAAAGAACCCGTTACCTCAGAACGACCAAGTGATTAACCTTCCACCAATCAAAATAGGTATTCTTCTCAAGGTCTCACTTCAGTCACTTGGTTCTAAGAACACCAAACCTCATGTCCCTACCCTCTTCCACCTAAAAAAACAGTTAGAAAATTATTTTACTACAATCATGTTTTGTTGGCACATTCACATGGGACTTTGCAAGCATATAACCACCAAGTGTCACTCTCAATGGACAAAACTTGAGTGCCACCAACCCTCAGAGGGTTGATGGTAGACAAAATATTGTTCAGAGTGCCTTTGCCTAACATACAGAGTGATTGTTTTGAGCTTCTCTGGTTATGACTTGTTCCTGATCCCTTGCCTAGCCTCTAATAGGGCAGTATTATAAATGACACTTGTCTGTCTGCCCCTCCTTGAATTGCCACCTTATTGTGGTGGAGGGGTTTGGAGGTCCTAATGATCCTGGGAGCTATGTTGTCGGGGGCATCATGCCCCTGGTAGGGTCACCCAAGGCAAACAGGTCCTAG
>JAQMYF010000026.1:12083567-12095830 GCA_030014195.1 Neosilurus mollespiculum | reverse complement strand
TAGAGAGAGAGAGAGAGAGAGAGAGAGAGAGAGAGAAGGAGAGAGAGTATGTGTTCAGTATATACTACACGAGAATAGCACAGTCTGATTGGTACGATATCTCAGGAATATAAATTACAATTACGAGTAGATAATGCTTGAATCAAAATGACAGACCCTCATAGTTTTTCTCCAGCACTCTAGCAGTCATTACCATTATCACCCGTTACTGGAAAAATAACTGGAAAACTAAACCATTACAACTTTTAGCTTGTTTTTTGTATTCCCTTGTAGTATATAATACAATTTTGAATTGTACAGTGCCACTTTTCTTCTGTGTTCGTGTAGTATGTAGGGTAATCTTGGAAAGAACATGCTAAAAACATTCCCCTAACCCTTGAGTTGCACAGACTAGATAAAGCTCTGCTCTGTTAGATTGTCGCTAAAGTGTACAACTCACCTGAACATACTCTTTCACTGTTAAAATTTGTAGACATAAACTAAAGAATGAACTCTAAAATTTTTAATTCCTGTGCAAATAGATCTTTACGTAGCCAGTTGTCTCATGTGCCCATTTAGTATGTAGCCTACTAAACTCTAACCATGCTAAAACACCCCATAGTGCTTATTACCACAGTTGGAAAGCACTAAAACTCTAAAAAGGGTTTAAAGAGGTGCCGTTATACAGCACTAAATGTCCGCACCTGACTGCACCGAGAGCTTACGTTCATCAGTCCTCATTAAAACAAACAAACAAATAAATAAATAAATAAATAAGCAATAAAAATCTCATTTCACCTCAGGCTCAGTGGATGTTCTAAAAATGTGTATACTGAGCATAAGTGTTATAGGCAGTATACATACAGTGACTTTCAAAAGTATTCACCCCCTTGGAATTTTCCATATTTTTGTTTCCTTTTATCAGTCAATTTCCACAACATGCCAACAACCTTGAATATGCACAATATTTGTTATTGTGATGCAAACAAGAAATAGTACAACAAACAAACAAACAAAACAAAACAGAAAACCCCAGAAAGCTTGACTTGAACTTTGTTGAGCAATCCTCTGCAGCAATTATAGCTGCAATTCTCGTGTGTCTCTATGAGCGTGGTCCATCTAGCAACTGGGATTGTTGTCCATTCTGTAAAGCAAAACTGCTCCAGCTTCTGCAAGAATTTCTCTTCCTCAAGAATTTGTCTGTATTTAGCACCATCCATCATTCCCTCAATTCTGATCCATTTCCCAGTCCCTGTTAATGAAAAATATCCCCACAGCATGATACCACCACCACCATGCTTTACTGTGGGGATGGTGTTCTTGGGGTGATGAGGGGTGTTGGGTTTATGTCAGACATAACATTTTCCTTGATGGGGAAAAACTGCATCTGACTAAAAGACCTTTTCCCATAAGTTTGGGGAGTCACCCACATTTCTTTTGGTGAACTCAAAACATGTTTGGGTTTTTTCTTTCTGTAAGCAATGTCTTCTTTCTGTCCACTTTTCATATAGCCATATAGCAATTATTCACTTATGTAGATGTTAGGATTTTGAAAAGAAAAAAAATCTAAACAAAAATACAAAAACACAGGATCAGATGGAGCTAACAGATGGAATTACGTGCAGCTCCTACTCCACTGGAATGAAAAATTCATCAAGAACAGCTCAGAGAGAATTGGATTTCAGATAACACACACACACACACACACACACACACACACACACACACACACACACACACACACAATCCTTTTTTATAACTTTGAGAAAGAGTACAATAAACAAAAGATAAAATCAAAGTTTGTTGTTTACATAGCAGTATAATCATCATCATCATCATCATTATCATCATCATTATCATCATCATCACCATCATCATCATCATCATCATCATCATCATCATCACCATGTACTGTAAGGGTTGTAGTTTTAATTTTACCACGACTATTACTGCTACCACTGGCAGCATGGTGGCTCAATTGTTACCACAGTTACATTACAGCGAGAAGGTTATGGGTTCAAATTTCACAGACGACAAGAGCCATATTGTGTGGAGATTGCATGTTCTTGTGCTTAATGGGTTTCCTCTGGGTACCCCAGTTTTCTTCCACAGACAAAGACTTGCTTGTCTGGGTTTACTCTGGGTACTTTGGTTTATTGTCACAGTCCAAACATATGCACATTAGGCTAATTGGATGTTCCAAATTGTCCCTAGGTGTGAGTGTGAATGGTTGTGTGTTGCCCTTTTCAAGGTGTACCCCACATTCGCCCAGTGTTGGCTGAAATAGGCCCCAACACCTCTCTCCCCCCATCAAATGAGTGAGACAAGTGATAATAATAATAATAATAATAATAAGAAGAAGAAGAAGAAGAAGAAGAAGAAGAAGGATTTAATTACAGGAACAATGATCTCTCGGGCAGCAAAATTTGTCGCTTGTCATAATCTGAGGGACAGGTATTACAGGTATTTTGTGATAATACTGTATTTTGGGCTGGAGCCTATCTCAGCCGACAGTGGACGAAGGTGGGGTATACCCTGAACGGCTCACCAGACCACAACAGGGCCATTCACACTTACATTCACACTTAGGGGCGATTTAGAATACTCTATTAGCCTAATGTGCATGTTTTGGATTGTGGGAGGAAACCAGAATACTCGGAGGAAACCCACTCAAGGACCGCTCTTATTTACATTCTAAGTGAGAGTTTTATGTAGCAAACGCTGTAGTGAGGGGACATTCTTCAGCCACCAGGTGGCGCCATTAACTCACATGTTCATCACTTGCAAGCTGTTCATCACGTTGCTAAGGAAGTGAAGCTCCTGACTACTAGGAAGGTAAACAACGAGTGTTTATGAATTGCTAGATTAGCTTTTTTGCTTTAAATAATTCCATTTTTTTTAAGTTAAATGCAAAAGGTTAAGTTAAAGAAAGTAATTGATAGCTATGTGTGAGAATATTGATTTATTTCATGGCATGCTAAGAATAATGCTAACTTTAGTGGATGACTACTAGCCGATGTAACTAGCCAGATTATCAAGCGTAAAATACAGAGCTAGCTATCCGTATGACCAAAATAGTTGTTTATATTCACTGTTTCCAGTCTATAAACGGAATGACAGACATACATCCGTTAATAATTGTATTTACACTGTTTGTCAGTGACTGTTGAATGGTAGAGAGCTGAAACCGGCTTTGTGCTACTCCCTGAACTATGCTACTTAACTATGAGGTGTTTGGTTTAAGATTAGCTTTAAGTAGACTGTTGATCCTTCAGAAACTTTCCTGTAAGATAAGTGATTGTTCTCTTCATCTGGATCAACATTTACACACGATTATAAATATCCTCGCCTTGACAAAACAACCAGAATAAAATTTAAACAAAACAGCAGAAAAAAGAAAGCAGAACTGTTATTATTAAATAGTAGAAACAGTGTTAGATGAATGTGAATCCCTCACACACTCATTTGCTGAACTGCTTGGGATGCTGGAGCTCAGCCGACACTGGGCGAAGGCAGGGGACACCCTGAACAGCTGGCCAGACCATCACAAGGCAACACACACAACCGTCCACACTTTGGGGCAATTCAGCCAATATTAGCCTAATGTACATGTCTTTATATCATGTCTGTGGGAGGAAACCAACGCAAGCACAGGGAGAACATGCAAGCTCCACTCAGGATTGTCCATGCTCGGGACTCGAGCCCAGGACATTCTTGCTCTGAGGCAGTCGTGCGAACCGCTACGCCAACGTGCATCGCTGAATATGGAAGAGATGTAGTTCGATTTCAGAAGCTTTGATGGTAATGCCAATCTCAATTAAAAAAAGAAATCACAGCTTTGTGTCAATGATTTTTTTCAATGATAAGAACCCATTCACAGGGACTTGTATGACAGACACTTCAAGATTCAAGAGTTTTATTTGTCGCATACACAGTTATACATATACAACCTACAGTGAAATGTTATTCTGAATCACTCCTCAGACTGTGATTATATTTAACAAAAAGAAGGAAGGAAATAAAGATAGATATATATAAAGTATTCTAAAAATATACAACATGTAAATCTAACCAGTGACAATGTGAAAATATATGCAAAGAAATGTGCAAATGTTTAAAAATATATACTAAAAAAATATACAAACAACGTAAAAATCTAACCAGTAAGCAATATATAACTAACAAACAGTAACAGACAGCAACAAACAGCTGCAGCAGAAAGTGACAGTTGCAACATGAAAAGTGACCATGTGCAATTATGACACTGAAATGACAATGGGCATTGCAAACAATATGTGTACTATAGCGTGAGACATTGTAGTGCAAATTGTCCAGAGTTAGTATGGATGGTGAGACATGGTTTGGTTAAGGAGCCTTATACTCTGCGGGTAAAAGCTCTTCCTGAGTTTCTCAGTCCTTGTTTTCAGACTGCGGATCCGTTTGCCTGAGTTCAGCAACTGAAACAGACAGTTACTGGGGTGGGAAATGTCCCTGATGATTTTGATGGCTCTGCACCGGCAGTGTATGGTGTAGATGTCCTGCAGTGAGGGCAGATCAGATCCAATGCTGCCTTGATCACTCTCTGCAGGGCTTTACGGTCTTGTACGGTGGTGTTGCCAAACCAAGCTGTGATGCTCATGGTCATGGTGCTCTCGACCGCAGAAGAATAGAAGGTTTTGAGGATCTCAGAAGAGATAAGTGGTGCCTCAGGTGGTACAGCCGCTGACTTTCTTTCATGACCTGAGCGTGGATATGGATGGACCAGGTAAGACTGTCAGTGAGATGAGCGCAGAGGCATTTCATGCTGTTCACCTTCTCCACTGGAGCACCACCGATAGAGAGAGGAGAGTAGGATCGCTGCTGCTTCCTGCTTAAGTCCACCACCATCTCCTTGGTTTTGCTGATGTTCAGCTGGAGGTGGTTATCCTGGCACCATCTTTCCAGGTTTTCCACCTACATAATATAGGCACTTGGACATTTTTTTGTCTCTAAGTGCATAAAATTGCATTTGTTCATGATAATAACAAAGAGTTTGAGAAATTAAAAATAAAATAAAAAGGGTACCTCTATGGGATGCATATGAGAGGAGAAATCTGACTTTAAATGTATCATTTCTCGAGTCTTACAATGCAAATCATGGATTGTCAGCACTTCAGTCAAACGGGCCCTTCAAAATATCATTAACTCTACACAGAATACCATAAAACATAAGCAGATAAGAACATACTCCAATGAAAATACTGTATTTTGAAGCATGCCCCACACACCTTCTGGATCTCGTGTCCAGAGAGATTAACAGAAAAATTGTGTTGCTTAAGTGTGAATTTCTATGTGTGTACATTATGTAAGAGTATTCACTTAACAGTTATGGAAGGAGTCTCCACTTTCAGCACTTTGCTTCATTTTGAGATCAAGCTATAAATTAAAATTTTCTGACATGGGAAGGTTTTCAAGGCAGCACTGTGGCGCAGTGGTTAGCACGTCTGCATCACAGCAAGAAGGCCTGGGTTCGATTCCCAGCTCAGGCGTTTCTGTGTGGAGTTTGCATGTTCTCCCCATGCTTGTGTGGGTTTCCTCCAGGTACTCCGGTTTCTTCCCACAGTCTAAAAACATGCACAGTAGGCTAATTGGCTGTTTCAAGTCACTCCTAGGTGTGAGTGAGAATGGTTGTGTGATTGTTGGCCCTGCGATGGCATTGCTAGCTGTCCAGGGTGTACCCCCCCCTCGCCCAGAGTTGGCTGAGATGGGCGCCAGCCTCCCTGCGACCCTAATTAGGATTAAGCAGCTTAGAAAATGAATGAATGGGAAGGTTTTCAGAATAGAAAATGTTATAACAAGCTGTAAATGTCCCATTTACCATAACTGATAACAGGAGGTATGTGAATAGTCCATAGTATTAACAATAACTAAAAGTATTGCCAAATGCAAAATAAATAAATTGCTTTTTTTTTAAATTTCAGGCGGCATGGTGGTGCAGTGGTGAGTACTGTAGCTTCACAGAAAGAAGGTTCTAGGTTCAATACCTTTCAACAGATTGGACCCTTTCTGTGTAGAGTTTGCATGTTTGCCCTGGGCCTCTGTGGGTTTCCTCTGGGTGCTCTGGTTTATTCCCACAGTCTGAAGACAGGGTAGGTAAAGCACATTATATGGCAGAGCTGCATATAATCGGGCAGATCATTGGAGCCAGTGGGTTTCCTCAAAGCAGCCTGTTCTGCAAGTGGGGCATTCACACAGGTACTTTTTGTTATTGGCTTGTAACATTCTGATTTCTTTTGCTCCGTGGCCAGTTCTGATATTTATATCATTTATATCAGGAGGAGCATGGAGACTTCTGTCTGGCCTAAAGGAGGGACAAACACAAGTGGACATACCTCAGATAGGTGAAATGGCTTACTGGAGTCATCCTATTGATTTACATTACTCCACTAAAGGCCTTCAAGGTTTGTTAACATCTTTATTTTGTAAAATTAGCTGGTTTGTTGTCATACTGATTGGGCTTATAATTTTCTTCAGGTTGGCCAAAGCTTCATGTACAGGTCTGGCATCAGGACTCTTTTGGCAGATGTCAGCTGTATGGTTATGGCTACTGCCATGTGCCCTCCAGCCCCGGACAGCACAGGCTGCAGTGTGTGACATGGAGGCCAGTGGGCACCTGGCAAGAACAGCTGGCCCAGCTGTTTATTGGCGGAGGCCCTCAGCTTCGCTCTCCTGATCTCATTTACAGTGGAGCAGACAGATACAGACTTCACACTGAGGCTATGGGCACGGTGGAACTGGAGCTGTGTGTCATTCTGCGGCATTTTGAGAAATATGGCGTAGAGAGCTGACAGACTCAAGGTGAACAAATCAGAAATTCATTAGCTAATCCCACAGGCAGGTAAATGCAGCTTTTGAAAAGATCAGTTGTTCATGTGCACTAATTATTCCACATTGTTAAAAACCTTTAACTGAAAACAGCTCAGAGCTTGCCCGATGTGTAGTGCAGCAGGTAGAGGGATTTTAAATTATTAGCATAAGCCATAGGAATAGCATGGAGGTGCATTGGATCACGGTGAAGAGCTATGATTAAATCTAGCTACATATTAAATTAAACTTCTTGTTTTGTGAAAGTCAAGTATTTTTCTTTTCTGTCTGCAGGATGACTACAAATGCAAAACTAATATACAGGAAATGAAAAGTGACATTTGGACTACTGATTTTTCCATTCCTGTTTTTTTTATTTACATTTGTACTGGTACATATATATACATGTAAAGATTTTTTGTTCCTATATATTTAGAGATGTCGTCAGGTGATCTACGGATGCAGTGAAAATAATACGACCTGTATGTTTTTTACATCAAATTTGTACTCATTTGATTCATAATTCTGATGTGTGTTCTTTTGTATTTAAAATGAATTAAACGTTTGATTGCTTAAACGTTTTTTTTCTGTCGGCACTATATTTTCAGTTTACATCCTTAAATGCTGTGAACACATATTTAGACACCTGATTGTATACACTCATTTTCCATATACTGTATGTACCTTCTGCGATGGCCTGGCGAGCTGACCAGAGTGTACCCCGTCCTCGCCCAGAGTCGGCTGAGATGGGCGCCAGCCTCCCCGCGACCCTAATTTGGATTAAGCGGTTCAGAAAATGAATGAATGAATGAATGTATGTAACTTGAAGATAAACATCACTTTATTGGTCAAACTTTGGTTTTTAAAATTGTTTTTTCAACAATTATTGTTATTTATTTGGTGGTAAATCTAACACAAAATATACAATATATTAATTCTATTAAACAGCCACACGGTACTTGGAATATTTATGCAGGTCAAAATTAAAGTTACTTATTTCAAAATAAAAAATAAAATTATTTTTATACAATTTGTTTAAGGCTTATCTACAGCTTTCTTGTAAACACATTTCCCCAACAATATTGATCATATTGTTATAGCCCAGAATTCATACAAGTTAACAGCATATTAATATAATTAATTAAAAAATAATAAATAACAGTAAGCACTGAATGTCTTGATAGTACTGTTCTTTTTTCTTTTTTTCTTTTCTTTTTAAACCAAAAGTGTGGCTTCTATCTTTTGAACAGTACTGCACAATTCAACCTACAGATCATGTAGTCTTGTAAAGGGTTCACCATTTAGCAGATATTATTTGGGTTGTGGTGTATTCTGGACATTTTTTAAAATTAGAATTCAGAATTGATTAAAAATTGTTGTGGCACAAAAGGAATTATTATTGATTCAAGAGAATTTCCTTATTTCTGATTGGTAGAAAACCATCAGGGATAATTGAACTATTGCACTGTTGCCATCGTATAAGTTGAGCGGTTATTGCATTTGTTACTTTGAAAATACTTTGAATGAATAATAAAATGAATATAGGATTAGGCATTCTATGACATGGAGAATTGTTCTGTCTTAGAGGGTGTTAACTGCCAAAGCCAACAACTACCCATCGACCGAAAAATTCTCCATATCATACTTCACCTTATTCAATAATTGAAGGGCTCAGTGCCATAAGCTGCTAAGTTACAAATGTTTGATTTTGAGAAAAACACTAATAATAAGCCATATTTATCACATGATTTGGGATTTTAGTTGCAAAGAAGCTGCAATTGTCCACTTTGGAGAGACTTTCAGCATATGGGGAGAGACCTCTATTGTCAGAATATGATACGACCTCGTTTTTCATCATGTATGCACTCAGTAGGTTATGGCACTGAGCCCCTCAAATGTGGGGTTATTTTAAAATGGTCAGCTTTATTTTGTTAGCACTAAATTTGTTTTAAAACACCATCCCATAACATGTTTTCTTATAAGAAAACTCGTTGGTGTGTTTTATCCTTTATGTAAATTCTATGAAGTGGTTAATGACACTCACAAAACTTCTGTGGAAGCCTGTAATGACTGATTATTTTTTACAGCAGTCCTGTGAATAGTCATCTGTTGAAATGCATGCAGGGATTTGATATTCTTTTACCTAATCATGCTCAGCTGATGATAGATAATTAAAGCCTGAGCTAAAAGTCACCCGTTTGATCTGTTACAGATGTTTTACTCTGCTTGTTTCCTGGGTGGAAAGTTTTTTTTTTTTTTTCTCAGACTAAAAGAAAGCGGAAAAACAGTTGTGGTTTACCAAAGTTGTCTTGTATGGAACGTTATGCTCTTACAAATCATTTTTGTCTTCAGTGAACTCTGACAAGCGAGAGCAGTTGGAGAGAGAGAGAGAGAGAGAGCGAAAAACGGAACAATGTCAGATTTAAGATAGATGTGGAACATAACCAAGTGTTGGACACTTAGTTGCGCAGACTTAAAAGACTGTAGGAACCGCCACAGCTTTTACTGCATCAACATTTTCACCTCTCAAGGGCAGGCTCATGAAGCTGCTTCTAGATTGTGGATGGTTGTCGCTTGTGGCATATTTTCATGGTGTCCTGTTTACTTCCAAGCTTCTTTCATTTTTTTTAAGCCAATGACTGATGAGGGGGAAAAAGCGAGAAGAGGAGGAAGGTAGGGAAGGAAAGAGCTGATTTAAGCCCTGGAGATTGTTAGTAAATGTGCTGCGGGTGTGGGGTTAGGTGTTAGGTTTGTTTGTGTGCTTCACTTTAACCAGGAGGGAATTTGCTCAGCTTGAAATTGAATCAAGGCTCCATCAGCCCATTACCCTGGAAGATAAGTTTAACTGTTTAATTTTTTTCTGTGTATATTCAATTAATTAAATTATTTGAATTCTTCTTAAAAAAAAAAAAACCCTGAAGTTAATTTTCATGTTTGTGGGCTAAAAGTTGGGAATTTTTTATGTTGCATTTGAGGCCACGAGGGTTTTTTTTGGAGTGCATTTGAGGGTTAAATTCAATGGGGAAATTGCTGTGCAGTAAAGGAAGTTTTGTGTCCTTTATGTTAAGCTGTGCTGCTTCCTTTTCCTCTTTCAACTCTTAACTTGAGACTGAAGTGAAGCATATGAAACAAGGAAGCAGTACCAAAAGCTCCAATAAGCTTTTTAATACACCCAATGTTTGCATTTTGGACTCATCAAAGCTGTTTGACTCATCAAAGGTGCCCCAAGTAAGGTAGGTACAGTACAGTAGGGCTGTAAGTAATATGCTTTAAGCTTTAGTATTTAGTTCACTGTGTGGCAGCATGCTGCATTTCTGAGAGACTTCATTTTTGGAGCTGTAGGTTTGTCCGATTCAGCAATGCTGCCTGCCAGCAAGACAGATAGGGGCAGCAATTTCACAGTGGTGCAGTGAGTCTGATTCTGACCAGGGAGTTTTGAATTCATGCGACCAGCCAATGGAAAACTTTTTTTTTTTTTTTTTTGGAATCCTGAAATGGAACAAGCATTAAACGTGTGTGCGCCTTAAACCTATTTTTTTTCTCCTTGAACTTCCTGAGATTGCTTCAGAGCATAAAAACAACATCGCCAGAGCACCAGTGTGGACAATGAGGGCACAGGGTTGGCTGTTGGCACTGCTGTGCCTGATGGGATGTGTGGGCTACTGTAGCGCCTTATCAACATGCAAGCCCCTGAACCTGGAGCTGGTGAAAAGGAAACGCATCGAGGCCATCCGCGGACAAATACTCAGCAAACTACAGCTGGCCAAAGAGCCAGAAGATGATGATTACGAAGGAGAGGGAGATGACGTACCTGCAGAGGTCCTATCTGTCTACAATAGCACTGTGGAGTTGAGTGAGGAGCTGATGCAGAACACAGAGCATGTGGATTTTCCTGATGCAGAGGAGGAAGCGTACTATGCCAAGGAGGTTCATAAGTTTAACATGAGTAAGAGTAAGTATTTTAAGACTGCATGATTATATCACCATTAGTACAAAAACCTAATTAATGATTTTGTCAAAATGCCAGGAACACCCTATTGAAATAGGTATATTTAAAATGATGACAGTGATTAAATGCCATAATGCAATAGTAAAGCCTGAGGCTTGTCCACTTCTTGAGGTTTAACACTGGTTAGCAAACCACAAACAGGAAGGAAGGCTGCTTAGTGGTTACTAGGGAGTGACTCAGGTCCTGTTTTAAGAGACCTCTCATTCTTTTTTTTCGAAAAACGTTCTTTATCTTTGAGCACAAGTCCATCACTCTTAACTCTTCCAGCCAGACTATTATTATTTATTATTTATACCCATAATGGAGGCATGATGACATAGTGGTTACCACTTCCGCCTAACAGCAAGAGGGTCCTGGGTTTAAGTCCCAGGCTCGGGCATTTCTATGTGGAGTTTGCATGTTCTCCCCGTGCTTTTGTGGGTTTCCTCCGAGTACTCTTAGTTTCCTCCCATAGTCCAGAGACATGCACATTAAGCTAATTAGCTGTTCCAAATTGCCCCTAGGTGTGAGTATAAATGTTAATGGTGGTGTGTGAATGTTGGCCCAGCAATGGTCTTGTGAGATGTTCAGGGTGTACCCTACGTTCGCCAAGTGTTGGCTGAGATAGGCTCCAGCCTCCCCTTTGAAAGCATTGTTCCTTTTACAGTCTAATTATAGAATTTGTATTTCTCCTGGAAATGCTTGGCATGTTCTTAGTTACAGTTATGATTTCTGGTTGGTCAGCTGATCAGTTAGTTTAAGTTAAAGCCACACAGCAATCTACATGTTTTCTTTGCTTATCAAAATTATTATTTACGACAGGAAGCTGATATGTACCTCTTTCCAGTTATATATGAACTGGTATATCTCACCTCAAATTCAAATGTCAAACTCATAAAAATATCGTTTTTGTGCATGTATTGCACAAAACCCACCTGTTGTGTGACAGAGGATGCCATCATAGACCCCATTGTGGAGCTTTAAGTATGTTCCAAAATTTTCTCATCTGTAACTCTTGAGTTTGATGCCCTACGAAGTTCTATGGCTGTGTAGTAGCGTATGGTTTTCTTATAGTAGTCCTATGCTTGCCCCATGTTAAACCCACAGGACCTCCTCATATATGTGTGTATTGTATGACAAATTGAAACCAAATTTTACAGGAGGAATAAAAAAAATACACCACCTTTACCTATTTTATGTAACAATTTACCAAAGAAAGGATAGTGAAGTAAAAAATGTCATGTTTCCTGTACAGATCAGGATTAACCTGTAAACTACATGTAAGGTTTTGATCATATAAAGTAAATAAATATTGCTACTCAAAGTGACATACTTGGTTTTAACAGAACACCATTAATATACGTGTCTTTTCAATTCAATTCAATTCAATTCAATTCAATTCAATTCAGTTTTATTTGTATAGCGCTTTTTACAATTGACATTGTCACAAAGC
>JAQMYF010000026.1:12059970-12072907 GCA_030014195.1 Neosilurus mollespiculum | reverse complement strand
ACACACACACACACACACACACACACACACACACACACACACACACACACACACACACACAAAACCATTCACAATCAGATCTAATGGCAAATTAGCCTATTGTTTGGACTGTGGACTGTGGGAGGAAACAGAGTATCTGGAGGAAACAGCACACAACACACAAGCTCGGGGAGAACAGGCAAACTTCACACAGAAATGTCCTTGATAAGCCTGGGACTTGAATCCAGGACTGTCTTACTGAGATGTGCTTTGTGCCGCCCAATCAGACAAACCAGACTTAGTTTACCTATGATTCTCTTTGCTTTATATTAATGTGTCTCTTCTAATTGATTTCAGTTTTTGTAGTGACAACTCATTTACAAGAACTTGTATTGCAGACAAGCTACATAATCTAATTCCTATAATAAATTATTAAAATGCATTGTTATTTGACATATAACAAAACAAAGATTTCAGTTTTTTCTCTGAAATGTTTATTTACCAGTTAGGGAGGGAATCTGCAGTGTCAATACTTTGATTACAAGAAGGAAAGTAAACACATTTTTTTTTTTGTCTTTTATAGGTGTGAATAAAATGGTAATGCTGTTTAACGTCACTGCAATGAAAAGCGTTTTGGGTTTAGACCGTATGGTTTCCCAGGCTGAGCTCCGTCTTCTTATCAGGGATACTACAATAGCTCCTGGCAGTGAGCAGAGGTTAGAGCTTTATCAAGGGAATGGGGATAAAGCAAGGTACCTAAATTCCCATTTTATCACCAATGAACTGGACGGCAAATGGATATCCTTTGACGTGACACAGACTGTGAAGAACTGGCTTCAAACTCCTGGTGGGTTTATTGAATCTTTCACAGAACGAGTGCATTTCTCAGGAATCCAGGAGCAAGAATATAATGTCTAATTAAAAAAAATGTAAGTGTAATGTGCACTTTTTATTAATTATTAATTTTTGTGTCAGCCACTGAGGATGAAAAAGGACTAGAGGTGAAGTTACACTGTGCATGTGGGGAGACTGACAAAAAGATGCCCTTTGAAATTTCAGGTTTGTAATATGAAGAACAAATTCAACCTGATGATGCAGAGTATGCGTTTATTTTTCTTGACTGATGATGCATCGGTTGTTTAATGTTTTGACTGATGCACATTCAGGTATATGCAGTAAGAGAGGAGACACATCAGCTCTACAAGCGAAAATGACAAAGCCACACATACTTGTCATGTCACTTCCTGAAGAGCGTGTTCGTCACCTCAACTCGCGGAGGAAACGTCAAGCTACAGGAGATGCAGTTTGTTCTGAGTTGAGCACTTTTGAACAATTTAGCACTATTTCATAAATAAAGCCAAACACATATGAAATGCTTGATGCTCCTTTTGTCTTGTATTGCTTCTTTGTCATGTGTTCACTGTACATTTTACACAATTTGCATGTCCTTATTTTATCTTCTTTGTGTTTTATCCAGGCAGTCAGATGTTTGCTGTGTGAGAAGACTTTATATAGATTTCCGTAAAGACCTGGGTTGGAAATGGATACACGAGCCCTCTGGCTACTACGCAAACTACTGTATTGGCTCCTGTTCCTTTGTCTGGAATGCGGAAAATAAGTACTCACAGGTAACATGCATGGATGAAACAAATGTGAGATATTCTGTTTTTAATGGTGAGGTGAGGGTAACAACCATTTTAAATTTTAGAGCAGTTTATAAACGACTTTTTCCAGTCAAGACTGGACTTTTTTAGTTTTTTTTTTTTCTTTTGGTAATTGGGCATACCATAATCTCAGAGTACAGTATATGTTATTTCACTATAGAGTCAATTCCTCTAATTATAACCATTCATTATAGGTTGGTGAGCCCTGTAATAGTTATTCCTTTTCGTACTGCCGCACTGAGCGTCTAAAGCAGATATTTCTGTTTGCTGCTATGCAATTTTGCCAGCCCGGCCCTGGCAAAAACAACGATGGGGTCTTTGTGGTTTTCTATCCATATAGTAATACCTTACAGTATCTACTACTTCTTTCCAGATTTTGTAAGATTATAGCACCACTATAATCTGAAACAAATGTAAGTATTGCACGGTGTATTTCACTAACCCTTGCGCTGGCTCTGTGAATAAGAACAAACATGGAACAGTTTACAAAAAAAGCATTTGTATAAACAGGTGCTGGCACTGTATAAACATCACAATCCTGGAGCATCAGCCCAACCCTGCTGTGTGCCACAGGTCTTGGATCCTCTACCCATCCTGTACTATGTGGGGAGACAACATAAGGCCAGTACAATAACATAATACACTATAGCAGGGCAGTGTTCAACTTGAAACTTGTTAAGAAATGTAAATTAATCTGTCTGTAACAAATTGGATCTTCCACAGGTGGAACAACTGTCAAACATGATTGTCAAGACCTGCAAATGTAGCTGAATGACATGCTGCCTTGAGAGGAAAGAAAAGAAGACTAAAATGTATTCAGAAAAAGGCTGTGAATGGAAGGACAGTTAACATAATTAGTGTCTTTGGACATTGTGTCTTTTCAGTTTTTTTTTTCTTTTTCTTTTTTTTTTAATGAAATTTTCACCCTTTAAAGTCCCAGGCACAATCAGTGGGTTGTCATTTACATTCTTCATTCCTTTACTGATGTACAGTGAGTATAGCAAAGAATCACTGCGCTTCAAAATATTTAAATTTTATTGCCTGTAATGAAGACACACAAATAATATTTACTCCAACTGTATTTACTCAGTGTACTTTACTGTATCACGGACAAGTGAAAGAGAAATAATAACCGTTCAGAAAAACAAAAAAACAAAACAAAACAAAAAAAAAAACAGGAACAAAATCACTTTTGCTTTTATTACAGCCATGAGTCTGTAGAGATACTTCTCTACCAATTTTGCACATCTATTATTTACAGAACGTGGGATATTATGTTATATACAGTAAATAGGGTTTAAGTCTGGTCTCTGACTAGGCCACGCAAGGACATTCACCTTTTTCTCCTTCAGCTTTTGCCTGGTCAACTGTGTGCTTAAGGTTATCGTCATGTTGGAAGGTGAGCCTTCTTCCTATTGATGACTTTCTGGCAGAGGGCAGCAGGTTTTCCTCAAAAGTTTGACCCAATTTTTCTTCTATCTTGACGAGTTTCTCAGTCCCTGCTGCAGTGAAACACCTCACAACAGGATGCTACCACCTTATGCTTTACAGTAGGTAAAGTTGTATTATTGTTTTTGCCAGATATAACACCTGTGAGGCCAAATAGTTTGATTTTGGTCTCATCTGACCATGATAACTTTTTCCATTTGGCTTCAGATTTCTAAAGGTGATGCGACCTTTCCTGAGGAATGCTTTTTTTTTCTTTCACCCCTCCCATACAAACTACATTTGTTGAACATGTGTGATATTGTTGTAGGTGTTGTATCCTGTACGAACCAGGATCATTAAAAGTGAACACAGGTGGAAGCCAATTAGCGTGGTCTACAATGAAGAAGGTGATTAATTACACCGGATTGAGTTTTCATGTGTTCAGTGTGTTTTAGGAGGTGGTGATCTTTTAAGTATCTCAGTGATCCTGCTTTTTTTTTTTTTTTTTTAATTATATATATTTTCTAAATCATTATTATTTTATCTTCCACTTGGCTGTAATAAGTTGCACTGAGCAAATATGACTAGAAATTTTTTTTGTGTGTGTCTCCATTTCAGGCTCCAAAACAACAAATTATTTTGTAGGGTGAATTTCTATATCCATTGTACCTTACCTAATAATAATTATTTAAGATAAAATGTGATGTACATGAAATGTAAAATATGCATTATGGTCAACAATTCAAGAATTAGATGGGATCTTAAGAGCTAAAATTCCTTCAGCTATTCCATGGTACTTTACGGGCTTTTATTGTGAAAAACAAATGGTTGTGCCTTGTTGAACTCGAACATTTGGTTAAAATTTTTATTTTAACTTTATATAGTAAATGTTGGGATTCAATGGAATAAAAGTAATTGCGGTACGTGTTTAGGATAAAACAATGATACATCACAGGTGTTTGAAAAGGATTCAGAATACAATTATATTAATTATTTAGTTTATTTTGTTTAGGTTAGTAAGCCATGTGCACACTTTCGCATTCCCACATTTGTCATGAGTTCAGCATCAGATTTAACCTGCAATGGCACAAAGTTTTAATGATAATAGCATTGACTTTGTGTGAATAATGGAGCTCACAGATAAGATATTAGCTAATGACAGGGTGATATAGTAGATAAATAATAACCCATCTGGTTTCAGTAGACAGTTGGTTGGTAGCTGGCGTCTGTTCACAAACCAAATTGGTTAGGCTCCTATTCATTTCACCATGGCATGTAGCTACGCAACAAGTTGATCAAAGTGTGCCATGTACTGTATGAGGAAAGCACACTCAGCAAGCAAGTTTTTAGGCTTCTTGAGACAGCCTGAATTTTTTTTTTTTTACCACCATGTGTTAAACTGGCTCATTACAAAACATGAACTTTAGTGAAAAATCCCACTAGCTGTGGTAATGTATTAATTAATTTGCCATTAAACATGATCTTGGCTGCTTCAGAACATTCTAAAAAGTTTATAGTGTAAAAGGGGCAACCCTGTTATTAATTGCCCTATGTCCATCCATGCAGAACCTCTTAAATGTACCAGGGTCGTGGGGAGGCTGTAGCCTATTTCAGCTGACTCTGAGCAAAGGCGGAAATTTGCCAGAATATAGCAGGGTCAACACACGACCTCTCTCTCTCACACACACACACACACACACACACACACACACACACACACACACACACACACACACACACACACTCACAAAACCATTCACACTACGGGCAATTTGGAACAGCCAATCGGCCTAATGTGCATGTCTTCAGGCAGCGGGAGAAAACTGGAGTACCCAGAGGAAACCCACACAAGCATGGAGAGAACTCTACATAAAAACACCCTTGCTAAGTCCGGGACTCAAACCCAGGATCTTCTTGCTGTGAGGTGCACAGGCTAACCACTTCGCCACCCTAACTGTCACACCTTAATCTTAGTATAATGGGCTCTATTGGGCCTGTTGTCATTCTTCTTTTTGATCTCTATGTGCCATAATAACACTATGGTAAATGGTGTAGTAAGCTGAGCGCTTTTCCCATGATTGGTCAACACAGAAAGACGACCAAATCAATAGTACACTTATATCTGCCAAACTAAAAATTATTTGTAATTAGTAATTCAACATACTTTTAAAATGCATGGTCTGCGAATGAGGAAAATTAACATTTGTTGTATGTGCTATACTGTAACCTAGATTTGCTACCGTGGGATGAAAATGCATGATGATACAATCCCCAATACTTCCGAATCCCAATGCTTGGTCTTGTCCAGGATTAAAAGAACACTGAAAATGCTTGCTTGATTTATACAAACCTAAAATATAATCCTACATGTGTAAGATATTGTTGTTTCAATACTGTATATAGAAAAAACTAAGTGAACTGATCAGACATATGTCTGTTTCACTACAGCACATACGTAGCTATCAAACTTTAAAAATCTTTATACCATTTTTTTTTTGTTTGTTAAATTGGCTCCCTATACAGCATGGTCTTTGCAAACGGATCTAACGGCAATATTAGGAAGCAGCCTAAATATAATCCCATGCTATTTTTGTTAGAATAGTTATATGTTTTCTTATTTTTGGATGTTTTCCAGAATTCACGTTTTCACAGACTGACACACAATTGTTTGGATTAGCTAGGGGTTGTGGGATTTTATTCTAACCAAGTAAGAACACATCTAATATGTATCAGTTGTCTAAACAATGTGTGTTGGTCTTCAGATAGCTGAAGAGAATCAGCCAGGATGGCTCCTGCTGTGTTGAAAACCTGCAGCCTTAACATCAGACAAGATTTGGTGCACTGGGAGCTGGGAGAGGTAAAATGTGAGATATCAGGAATTATCGGTGATGGGAAACACTTGATAGCATTTCTGGATTTGCTTATGTAGGAATTTTAGATTCATGTCTGATTTACCTTGCAAATTAATTGTATTGCAAATTGCTGAAACCTTCTGCTTGGGACAGTGCTCTGAGTCATTTTCTTCAAATGACAAATCTATACAGAATGTAATGTGAATATGAAAGAAACATTAAACAAGGTAATACCTAATTCTACTTACTATTGTTAACCATTGTCAGAAGTGTTACTGGGAGACACTCACATAGAGCACAACCACAAGTGTATGATATTATAGTCCACAAACCCATCAAACTACATCTGTTCCAGGTGTCCAGGAAACAAAATATCCTGTCAACAAGTTTTATTGTGATTGTAGACTCAGCAAACATACAACACAGAGCGGGATCCTGTGGACACATCATTCATCTACAGGATCATAATATAAAGCTTAGATGTTATATTTATGTTGGATTAAAAGGTTCCAGTGCTGATCTGAGGACAGATGTTTCATGTGCAAGAGTTAAGATGCTGAAATGTATGTAAGGGCAATACAGTCAAACACTAGCCAGAAGGTATTAAAGATTTTTAAAAAAAAAATAGAATAAATACATACATACATCTAAAATAATTTTAATGCAGTGACAAAAGCATTTATTAAGGCAATTTAGTAACAGGTTGGTGACATGGTAGCAGAGGGTCTAAACTAAACTAAATCTGATCTACTCTCGATGCATCTTTGAGAGATGCATTTAGTTTTTGTTTGACCACCACTATAAGCATAGATTATAGAAAAATAATTTGGCAGTGCCTTAAACAGGCTCAGTCAGCAGAGCAGTTTTTGTCTTGAATGTTGTTCAGCAGGTTGAGTAAATAATGTGACTATTTGAGAACCTTTACAAAAGCAGAAGAAATACTCATACACCAATCAGCCATCACTTTTATCCATCACACTTTGACCCATGTCAAAGTCACTCAGATCTGCTTCTACCACATCACCTATGATAACTGACTGTTCACTCCTTGGCAGGAGCACTAATGGGATAATCAATGTTATTCATAATATCTGTGGTCCTTGTTGTTTTAGTGGTATTGTTGATCAGTGGAGTTCCATAAGAAGTAATGGTGTCATGATGCCCTCTAGTGCACATTTAATGTTGCAATACATCCACAAATGTTACTTACTGTTATTAGTGCTTCTCTTTGATTCACTTTACAGTCTCTGAATTAAATGCCACACCATTATATTTTCCCAGCTTTTGTACACTTAATCAAATTATTAAATAACATTTAAATATATTATTTGTGATTCTGTCACCATCAGTGTTGTTCAGGTTACTGAACACTAGTAATTAGTTACAGATAATGGTTAGCTTAATTCTTTCAGAAGGAATTGATATACTTTGCAAATTAAGTACATATGTGTGTACATTTACGGAATTTGGCAGACACCCTTATCCAGAGTGACTTACATTTTTTATTTTTATTTTTTAATACAACTGAGCAATTGAGGGTTAAGGGCCTTGCTCAAGGGCCCAACAGTGGCAGCTTGGTGATACTGGGGCTTGAACCACCAACCTTGAGATTAGCAAGCCAGAGCCGTAACCACCAAACCACCTCTGCCCTAATTAAGTAATTTATTACCAGGGGAAATAATCAAACACTGAAATATAAAGCACAGGGGTGGGCATTAATACTTTGTAGAGAACCTTTTTGCAGCAAAAACAGCCTTAATTCCATGATTTCTGCCATTCTTCCTGGTAGGATTTATGAAGATTCCTGGTCCATGTCCGTGTTCCCCAGTGCCTATGTTCCACAGGAACCCTAACCCTATCCTTAATATTCCATAAATTGTTACTTTGATGAGCATGTTTGATTTTGTTTCATCATACTTCTTTTACAATACGGATACAGCTGTAGCTTACTTCTATAAATTACACAATACAATGGAAGATACATTAATTTATCTATAGGGTATATAGGGAACATAGGGTCTGGGGAACATAAGGTCTGGGGAACATTGGTATTTGGGAACATGGGGCTAATCCCAGGATCCCATAGTGGGATGGAGCCATATCCATTTTGATCTATTTTACGGCAGGGAGGTGTGACCATGCATGGCAGTGCTAAGTGCACTCTTCCACTTGGCCCTGTCCTGGGAGTCTGAGGGAGTCAGTTGGCACTCCGTTATCAATTCTGCCCATTTCTTATATGGCCTTTTCCTTCTCCTTTGCATATCAAAATTTAGGCAAGCGGACAGTAGTTTTCAAATAGCTGCAGAGATTCTCAACAGGGTTAAGATCAGGGCTTTGGCTTAAACAATCCAAAACATTCACTTTTCTGTTTTCTGTTTCCGAGTCTGTTATTTTGGCTCATGCTTAGGTACCTCATGGTTCATTGTTGTACTGCTATCTGGTGTTATCCAATTGAGGATGGGTTTCCCTCTCGAGTTCTATTGATTTCAAGATTTCTTCCTCAGTTTTGCCTTGCCACCATCGCCACTGCTTTCCCAGTGTGAATTTTATTTCTTAACCGATTTTGTGTGCAGCACTGTGGCGCAGTGGTTAGCAGGTCCGCCTCACAGCAAGAAGGCCTGGGTTCGAATCCCGGGCTCAGCTGTTTCTGTTTGGTTTCCTCCAACACTCCAAAAACATGCACGGTAGGCTAATTGGCTGTTCCAAACCACCCCAAGGTGTGATTTGGTTTTGTGTGTGTGTGTGTGTTGACCCTGCGATGGCCTGGCAAGCTGTCCAGGGTGTACTCCGCCCTCATCCAGAGTCTACTGAGATGGGCGTCAGCCTCCCTACGATCCTAATTAGGATTAGGCAGCTTAGAAAATGAATAAACGAATGAATTGTTTGCCTCCCCTAGAGGCCTGTTTTATAGAGAGCTCTTGAAGTTGTGAACCATGCATCTCCAGTTTCAGCCAAAGAATACTGCAGTCTTCTGAGAGTGCCATTTGGAATTTTAATAGCCTTCCTCGCCAGTCGACATCCTGCTCTGAGGCTTAGTTTTAAGGGACACCCTGTTCTAGTAAGGATCGAAGGACTGTGAGTAACATTCCACTTTCTGATGATGGACCCAACAGTGCTCAAAGGGACATTCACATTAGTGAATAATTTTTTGTTGCCATTTTATGTGTTGTGCAATTGAATCATTTTGCTTTTCACATCAGAAGAATGGCTGTGTCTTAATTTTTGCACAAAGTTTTTAACAAAGAACATGGCCCTTTAAAAGGGTGCTTTTTATATTAAGAGTGACAACTTTATTTTAAGCATTCACAAATAGTACCTGATTATATTTAATAATACATATGGTCAAATTAATTTTATCTTTGTCAATTAAAAAATTTATATATATATATATATATATATATATACACACACACACACACACACACACACACACACACACACACACACACTTTTTCATTTGTGCAAACCTGGAGCTTCAATGCACAGGGGGTTGAATATTTATTCAAACAGCACATTGTTTAAAAAAAATGTTAGTAGAGAAATAACCTGTTTTGTCTTGGAAAATTATATGTCAGAAGGTGACTGAATTCTGGAGCATCCACGTTTTGAATTTGGACTGACTTGGTGAGACATGGCAGCTCCAAGGACAGCGATTATTGCTCATGTCAAATTCTATTTTAAATTATCACCTCAACTCAGGGGCAGTAATGGCCCAGTAGTAGGCTGCGGGCTTACTGATCTGAAAGTTGGGGGTTCAAGCCCCACTATCACCGAGTTGTCATTGCGGCCCCCCAGTGAAACTAACTGGGATATCAAAGGCCAGCCATGTCTCTCACTGTCTGTGGTGTGAGGCATGTAAAATAACTTTCGAAAAGAGTAGGCTGCATTGCCATCAGCGAGTTTCTGCCCTGCGATGGCCTGACGAGCTGCCCAGAGTCGGCTGAGATGGGCACCAGCCTCCCCACGATCCCTAATTAGGATTAAGCAATTCAGAAAATGAATGAATGAACCTCAACTCATCACCATGACCCGGCATTTTAAAGTATGAAGTAATTTGTCATCAAGAAAAAAAACATGAAAACTGGCCCAAATAAGACACAACTAATACCATCCACCAATTTTATTAAACATATGTTGAATCTTTTTTTCCCATCAGCCAATATTATAATTATGTCAAATAACATTAATAAAAATTACACTGCCGAATCTTGTAGAAATTAATTACTAATTAAAATACATTTTATTCTGTTTACATCATTTATGCTCTATTTTTCTGATTTCCCTCTACCATTCCTGCACCGCTTTGTCCCAAACCAACTGTCCATGTGGCTCCTTGGCTCCCTCTGGCAACAATGCCAGGTACACCGGAGTTTCCGCTCCCTCCTCTGGGCTCTTGGTGGCAATAGGACCAGCCATGTCTGTTCTAACCAAGCCTGGGCAACAGGCATTGAGGAGAATGCCATCACCGGATCTGGTTTCGTTAAGAACCCGTGCCTGGATCCTTGAAAGTACAGTCACACCAATCTAAAAGAATCACAACAAATGGTCACATTTTACTGTTTTTTTTTTCCCCTGAACTGTTGCTCTTATATCTTTCACTTGGTTGTTATAAATTGCAGTGAGTAGATACAACTGGAAAATGTGTGTGCCTTCATTTCGGACTAAAAAAAGCAACAAAAGGTGAATATTTTAAAAGGGGGTGCTTCTTTTCTATTCCCACCATACAAAATGCTCCCTTATCTCTGCATATTTTTGTTTAAAAAAAAAAAAAATCATGGCAGTGTGTAAGCACAGTCTGAGCACTCATCACCATGTGTACAAAGCAGCAGCACTGCTTGCAGTCACTATTCAAAGCCCAGCACGAAGATTAGCAGGGGCTCCAAGGCTGGATCCAGCTATCAACAGCACCTCTAGTGGCCACGAGCGTGCGCACCCATCAGTCTGAGGATGACTGGCCTACAGGATGCCCATGAAGCCTTTATCAACTTTTTGGGGGGAGGGGTTGGTTGAACATGCAGAGGGCATTATGCATACTAACCCTTCAGCTGGGAAAAGATCAGCAGCTACCCACCACACACACACCACTACAGGAGTACCGAGACCTGAAACAGAACATCCTGTAGCCAGATGGCCACACCCTGGAGCAGCTTTCCTGGAAGAGCTGCACGCCAGCATATAAATAACCCACCCCTTAAATGATGTTGGCTGCTTTAACACAGCATGTCTTCTGTGCTGCGGTCATAAGTGGACCCGCATGATGCTTCAGAGGAAACAATGTCTCATTTTTCTTAAAACACATTTCCACGCTAGTCAAAACTTTTCCTCAAGTCCTCCATGTTTCCTTGGTGGAAGGAGCAAAGCCACAAAAATGAGATGTAAGTGAGGGAAACAAGGATGCAATTTAAAAATTTTGAGATGCACCCACTGTCAGAAGTTGCACTCGCTGATGTTCGACAAGGTCAGCAGCCTGAACGCTTTCACACAGCAGCTCAGAGACACTTGCTTGCAGTGGTTGCTTGCAGTAAAGCATGATTTTGTTTGATTTTTTTATTTTATTTTGTTATACTGCATCAATCCCACAAGGGAAATTATTGCCTCTGCACTTAACCAATCCCAAGTGAGCACACACACTTGGAGCACCCGGAGAGCAGTTGGGGGTTAGGTGCCTTGCTCAAGGGCAGTTCAGCCATGAAGGTAGAGGAAGGGAAGATGCAGCTCACTCCCCCACCACCCATTTTTCCTGCTGGTTCAGGAATCGAACCAGTGACCTTTCAGTCCCAAAGCCTTTTCTCTAAATATTAGGCTACGGCTGCCCCAATGATGTTGTTACTGGAGCATTCATTATCTGAGAGAACACCAGTCTGGTGCCAGGGCCTGTTGTAATAAAGTTTGTCCATATTGGTTTGGAAGCAATTATTCATAAATCGGCAAACACTATGTTTCTGTAGACCTCTGCATGCATTCTGCTTCAATGAGCTGGAAATTATAGAAACAGCCATGCAAGCCATAAGCTTGACAAAACCTCCACCATGCTTCACAAATGAGCTTGAATGATGAGTGGATTGCAAAACTAAGCTACTTGCCAACAAGACTAGTGAAATTATGAAACTATTCCTCCTTCATATTTACTGGTCAGGAACACTATATCTTCTTTGCCTATTGGATTTGTCCGGTCACCAGCAGGATGACTTGCTGGCTAATTTCACTCGCCCTACAGATTTTTGACTCACCACGGGCCAGCAGACTAGCGTTAATTTCCACCCCTGAGTACTGGTTATTCCTAATGCTTTTTGAAATAACCCTGATGGATTCCCCCCACCCATTACCTTCAGAATGGCATGTTTTCTCCCTTAGACAGCTCTCTGGTGTTCATGTTGGTCTACCTTTCTTAAACACAACTTGAGGCCCCTGATTGCAGAATCGCATCTGTAAACAATTAGTGGCCATTTTGCTGACCTTGACATACAAGGACCTTTTCATTAACTCCTTTCAGCTTTTGGTCCCAAGTTGCTGCCCTCAAATTTGGACTATAATATGTCAAGCACTTCTTATGATATACAAAAGCACAAATTGATTTAAGTGAAAACATTACCAGCTACACTATCGCGAATAGTAAATACAGTTTTCACAGGTGAAAGCCAAAGTTTAGAGTGGGAATAGATATCCAGGGCTATTTAATGATCAAACAATAAATCTTTTCAGACACACCTGTTGCCAATACTTTGGCTCTCTTAAAAAAATGGGTGGTTTTATATAAAATGTCTTCGGTTCTATGTTCTTTAACATATCTAGCTGTAAATACCAGACAATAAATGCAGAAACTCTGGTCTTTCTTTTCATATTCATCTTTTGGGGTCACATGTTTATTTGCAATACAGAGAGACCGAACAGAGCCAAAGCTTGGTCCGCATTGGTAACACCATGTCGAATTCGTTTCCCAGTGGGGGTTGGACTCCGCCAAGGCTGCCCTTTGTCACCGGTTCTGTTCATAATTTTTATGGATAGAATTTCTAG
>JAQMYF010000026.1:12026334-12037033 GCA_030014195.1 Neosilurus mollespiculum | reverse complement strand
TCTGTATATATTCTGTATCTGTATCTGTATTTACAAATTGCTCCTAAGTGTGGATGTGAGTGTGAGTGTATGTGTGTGTTGGCCCTGTGATGGTCTGGTGAATTGTTAAGGCCCAGTGTTGGCTGATATAGGTTCCATCCTCCCCATGACCCTAGGATTAAGCAGTTCTGCAAGTGGGTGAGAAAGCAAGTGTACAAGAGAGGTGAATGCATTATGAATAGTAAAAATTCATTTAAAATGGTCTTGTCGGAGAGTTAGCACTCTTCTCTGTGTTAGATCTTGTCCCATGGGGAACAGGTGGTAGAGTGTGACAAATAAGTGAGTTGATAAACATGTTTATTAGATGTCATTACTTTGGCCAATTTACTCATTCCCAAGGAGGCAATTTAAGGAAAGCTCTGGTCTCTAAGTATCAAATGGGCATGGTGCAAATTGTGCCTTCAGTGGAGAAGAGGCTAGAGCATGGTTTGAGACTATGTCCATAATGACCTCCCTAAAGAATCCCAGATGTTGCAACAGAGGTTGAATTGCATGTAATCCAAAACAATGAAAAGGTTGTCCACACATCAATGTTGTCGTTGTATTTTTTATTCATTCAAAATTTAACCTACACTTATCATGTACATTAATGTCATGGAAATATTAGGACTTTAATGAATTCTGTTCGTTTTCTTTCCCTTTTTTCTGACAATAATGATTGTATGATAGACATCTTCTGCAATGGCCTGGCGAACTGTCCAGGGTGTACTCTGCCCTCGCCCAGAGTCGGCTGAGATGGGTGCTAGCCTCCCCGCGACCCTAATTAGGATTAAGCCATTCAGAAAATAAATGAATGAATGAATGAATGATAGACATCTTTAACAGTAAACACATTAAGAAAAAGCAAAACAAGAATTTTAAAAACAAGTTTTAATCAATCATTAGTATATGAAAGATGCAGAACTGCCTCAAAAATGTGTTGAGAACAATACCAAAGAGGAGGTACAATGCTGGATAGCTTGTTGAGTAGTAACATCCACAAACTCATTGACATGATCAAAAACAATGATCAATCTTTTTTTTTGTGGAGCTATATTTATAGAATCGATCTCTACTGTTGTTGTATCTTTGCTCCAGTAAACTGTCATGACGGTTTGACCTAATAAAACCTAATTGTTTTTTGTAGTACATAATGGTGTTGATGTCTGGTATGCTGGGTTTCTCTGGGCTGAGATGCTTACAGTGCAGACTTTGGCCTGTTCAGGATGAGCAATGGAGGATTTTGTATTCGTTAGGCTAGCATTTCTGTGGTCCACTATTGAAACAGACAAGGACAGCATGGTGGTGTAGTGATTGGCTCTATCACCTCACAGCAAGAAGGTTCTGGCTTTGCATTTTGAAATTTCCCTTTGTGGACATGCTCTTTCCATGCTTGTATGGGCTTCTTCTGGGTAATCCAGTTTTCTCCCACAGTCCAAAGATATTAAATCAACTGTCTACTCTAAATTGGCCATGTGTTTGAATGTGTGTTAGACCTGCGATGGACTGGTGACTAGTTCAGGGTGTATTCTGATGAATACTGCGGGTGGTATAGTGGATGGATAAGCGGTCTTCTTCAGCACATCCTGAAGACTCTCAGTGTGGGTAAAGTTAGGAGTCTGTTGGGCTAATTCATGCATGAAAATGATTTCTCATACTACTTGAACCACTCTTTTACTATTTGGGCCTGAATTTGAAATCAGTGCGATCAGGAAAGCAAAACTACATTTCTTTTATAACCTGGTTATTCTGTACATTTAGGTCATAAACTGACTTCATTTTATTGCCACATAACATTGACCTCGACCTGACCAACTGAAGCAACCCTGGATTATAACACTGCCTAGAGAGGTTTGTACAGTGGCCGCTATGCATTATGGGTGCATCACTTCATGTGCTTCCCTTCTAACCCTAAAACACTCATCACTCTGGAATAGGGTAAATCTGGATTCATCAAATCACATAACCTTTTTCAATTGCTTCAGTGTCCGATTATTTGCTCAGTAGCAAACTAAAACTTTTATTTTTACAAACATGTGGTTTTCTTATGGACATACAGCTGTTTGGTACCAATCTTGTAAGTTCTTGTCACACTGTGTGTGTGTGTGTGTGTGTGTGTGTGTGTGTGTGTGTGTGTGTGTATGTGTGTGTGTGTGTAAATGCTTATTTTCAGTATTAAATATAGCCTTACATTCTACTGTCCTTTCTTTTGTACAATTCAACACTTCACACTTCAACAAGTGAGTGTGAATGGTTGTATGTGTGTTGGCTTTGAAATGGCCTGGTGAGCTGTTCGGGGTGCACAGTTGCCCAGAGTTGGCTGAGATAGGTGCCAGCCTCCTCGCAACCCTAATTAGGATTAATTGGCTTAGAAAATGAATGAATGCTTGAACTTCAACAAGCATTTATATCTGATCATAGTGAGTCAGGATTTCTTGTCTGAAGTTCCCAATTCTGTACTTTCCAGGCGTTGATAATGCTTTGGACAATTCTTAAACCAACCTTAGTAATTTCAACAATCATATTAGTTGTTTTATTCAGTTTATGCAGAGCAATAATTTGAACCTGTGAAAGGAAGTGTCTTCTGATGTGGTTGTTAAAGAAATTAGAGTGTACTTATGCTGCATCAGTTATGTTTAAATAACATGTTGCCAGCTGAAATAATTACTGCAGTAGCTATTCAATGAACCTCTTACCTATTTGCTCATTTCAATCCTAGTGGCAACTTTTTTTAGCAGGGTAGTGTACATATAAATAGATCGAGAGATTCTTGCTGAATAATTATCATCTGTTAACTGTACTGCATATGGCAACTTTCGCCTGACTTTAATTCACTGACTTTAATAAAGATCATTAGAGTCTTGATTCCTCCCAGTGAGAAAGTTATAAAAACGGTTTAATATTCCAGAGATCTTACTGCTGAATTCTAAAACACTCTTATAAGCACTTATTAAGGTAACAGTTGATATCGAAAATACAAAATATGGATTCTGTCCATGAAAACTGATTGGTATGGTGTTTGTTTCACATTTATTTAAATCATTCTAATAAGAGGGTTTTTTTTTCAGTTAAAAATAATAATAGTATAGTATCTTTCCTGTATTTCTTAATAACTTAATATTTCCCATCTTCATAACTTCTGCCAACCCCACTGCTGCATGTGACACTGTTCATGCTACCATAGTTACAGACTCAACACCCAAGTGCTTTCATTGTGCTCTCAGGTGACTTCAACCATGTCACCATGTACACTACACTGTCAAACTTTGTGCTGTACGTGGACTGTCCCACCAGAGAGGAGAGAACTTTAGACCTGCTGTATGTAAATACTAAGGATGCCTGCAGCTCCTCCCCCCTCCCCACACTGGGGAGAACAGACCACAACTTAATTCATCTTCCTTCATGCTATGTGAAGTGAAGTGGTGTGGCCGGTGGCTAACCTGGCGGTTAGGGTGCTGGGCTCACGATCGAGAGATCATGGTTTCGAATCCCTGTTGGACCCCCACTGTGCTAAGACCAAGGTCTTAACCACAAGGGTTATAAGGGTACCAGTAAAAAATACTGGGAAGATAACCTGCGATATGAAAAATACTGGGAAGATAACCTCCATCCAGGAGGAGTTGAACTCCTAGTAGTTAAACCGGCTAAGGGTACCAGTAAAAAATACTGGGAAGATAACCTGCGATATGAAAAATACTGGGAAGATAACCTCCATTCAGGAGGAGTTGAACTCCTAGTAGTTAAACCGGCTGAGATACATGAACTTCAACAAGCAACTGATGAGCCACTAGGCTCGGGTGTAAAAAGCCAAACAGACTTACCTACCTCATGCTATGTGCCTGTTGTGAAGAGGCAGCCTGTGACTACAAGGACTGTTGGAAGATGGCCAGAGGAGGCCTTGGAGAAATGACAGACTGGCCAGCGCTCTGTGAGCCCCACGGTGAGGACATTGATGGACTCACTGAGTGTATTTCACACTACATAAATTTCTGCACCAATGCCATACATTCAGACAGTCTGTTGTTACCCAAATAACAAGCTGTGGGTGACTAAAGACATCAAAGCCCTCCTTAACGAAGAAGAGGGCATTCAGTGAAGTGAAGCGAAGTAGTGGGGCCGGTGATGTAGCAGTTAGGGTTAGCAACAGAGAAGAGCTGAGAATGTTTTAAAGTTTACTGAGAGTCAAGATCAGGGAGGCTAAGGACAATTACAGGAGAAAGCTGGAGTGGAAACTCAAACATAACAACATGAGAGAGATTTGGAGTGATATGAAGACCATCACTGGTTTCAGGCCATCCAACAGCAGAGGAGCTGAGGGCGGTGAGAACAGGGCCAACGAGCTGAATATATTTTTTAACAGATTCAACACAGTGGCTACTGCTCAGCCCCCAGGAGCAAGCCTGAAACCCCCTGCCACACCACTCTCTCTCCTTCCTTCTCCTTACTGCACCTCTGCCTCCTATGATAGACCTGACACTCCTCCCCCACCTGTCAACTTCACCTATAATCAGATTGAAAAACAGTTGAGAAGACTCCACTCAGGCAAGGCAGCAGGACCGGTTGGAGTGAGCCCCCGTGTCCTTAAAGCCTGTGCCTCCCAGCTCTGTGGAGTCTTACATTACATCATCACAATGAGCCTGTGTCTACAGGGGGTCCCTGAGGGGTGGAAGACATCATGCCTTGTTCCTATACCAAAGACTCTATGACCCAGTGACCCCCAGGATTACAGACCCATGGCACTGACTTCGCATGTCATGAAGACCCTCGAAGAACTCATACTGGATCAACTCCGACCCATGGTTAGACCACATATGGACCCCCTTCAGCCTCGCCTTGGAGCTGAGGATGCCACCATCTACCTGCTTAACTGTGTCTACACCCACCTGGACAGCGAGCACTGTGAGGGTCATGTTTTTTAACATTTCAGTGCATTCAATACCATCAGGCAGACCCTCCTGGGTGAGAAGCTGACAGCAATGCAGGTAGATGCCTCTCTTGTGTCCTGGAATGTGGACTACCTGACCAGAAAACCACAGTATGTGCACCTGCAGCACTGCGTGTCGGACACGATGGTCAGCAACAACGGAGCACCACAAGGGACTGTCCTCTCCCCTTTTCTTTTCACCCTCAACACAACTGACTTCAACTACTGCACAGAGACCTGACATCTTCAGGAGTTTTCTGACTCTGCTGTAGTTGGATGTATCAGAGGAGATGATGAGAAGGAATATCGGGCTGCTGTGGACTCTTACATTACATGTGAGCAGAATCATCTGCAGCTTAATATGACAAAGACCAAGGAACTGATTGCGGATTTCAGGAGATCCAAAACACCAGCGGCTCCTGTTTTCATCCAGGTCATCAATGTGGAAATGGTGAAGGATTACAAATACCTTGGAGTTCATATTGACAATAAACTGGACTGGGTTAAGAACTCTAATGCACTTTCCAAGAAGGGTCTGAACCGTCTCTATTCTTTGAGGCAACTAAGGTCATTTAACATCTGCCGAACGCTGCTTAGGATGTTTTTTGAGTCTGTTGTGGTCAGGACCATCCTGTATGCTGCTGCATGCTGGGGAAGTAGGCTGAGGGTTGCAGATGCAAACAAAGTCAACAAACTGATCCGCAAGGCCAGTAACGTTGTGCGATGGAGTTGGACTCTCTGACGGTAGTGTCAGAAAGGCGAATGTTGTCCAAAATAAAGACAATATTCAACAATACCTCCCACCCGCATCACAACCTGCTGATCAGTCACAGGAACATGTTCAGTGAGAGACTGATACCACCTAAATGTACCACTGAATGACACAGGAAATCATTTCTACCTGTGGCCATTAAACTGTACAACTCCTCCATATAGCAACAACATCCACTGTTATACATTTGCATTTTGCACTACATTTACATTCTACTGTTTATCATATTGATAATACTGTACATATTACTCACTGACAGGATTCATTCTGTATCTGTTTATATAAATATTAGTAACTTTCAATTTTAGACTTACATATACATATTGTATGTGTGTAGATTTCTGTATGTATATTATATATATAGAGACATTTGTAATTTTTCTTATTGAGACTTTTATCTTTATCTTATCTTTTTCTTTACTTGGTGTGCACACAATTTCCTCCGGGATCAGTAAAGTATTCTGATTCTGATATTTTAATTAAATGATTAAATTACATAGAAGTTGTCCCTCAGCAACAATCTTGGTTTCTCTTTAACACCCCCCCCACCCCCCCACCCCATAAGCATATAAAATATGGTGTAACTGCAATAATTCTGTTCAGCGTGCATGAGACTTAACCTTCCCAACAGCGATTAGAGATGATAGATCAGTTTAGTTTTGCTTTTACCATTAGCAGTTTGGGTTGGCACTAGTAATATTGTACAGCAATGCTTAAGGTTTTTAGGAATCGACAAAATAACTTTTGTAAAACAAACAAACAAACAAACAAACAAACAAAAAATTTGCCTCACCTGAAAATAGTATTCTGTTTAAAGGTAAATGAAAAACACTGATATCTCTTAAGTTGGGTCTCATATCAACATGAATTGTTTATGCAAAGCTACCATATGTTTTAAATAGTAAATAGTAATGTTTTTTATTTTCCTTTTAGGTTTTTGCTTTACTTTCAATGGAAGCAAACACATCATACACCATCATATTTACCTTGTCTGGAATGAAGGACTTAAGGCCAACATACCTTTTTGTTTTTCTTTCTTTTTTGACTTACATCTTAATAATAATTTTAAACCTTACAGTGATTGTAACAATTTTAATAGAAAAGGCTCTGCATGAGCCCATGTATCTCTTTCTGTGTAATCTCTGTTTTAATGGACTGTACGGGACAACAGGTTTTTATCCTAGATTTATTTATGATCTATTCACACCTGTACAGGTGATATCATTTTGGGGATGTTCAATACAAGCATTTGTATTATACACATATTTTATGTGTGAATACACAACACTAGTTATTATGGCTTATGACAGATATACTGCTATATGTCGACCTTTAGAGTATCACAACATGATAGCAAATCAGACAGTGGCAAAAGCTATTTTATATTCTTGGGTCTTTCCTCTTTTGGCAATGGTCCCTAATACTGTTTTTGTTATCCAACTACCACTCTGTGGAAATCACCTAGATAGAATTTATTGCTACAACAGGGCAATAACCAGATTGGCATGTGACCCTGCTACAACTGCTAATGTTTATGGACTTATATTAATTGGCATATTTGCCTTTCATGCTGTTATTGTAATTGTTTCATATCAGCGACTGATTGCTGCTTGTAGGAAATCAAATGACAGCAGAAAAAAGTTCATGCATACATGTGTGCCACATTTAGTGTCACTAATGAATTTTACTGTAGCTTTGCTTTTTGACACACTGTTCACTCGCTATGACTTAGAAAACTTCCCAGCACCTTTGCGTTATTTTTTACAGATTGAAGTTCTTATTGTTCCACCTCTCCTCAATCCACTTATGTATGGCCTTAAACTTTCAGAGGTGCGGAGGAGGATATTTCAAAGACACAAACAGAAGATAAATATAATATAATGTCATTGAATTTACACACACACACCCACACACACACACACACACACACACACACAATGAATCATAATAATAATAATAATAATTCATTCATTCATTAACTGAACTGTTTAATCCTAATTAGGATCGCGAGAAGGCTGGTGCCCATCTCAGCCGACTCTAGACGAGGGCAGAGTACACCCTGGACAGCTCGCCAGGCCATCGCAGGGCAGAAACACGCTGTCGCCAATGCAGCCTACTCTTGATGAAAGTCAGCAATGGTTCTTTTACATGCCTCTCACCACAGACATTGGGAGACATGGCTGGCCTTTGATAACCCAGTTAGCTGCACTGGGGGGACAGCAGTGACATCCCACTGATAGTGGGGCTTGAACCCCCAACCTTGGGATAAGTAATCCAGCACCCTACCACCAGGCCACCACTGCCCCATGAATGAATAATAAAAAAAATATAAAATACTATTGATATCATGGTGCATCTCAGTTTTTAAGACACTTTACTGAATAGTAAAAGTGCTCTGTTGTCATGTCCATGCCTGAACCTTTCATGGCTGCACGTAATTCCTTCCAAGACTGCATTTGACATGATTCCAACTACAAACATGGACTTCATGAAATACACTCCTCAGTCACTTTCCTGTTCGGCCTGATCTGATCATGAGTTACAGCTGTTTCCCATTTAATATAAGCATTCATTTAAGTTCCTCGTTTTCAGTCTTTGTGAAGCAATGCAGCCACTTTGCTCTGTTTATGCCAAGCCTGATTACTTTGCTTGATACTTTGGCTTTTGACCCTCCCGGTTACCTGACCCTATTTCTGGCTAAGTCTGTTTGCCATTTACCAAGCCGCATTGATCTTTGAATGCTGTTTTGGATTTGGCTGCTGGATGCTATTAAAGATTCTAACCACACATGTATTCTGGTCTGTCTGGTTCCATGAGCTTGACATCTGTAAATGGCATTAACATAATGCCACTTGCCTCCCACACACTACAGTGTAATGTATAGTTTTTATCATTTATATTTTAATAATTTACTGCAGACCCAGAACATTGCTTCATTGAAATTGAAGATTTGAGTGGACTGAATTAATGCCATCCTGAGGTCTCTAAGAACCAATAATGAATGGATGTCACAGGTGAGGAAAAGGTACACTGAGTAACAGTTTCATAGTTGCTCAGGTACACAGTGTGAATAATGTAAATTATTATTATATATTAACCTCTACAGTGAGATCTCTAAAGTAGAATTACTCAAAGCACAGCTCGGGGAGAGTTTTTACACCAAATGGGCATTAAAAAGGCATTTTTATTGGTTTTGTGTAGGAATTATGTACTCATATCAAATGACTGGATAGTGGGAATTCTAAGCTAAGCATTGCAACATGCAATGTAGAATGATTAGCAGTGGCACTTTTGGATATTTGAATTTTTTTAAAGACAACCAGTCTTAAAAATGTATCCTCTCATTAAACGTGAGCTTTGATGCATATACAGTCAAACTTTATATATTTGAACTGTTTTTTTCCTGCTATAATTTATTGCCATCTATTCTTCTTGGTTTTGTGATTTGTAAAGGCTTTCCCATCATATGCAGTGGTGTACAGAAATAAAGACCAAGTAAAGTCAGACATGCTGAATATAGATTCGGTGGAAAGAGCATCTCTGAGGCAGTCAAAAGTAAAAAAAAAATGTTTTACCTGTAATTCCATATAAGGCCTCCATAAGAGGAATACAGTTTTAAAAATGCCCTCACTTTTTTGGTTGTCTGTGGAAAAGGCTAAGCCTTGTTAGGTGTTATGTACATGTGCATGGGTCAGGGGATGGGCTCTCACATAATACAAATTTACATTTATATCTGACATTATAATAATATACAGTCATGTAAAAATTATATCCCATTGAAATGATTTATTTTTTTCCCAACATATTTAAAGAAGCAAACATTTTACCCTCTTTAATACAGTGCCATAGAGATAAAGGTGTAGTGCTTGAACAAAACCACAGAGAAAATAATCTTTTTACTCATTTATTCAAAAAAATATCAAAAGTAGTATTCTCCTACTAGCTCCTTTAGCAAGAATAACTTCTTTCAGAATAGATGTTTTGCATAATTATACACCAGTCTCTGCTTTCTTGCATGCATTACCTAAACCCCAAATTATAACATTTCCACCATGGTGTGTCACAGTTGGTGTGAGGTTCCTTTCCTGTTGTGTACTGTAACTGTGGTAAAACACATTATCCCAAAAGGCATAGTCTTTACTAATGTGTTCCTTGGCATTCTGTACTGTGGACAAATTAGCAGTCATTTGAAATTTATGCCACTTTTAGATAATGTTCCTTACAGAGAATTATTTATTGCAAATTATTTAGAGCAGGGGTCTCAAACTCGCGGCCCGCAGGAGGATATTTTGTGGCCCCCGCCTTAATATGAAAGTTTAATGTTACTGCGGCCCGCGAGTTTGATATGTTTGGCAGTTTACAGTGTTGTGGGTGGAGCTGAACGAACCTACCAATCACGGTGGGGTATATGGCTCTCGGGGGTGGGACATCGGCCAAGTTTGATGCAAGCAGAGAAACATTTCTCAATGAGTGAAAGTTACAGCAGCGTTGCCATGGAGAGTTTTCTTTCATGCCTGGCTGGCTCCCTCGTTTCTATTAGAATCACGTGGACATTTGTCCCAACGCGCTGCGTTTACAACACTTCAAAATAAAAGTGTTTTTAAGTCGCTGCCCAGCACGACATTATACATACATACATACATACATACATACATACATACATACATAAATAAATAAATAAATTTATACACACACAGGTCAATGGCACTTAGAGAGTTAATATGGGGTCTCTCTCTCTCTCTCTCTCTCTCTCTCTCTCTCTGATAAAATAAATCAAAGTGATGCAAACGCGGAGGGATAAAAGAAAAGTAGGAACTCAGTGCAGCCGAGTGTAGAGTCTGCAGTCACATAGCGGCACTTGTCCATCGGCAAAAACAGTCCCCGGTAACCCGGACCAGTTATAGGGTCGCACCGATATCTGTGGGTCATTGTTTTTTATTTGCATTGTATTTGCTTTGCCTCACACAATGAACATTACATATATT
>JAQMYF010000026.1:12012961-12026234 GCA_030014195.1 Neosilurus mollespiculum | reverse complement strand
GTCGCTGACCAGAGAAATCTAATTATTATTATTAAGATTATTATTATTTTATTTATTTATTACTGATTGATTTATTTTCTTATTAATTCTTATTTTGTTTATTTATTTTTTTCATCTTATTTTGTGTTAAAAAAAATAAAAAAATAAAGAGATTTGAAAAGATTGAGAATTTAAAAACAAAGCTTTTCTTGTGGAAAACCTAATGCAGCCCAGCCTCACCCAGACTCTGCCTCCAGTGGCCCCCGGGTAAACTGAGTTTGAGACCCCTGATTTAGAGATCTTTATCCCTTGCCAGACTTACAAGCATCCTCAACCATCCATTCAACATCCAGGAGGTTCTAGGAGATTAACACTTTACTGTGATGAATTTGGCACTTGTAGCCATTACAGAATTTTGCTCGTATTGTGTTAAATACAATTTTTAAAGGGTCATAGCATTGAAAGTGTGCAGAACACCTCAATTTTTTTTGCCTATTTGAAAAAGGTATATGAAGAATATTTATGTAAAGTGTTTTGTCTGTGTAACCTATACCCCTAGAGAGATATGGCTCCTTAAAATTTGATGAACATCTGTAAAAGTAAGATTTTGTTGAGCTGCATGATGCACACTAATGGACTTGAAGACCATATTTTTATAGAAATAAAAACTAGATATGCCTGTTAATGAGGAAAAAATCAACAGTGGCTTTTCTGAACCTTGTCTACCTATATTTTATGGGCCTTGAAAAAGGTTCAAAATGAAAAAACCGAAAGAAAGGTGGAGCTCAGTAATGGATCATCTCATCCTAAATATCGCAGCAGAAATTGACTCTGCATGTTATTCTAATTATGTGTTATGTTTCATGATCCTGTAATGAATATTTCAGAATTTTCAAATCATTGAAATGCCATTTTAGCTTGTAGCAATGAAAATCACCAGAGAATTTGCCGTGGCAACCAGTTCTGGACAATTTAGAAATCATCTGGAATCTGCCCGGCATGATAACACCACAGAGATCAATATCAGAGTTTGTCAATAATTATCCAATCTTGCTGAAATCTTCAGGTTAACTCTTTTTCATGATGTTAATTCAAATATATATTTTTCAAGTAAAATCTGGGAGTAGGTGGTGGAATATTTTATGAAAATCTGATAATTTGACATGGAATGACCAAACGTATTTTTTCCACATAGGTACCCATATATGGCCTATTGCCACATTATTCATGCTGTGTGGAGGCAGTTTACACTCTATGATGGCCCATCTAGTTTAAAACTAGGGGGGAATACGGTTGAGATCCAACATATTTTTTAATTTAAGGTGTTATCCTAAATTCATTTATGATCTCTTTATGCCTGTACAGGTGATATCATTTATAGGCTGTAATAATACACAAGCATATGTGATCTACACATCTTTCATCTGTGAATGTGCAACATTGGTTATTATGGCCTTTGTTAGATATATTGCAAGATGTCGACCTTTAGAGTAGGGGAGAAGGGGGCTAGTTGTCACACACTTTATCAATTTCCAACAATGTTTGTTACTTAAACCAAGGAGATTTAATTTAAATATTGGAAATGCCTTATTACCCTTAACATAGAGTAACTTATCTGGGCTTCAGATTCAAGAATGTAAATACATTTTTGTGACAACCAGCCCCGGCTTTGGGGCAAGTTGTCACATCTGCTGGGGCATGTTATCACATAACCAGTGGCCACAGTGATGTAAATGGCAGTCATCATGGCACACAATAAAATAAATTAATAAGTACTATGGAAGCTATAGAATACAGTCTAAGCAACATTTTGTTTGTAGTTCTTGGTGAATATAAATAATATAACAAACTTATAAAATTGAAAATGTAAAACCTTTATAAATGTATTAATTGACAAATGTTAAACTTTTAAAAGTGTATTTACTGACACTAATAGTAAACTTTTATAAATGTATTAATTAACAGTAATACAAATTTTTGTAAATCTACACAAAATTCAATAATTACCAGTAGCAGCTACAACCTAACTAGGGTTCATAATAACTGTAATGTAATGACTTGTAACCCACTAACCACCGGCAAGCCTGGTCTGAAACTTAATGATAACACAAAAAACTTTACTGTTCAACTATTAGCAAAACTTCCTATGCCTAACACTATAGGTCAACTCAATAGTGTACTTCAAAAGTATCCCACAGAAGGTGAATTGCTTGGAGCCACATTTGGTGGCACCTGCAGAAGGGACTGGGAGTTTTATTATGAAATCTTCAACTAGGTGTGTGTAAAACATCTCCTGCTTTAAATGCGAATACCAGATTAGTGGCCTTTGACTGTGACAACCAACCCTGACCCTAATTAGTCTGCTGCCTCAGTCTATTCCTCAATAATCATGTGCTACAACTTAAAGTCACTATATGAACCTTTAAGACTACTCATTACTCATTCTAAGAGTGTTCAAATAGTTCTTGAACATATACAACAGGGAAATCACATTTTTATGGACTCATAAAATGTACAACACAGTGAAAAACAAACCTTTTTGCTCTGCAAGTCTTGGATGGTTTTCAAACTTGGCTAGAATAGGATCTCCCCCATCTGTATCCATGTGTGTTCCATTATTAATGACATCATATAGGGATTTCCCTGTTATGTTCATGCAAACATGTGTGCCACATTTGGCATCAATATTCAACCTCATACTAGCTTTGCTTTTTGACACATTGTTTAGGCTTGAGTCAGAAGACTTTCCCTCACATTTGTGTTATTTTTTACAGGTTGAAGTCCTTATTGTCCCACCACTATTTAGTCCACTTATATATGGTATTAATCTTCCACATGTGTGAAAGAGGATTTTTCAAACACACAAACAGAAGATAAATATAAGGTTAATGCTTGATTTGCACAGCATTCTTTTCCCCACATTTGTTTCTCATAGTCATGTGATCATGAGTTCAGTTAGAGATTTATGAACTGAAGCCAGTATAAAAATTATTTGTTTTTAAAAAGACACAAACAGAAGAAAAGCATGAGATAAAAAGTTGTGATTTATTGTGGTCCATACAGCTATATGTTGGCATAAAAATCTATAAAATATTATTGCCTTATACCTCTATTTGGTCACAACAGTGTGATAACGTTGTCAGGGATGGTAAGGACTCAGATGCAGACCAGTAAAGGTTAGGATTGAGGGGTTTTATTTCTCACAAGGGAGTCAGGCAAAAGTCTCTCAAGGCACACAGCAATATCAAAGTCCGAATTCAGGCAGAGGTCAAAACACAGGGGGGAACAGTAGAGGGTCAAAAGTACCAAACTAGAAGGTTATATCAAAGTTCAAAAAACAGCACAGACAAAAAAACAAAATTCAAACATGTAACAGCAAAATAAATCCACAGCACTGACTGAGACGACTCACAGAACTTAATACGACAAAACTGACAACAAGGCAAAGGAAGGCAGGGTATAAATAGACAACCAAATAATTAGGTAATTAAGGTCAGGTGTGGTGGACACAAAATGGAGGGAACACAGCCAAAGACAGGAAGTGGAAACCCTCAAGGGGAGGGGCAAGATGGCTGACAAAAACAAACCACATAGTAACAAAGGTTACATAGGAAAAACAAAACTAAAAAAGGAGTTCAAGGCAGATTCCTGACAAATGTAATCATATGTAATATCCCTGCCATGGTTTATAAATTAAATTGTAAGTAAAACCTATGCAAAAGCAGAGTCATACCACAAAGTCACTTTTAAAGGCTATTATGAAAAGCAAGTCTAATCTAAACTGTGAGAAAAAAATTAACCACATAATGACTAAATATAAATGACTGTAGAGATTGCATTTTTTAAAATTTAGTTCTTTAACTTTTTAATAATATTAAACAATCTATGTCATTATGTGCCATCATGGTTTTATTTTACAATAGTGCAGAACCTGCTATTGACTCTGGGTTGTCATCACATTTAAATTTTCATCTGTAATTACTGGACGTTATTCATTCCCCTCATGTTGAGTGACAGCTTGCCGTGCATTTTCTACTTCGCTGTGCCACAATGCTCATTTCTGCATTGCTTAATGTTTATTTACATTGCCCTGTGTTTTGTTCCGGTCCGTGCCTCGTCTCCTCTCAGATCTTTGACATTAGTGGTATCTATGTCATGATGACATAATCACCTTGACAATATTTTAATTTTTCCTGTTTTGTCTATGCATGGTGGTGCAGTGGTTAGCACGTCCGCCTCCCAGCAAGAAGACCTGGGTTTGATTCCCAGGCTCAGGCGTTTCTGTGTGTTTGCATGTTCATGTACTTGTGTAAGCAGCTGCATCATGGTCTATTTTCGGAATTGCACTGGCTTGGATCGTAAGACCCTACAGAGGACAGTGAAGACAACTGAGAAGATTGGAGTCTCTCTAGCCTCAATCACAGACATTTTCATGACACACACACACACGCATGCACGCACGCACATACACACACACACACACACACACACACACTCACTGTACCATTTTACTTCCACTACAAACTCATTTTATAGACCTTTTGAAGGGGTGACAGTAATCATAGAAGGCACTGTAGATAGTTTTTAAAAGGTAAAATCAAAATACTACTACTACTACTAATAATAATAATAATGATAATATTAATATTATTATAATAATAATAATAATAATATAATTAATTAATTAATTTTAAAAAATAATCTGTTCATGCCCTCTTGTGGACTCTGACTATAAAACCTATTTTGGACCATAGAAACACAAAGCCTTCAACATTTTTTCAAATTAAGATGACATATGTTATGGAAGGAATACCACAGGATAGACCACTTTGCTTGGTAAAGTGTGTTGTTATACAGCCCAAAAAAAAGTTATTAATATTTTAATCTAACCACACTGCTTAAAGTCAGTTATTCCTCTTTTACCTGTGACGGACCGACACGAGCTTCCGAAATGTTCGGAACAAACCAGGTCAGGCAAAGGAGTTGGTTTAGCTATTTAATATGAATGTAAGTGTAACAATTTCAAAGAATTAAAGGGTGAGGCGGTTGTCAGCCCGTTTATTCCAGAGTGTAGATGATGAGAGGCGAAGATTGAAGACCGCTTGCGATGATCTTGCATCTTGCAGCAGGCAACGTTTGGTTGTCTACGTTCCAGCGTAGTTTGCTCAACGTAGTCTGGTCAGCAAAAACAAGACAGTGGTCTTTGCATTTATATAGTAAATATAGAAGTCTATGTGCCATCATCAACATCTAGCACAATTGGTAGACTTTGTCATAGTAGACCTTTGTGCGACATCATCATCATCACTACATCACAATTGGTGGGCTTTGTTATGGTAGATATACATTATGGTTGCGTTACCATAGAAACTTCTAACAGGATGTGCCTGTCACGTCACATACCAATAGTGATTTTTTCAGAACTTAAATTTTTCAATTCAAGTCATGGAATAAGTACAAGACAAGTTACTGTTATATCCTCTATTACCCACAAAAGAAGAAAGTCCTCACTATGAAGATTTCATTGTTAAACAAGATGTTTTTGAATCCTTTCATATTATCCTAGATTATGTGGAGCATCTGCCATTTAACTCCCTGTGAATGATGGATGTATTGCTACAAAAAAGTTAACATAATAGACCAAATGCATTTACATAAACCTAGCATTTATTTTACTGCTGGAAGTATTGACAGATACATAGAAAATTATTACTTCTTTTGGGAATTCAATCCAGCAGTGGAATAAGTAGATTAAAGTGAACTCTCCTGTACAGATTTTTACACTCTAGACAGGTTACCAATCTATTGTGAGGACTAATTCAGAAAGACAAGAGGCTATTCACACCGACATTCACAACTATGGGATGTTGACCTAATCCATATATCTTTGAACTGTGGAAGGAAAACACTACACTGCAACATATCAGGGTTTCTTTGGTTTTGAGGTGTTTTTCACAAGAAACTATTGTAAAAGACAAATATATGTGCCTAAAATGTAAAAGAGATGCCAGACATTAAAGTGTAGTCAACAGCTGTTTTCTTGCAAATTTATGTGTACAGATAAATACCACATGTGCAGGGCTATTTTTGAGTTAAGTAAAACTATTTGCTTAATAATGAATAGGAGTTTAAGTTACTCAATTGAAGTGTCGACATTAAAAGAAAAAAGATTAAGCATGTAGATCATAATTTTTCGCACATGGGTGCAATAAATGTCTGATATATTCCAAGGAACTGCAAATGCAAAGGATTTTTTTTTTTTTTTTTTTTAATATAACAATAGAGTCCTTGCATTGTCTCATTAATCAGTGTTTCATTGTTTAGCCCAGAAACTCTCAGGAACTGCAATGCCTTGTGTATTTCTGCTGCACTATTGATTTCATTGATGTCATTTAAATTCTATTTGTATAACATTAAATTATATATCTATTTCACTTTTTTCAGTCAGCTTTGGATAAATCTACATTAATGTAGATCCCAAATGAGAGGTGAAAAGCTGCCTAACAAGACACTAGGAAGAAACCTTGAGGAAAAACTCAAATCCTTTCTCAAATCCTTTCCTCTTCTGGGTGACTCCTGGTATGGATCTATAACTAATGACCATGCAGGCGGAGAAGAGCAAAGGCAAACACTACTGTATTTAAATGAACATAATTAATTGATGTGCAATATATCTGAATGTTAGTAACATTCCTAAGATGTGCATAGGACAGTGTTTATGATTACATCAGTCATTCCATGCCAAATCAACCAGAGGCTTCCAGATGACCGTCTTGGATTTACCTGAATTTTTTTTTCCAAGTACCTCCATATGTCTGATGAACACATGCAAAATACTTTTACAAAGAATCAACAGGTCAATGACTCACGCATTACCAATAAACTTCTCTGAGCATTCAACTCATTCAGAACATTCATTCATTTTCTGAACCACTTAATTCTAATTAGGGTTGTGGGGAGGCTGGCGCCCATCTCAGTCGACTCTGGGAGAGGGCAGAGTACATGTCCTCAACTTTTAAATGTGCAAATAAAAAAAATAAAAACTCTCATATGCTATAATGGATCATCTTAACTGCTGAGATTCACATGAAAATTGGAACCATCATGACTACACTGCATGTGTTTGAGATCAGGACTTTTCACCATTAAAATAATTTGTTGCAACCCCTATCATGTGACATACTGTTATAAATCCCCACCAGAGCATGCTAAATGAATGTGATTAAGAACAGCATTGCTATTCATTCAGTTACATAATGCAATTCTGGCCTGGTCATCTAAAGTCAGTAGATTCACTCCTCCCTTCTAATTATGGGAAAATAAAACCATGTAACCAGAATATTTGGCCAATCTGAGTATTAGTTTATGAAGAGGAAGCATGAACCCTCATTGTGCATTGCTTCTGGTCCTGCTGGTCATCTTAGCACTTCATTGTAAGTTTTGCCAATATGTTTTGGCTTCATTTCAATCTGTCTGGACTTAATGTGTGTGTAAGTGTGTGTGTGTGTGTGTGTGTGTGTGTGTGTATATATATATATATATATTTCCCCCCTATCCTGCACACTTTGTATAGCTTTGTGTTGTTGAATACAGATGAATTCAAATTCATATTTCTTCTGTGGTTATTACTACTTATACTAATACCAGCAATACTTACTACAACCGTAACTCTGACAGTAATTATAGCTGTTAATCAAATAATTGTTTTACAATTATGTCCATAGGTATTAGGACAGCATGACGCTTTGAAATAAAGCAGTCAAGATGTTAAATATGCAATTTTTAGTGTGTGTTTCAAATACTAAAAACATTAAGCACACCTAGTCAGAGTGATAGCAGAAACTTGAGGAGTGTTTTTAAAAAAGAAGAAATACACTAGTGAGATTGGCAACACCAAAAGAATTGGAAGATCGTGGAAATCAAGCATGCAACTAAACTGGATGAGGGTAGAATTTCTTCATTGGAGAAGAAAAAGCCCTACAACATCCAGTCAAGTAAAGAAAACTTTTTACTTTCTTGAATGCAAATACAGAGGGTTTACCTCAAGATGCAAGCCACTGGTAAAACTCAAGAAGAGAAAGGCTAGATGAGACTTGGCTAGAAAGCATGACCAGTTTTGGAACAAGATTCTTTGGACAGGTCAAACCAAAATTAGCTTATACCAGAATAATAAGATGAGAAGAGTATGGAAAAGGAAAGGAAGGGTTTGTGAACCAAAGTTTACCACATCATCAGTCAAAAATGGTGGACATTGGCTTGCATGGCTGTCAGAGGAACTGGGTCACTGGTGTTTATTAATGATGCCTGCTGATAAAAGAATCAGGTATACTTTCTGCTTAGATTCAGTAAAATGCTTTAAAACTGATAGCAAGACACTTCACAGAACAAATGGATAATGACCCAAAACATACAGCAAAAGCAACATAATCAATATAAACTCAATAATGACAGATTGTTTAACTAAGAGTATAAAATAATTTAAATGGTGTTTGTTTCTGGAAATTTCTGGAAGGATTCACAGGTGTCTGGGTTTTCTGATAACTTTCTGATTTTAAAGACTCTTCAGGACAGAATATTTTATGTTTTAGTGTTTTCCAGTAGTATGGCAAGCTTTCCCATCTTTCTCATATTATAAATTTTGAGAATAAAGAAAGGCAGGTAGGGAAACAACTACAAAATATATGGATGTGCCAAGACAATAAATGTATTAAAACAAGACATTAAAAAATATAACAATCTCCTAAATAATAAGAAAAAAATGTAATTGGAATTGGAGGAATAAAACACTTGTTTAGGAAATGAATCCATTATAGGTGGTAACCTTAAGTCTACTTTGAGCCGCATCATCACCACCCCAGAAATATTTTCCTATAACAGCATGTTTTCAAGTATTTTATTCCTTATTTGTGCCATGCTCAAAATATGTACAAAATAAATGTAATTTGATTTTAAGCTAAAGGAAATGAAGGTGTGTCTTTCCCTTGGAGTTGTGCTGCCCTCAATGGAGTTTGCAGACAAGGAGCATGCCAGGCTTCAGAACTCTACTTCGGACCATTAGGGTGTGGGAAGGAATCTTTGTAAGTATCTTGTTTATGAGAGTCCCATTCATTATACACATATTACATATATTGTTTCAGGTATAAATAATACTACCATTTCTTTGCACTGTCACAATATACTATGAGAATATTTTGTTTTTTTCTTGCCAGATGCTGCGTGTCATTTTTCCTTTGACTGCTGAAAATTCAATTAGAAAAGGGGTATTAGCTGAATTGCTGCCCATCATGTGATTTAAATTACAGACATTCCTGGAATAAACAAGCATTTTAAATGAACCAAGTGTGTGTGAATGCAAACTGTACATATATCATAAATCATAAGAAAGAATGCAAGTATTTGAATTATACCAATATATTATATTAATATACTCTATACTGGATCAAGGTATAACAGTAACTCTAACAGTAGTTCCAGCTGTAATTAAATAATTGGTTTAAAGTTAGGTACATAAGTATTTGTTCACTGTCACAATTATTGTAATTTTGCCTCGGTAGCCACCAAATTGGATTTGAAATGAAGCAGGAAAGACACAACTTCCAATCCATGTGGCAAATTGCTGTGGGGGTGTTTCTCATGGCTCATTTTTTATGGCATATAACAGGTTTTGAAATATTGGCAAAATCACCATGGTGAGCTTGTGAATAAAAAAGCTAGAATTTTTACATTTATTCGTAAACAGCGATACAAACGACCTGATATCTTTAACCACTGACCTCTGACCCAAGCACGCATAACCAATGCTGTGCAAAACTGGATAATTATATTGCACTGGGATCAGGTCTAGAGGAGGAGAAGAAGAGGAGAAGGTGGTATAATTTTTTTACTATACACAAACAGTTGAGACAACAACATTTGTCTTTCTGCAATCATCTATTTTAGGTTCTTTTGTTTTCTGTCCTGAGATTGGGTTACTGTCTACGTTAAGTTTCAAATAAAATAAAGTTTTACCATATTTTTTCAGACAGATAGAGGTCTGGATTGTTTGTGGCAAGATGCATTATCATGAAAAATTACTGTGTCATCATTAAATGTATTTCCTATAGATGAAATGAGAAAAGTGGCAAATAGGTCCAATTTAAGTGTCCAAAAATCTACATCTCTGCACCACCTGATCCTACACCATGTTAAATTCTACAGTGCATGATTAATTTCTCCCTCTGGGCTATTTGAGCTTCCATTATAGCATGTTGCGCCTTCTGATTAGCTGGCCTTCCGCCACGGCACCCCATGCACAATGATAGTTTTTGCATTATGAATTGCTCCATTATTGTCCAAAATGAAAAATAAAGATATAAAAATTGTTTACTAAAAATATTTTATGACCAAAAGTAAGTCCTGAGTTTGACTCCCATGGTTAGCGAGGGTGTTTCTGTGTGGATTTTGCATGCTCTCCCCTTGCTCCTGGAGTTTCCTACCACAAATCCAAAGACATGCACGTTAGGCTAATTGATTATTCCAAATTGCCCCTAGGTGTGAATGTGAGTGTGAATGGTTGTTTGTCTGTGTAAGCTCTGCATTTGACTGGCGAACTGTTCAGGGTGTACCGCCTTTCACCCAGAGTCAGCTGGGATTGGCTCCAGCTTCCCCCAAGTGTAAATAGATGGTATGAATATGGTGTGGTATGTGGTATGTATAATGAATGAACAAATATACTTAGGCGTAGAATGTAATTCTCGCACGTTTGGACCCTTTGGTTTAATATTGCATACTGATGCAGCACATTGCACACCCATGCTCTATAAACTCATTCCAACTTGGTTCCAGGTAAGAGGATGACTCAAATATTGCATCTTATTGTAATGTCATGCCCACTGATCTACATTGCAGGATTGGCTGTCACATGATTGAATGTGTGCAGAGGTGGTCACTATTAATATGCCTGGAAGCAATGAAACGATAAATGGATGCTTGAAGCTTTTAATGGCAGTAGTAGGTTCAACATCTGCTTGCAAATATATATACAATGGCCTCTTTTAGATGGGTAACTGTGCAATAAAGTGGCCTAATGCAGTGGAGTCCTATGAATAGACTGACATTTTACACTGACAAAGCCTCCCAAGTTTTCAGCTGACAAAATAAAGTAAATACAATACTGATCAATAATAATGAATGCCTGGTGACATTAATGGCAAATAGTATTTTTCATTTATGTTTCAACTTTTAAATTTAATTTAACAAGTTAACAGACAAAAAAAAACCATTGATCTGTAGCCTATTTATTATGGCTAATAAACAAACAAAAAAACCCTGAAATATAATAATAAATAATAATAATAAAAAAATGAAAAATTGATAGGTGTTGCAAATTTTTTTGCATAGCATGAATGAACCTCAAACCATAAGGAATGGTTCAGCGAGTGAAGAATTAAAAAAATACAGTGATGCAGTGATGATTATACACTTTGATAAATCAGAAACCAAGTACTAGCCAAGTATTTATTTCATGTAATATTGGATCATGTTGATGAGAATAAGTAAACAAACAACAATATATAATAATAACAAAAATTACAATCTCTTTTTTCAGAAAAAAAAGTCAATATTTAGTATATAATATTTGGCCACCCTTTACTTTGATTACGGCATTTAACTTTTCCGGCATAGTGTTCATTCATGCTCTGCAAAAGTGAAATTAAGTTCATTCATTCTATGCAAAAGTTTAAAAAGGAATAAATGAATAAACAAACAAAACAACATTTTCAGAAATATTGGTCTTTTCAGTGTATGTTCAGTTTGTTTATTAGCCATACTTTTACCTCAATATACTTGTCAGAATAATTTTTTTGGTTCTCACTGCCTACAAATGTTGGTACAAATGTTGTTATTTCTGGGAGGGACATAGGAAAAGATACATAACTGTCTGCCCAGTGTAGCTAACTGGGTTATCAAAAGCCAGCCATGTCTCTCAGTGTCTGTTATTAGAGGCATGTAAAGGAACCATTGCTGGCCACTGAGTTGCCGTCAGCGTGTTTCTGCCCTGCGATGGCCTGGCGAGCTGTCCACGGTGTGCTCTGCCCTCATCCAGAGACGGATGAGATGGGCGCCAGACTCCCCGCGACCCTAATTAGGATTGAGGGGTTCAGTTAATGAATGATGAACATTATTGTCCCTTGAATGATTGTTTGCACAACTGATCGTGCAGCAGGAGCTGACCATGTACTGACTCCAGCCCTCTATGATTCTCACCCAGTCTTCTGCCCTGATCTGATGTCAAAGCCGGTTTGCCTCAAGAATGATGTGCTTAGCATGTGGTTGAGATTATTTATGTTACGTCTTGACCATTGATCAGCGTTATTGTATTGGCCACCTCCTGCTCACAGGAATCACAGGATACGTACTGATGTATAATTCAGTTCTTACTAGTCAGTTTGAAAATTTCAGATATTCTATAGAACTTCTGTAGAACAGACTCTACAGGAGCCCAGTGTCGGTTGAGATATGCACAGTAGTAGGATTAAGCTGTTCAGCAAACGAGTGAGTTAGTTTTTATCTGGCAGGTTTGTTTGCTTATTTGGCTGAATTGTACTGGTCGGAGGGATTAGCACGGAGCTGGCAACACTGGTCGTCCCTCGTCTACCCACGTGATCGGAAGTAAATAAAGTTCCCGCGTTGTTTGGTACTGTGGGAGTTTTTCTACTTCGTGCCATCATGGATGAGCTTTATTTAGACAACATTGACGAATATGTTAACGATCAGAATAAAATAGTAAGTTCTGCATTGTCATTTTCCAGGTGTATGGTGCTTTTTCGTTTCTGATCATCTCCGGGTTTGGTTCTAGCATTCTGAAACGCTAACTAGCACTGAAGGGACGTGTGTGGAAGCCACGTGATCTCACTGAAGCTTCACACTTGATCATATCGGAAATATGGACAGGAGGACCCTGTGTTACAGACATTGTTTACAGATTTACTCGTGTGTTCTTCCTGGAATAGTCCGGGATGTGGTTTTCTTCTGTGTGTTTCTGATTCTTCACTGTTTTGTGAAACTTCCAGGGAGAATAATATTATTATAGATTCAGTTTGTTTCTCTAGAATCTCAAGAATATAGAATGTGATGTAATATATAAAACTATATAATGTAATAGTGGTTTAAGGGTTAAAAACACATTGTTTTCCATTTTGATGCATTTTATCCTGTTTTGGAAAACTGTTTTTCAGGGAAAAGTTAAACTGTGTGTGTGTGTGTGTGTGTGTGTGTGTGTGTTTGTGTGTGTATATATATATATGTGTATATA
>JAQMYF010000026.1:11985860-11998229 GCA_030014195.1 Neosilurus mollespiculum | reverse complement strand
AGGAAACCCACGCAAGCACAGGGAGAACATGCAAACTCCACACAGAAACGCCCGAGCTGGGAATCGAACCCAGGCCTCCTTGCTGTGAGGCGGACGTGCTAACCACTACGCCACCGTGCCGCCTAGGAACAATGTATGACATATAAAAAATGTATTGAAATGTATTCTGAGAACAGTTTAAATAATACAGATTGCTAATGTGTCTTTATTTATTGCAGAGCTCTGAGGGTAGGATGAGGAAGAGGAGACGGGTATTAAAGTCCCACACATTTGTTGACAGTGAAGGCTGTATAGGTAAGCAGCACCCATCACAGATCAACTGAAACTCAAAAAATATCAAGTATTCTAATATAAAGCATGGCCACAGTGGCTTAGTAGTTTGCACTCTTGCCAAACAGCAGGCAGGTCCTGGGTTCGAGCCCAGTGGTCAGCGATGACTCTTCTGTGTGTAGTTTACATGTTCTCCCTGTGCTTGTATGGGTTTCATTTCATTTTCTAAACCGCTTAATCCTAATTAGGGTTGCGGGGAGGCTGGCACCCATTTCTGGGTGAGGGCAGAGTACACTGGCGGCAATGCAGCCTACTCTTTACTAAAGTCAGCAATGGTTCTTTTTACATCCTCTTACCATGGACTGTGAAACCCAGTTAGCTGCACAGGGGGGACAGCATTGACAGCCTGGTGACAGTGGGGCTTGAACCCCTGACCTTGGGATCTGTAACCCAGCACCCTACCACTGGACCACCACTAATTTAGAATAGCCAATTAAGCTAACTGGCTATTCTAAATTAGCCCTACTCCCTAGGTGAAATATGAAAAGGTGAAAGTTGCCCGATGCATCATGGGTGTCGAAAGGGAATTGAGTGAATGAGTAATATAAAATATTTCAAAGTGAAGTTCTGTTACAGGAAAATAATCAACTGACAAAAACCCACAAGAGCAACCGTGTCACTTTTTCTTATAGCCCAGCAATTTGGAAATTACAGTAGGTAATATATTAAAGAAGTATGTCATATTTCAACTGCATAGTTACATTTAATGTTGTGAAACATATGTATGACAAGTTTGCTCCTGTTATTACTTGCTCTGTAGCAGGTATTAAAAGCCCCTCTCTGTCTCTTTCTCTTGAAGTTAAAAAGAGGGGGAAAAAACTCCGCTTTTCATGCTGCATAAAAAGTATAAATCTTTTCTGTCCTGAAGGCTTTGCCATGGTGGAAAACTAGATTAGAGGAAATTATTGTTCATAATATTAAGAGATAGAGTTTAAACAATTCCATAATAGTCCATTTTTAACTATTTATAATTATAGCCATATTATAGTTATGGCTGGCGGGCAGGCAGCGTGACAATAACTTTGGCCTGGCTCATGCACAGGCCAGCTTTCTGAACTTTTGCATAGGCACTCCCTATGACCTAAATCTGTGTGTCGGGTAGCCTATTTGCATATGTGACCCTTGACCTTGGCACAGTGACCTTGAACATATAAAGTTTGTTCGGCCCATTGCTCGGCTCATATGCATGATAGCTTTCTGAAATTTTGCATTGGCACTCCCTGTGACCTACACCTGTGCGTGTGGTAGCTAATTTGCTTGTATGACCTTTGACTTTGACACAGTGACCCTGAACATATAAAGTTTGTTTGGCCCATTGCTTGGCTCATATGCATGATAGCTTTCTGAAATTTTGCATAGGCACTCCTTGTGATTTAAACCTGTGTGTAGGGTGGCTAATAAAATGTTGATTGTCCAAAACTGTTCGTATGGGGGATGGCTTTTGTGCTCTGTGCGCTTAAGTCGTCCTGGCTGAGGGGTTACGATGTTCTATAGAATGGATATTTTTGTCTGTCATTTTTCCTTCATTTACTAGTTAAACAATTAAGATTTTGCTTTGCCATATCTGGTCACAAAGATGAGTTATACTTGTTACCTCTTTAACCATTGTTTAGTACTGAAATGCATGAGTGACCATGAATGTGAACTGTCTATTAATGGTATATGCCAGATTACGGTAACCAGTAACTAGACATTAGCTATTTTTCCCTGCTCGACAGTATTTAATAATAGGATATTATTGCATCTGGAGGAGAAATGGTTTTGGAGGAGAAAGGAGTTGTGGTTTGTAGTAGGAGCAGGTCCTACACACACTGCTGACTTTCAGCACTGCTGAGAGTGATGGATGACTTCATGCCAGTCACGTTGTTGCTACTTCTGAGTTTGTCCAAAACGTGTAACCAGATAATAGACTTCATTTTAATTTTTCTTGTTATCTTTGCATAAGTGCAGCATCCTGAAATGCTCACCCCATCTCTATAAATAGCACAAAAACCTTTCTTTCTCACAGATAAGTTAGTGGTAAATGAAAGGAAACCCTAACAGGAATTGCATGAAGTATTTGCACATTTATGGATATTAAAGTGATTGTGACGTGTATTTGCTGCTATTATTAACTGTCTCTCTTTACTCCATACCCATCTGCCTTAATAACATGGAAGTGCACAGTTCCATCATTGGCAGTGGTGCTAAATAATACCATGCAGAGGGATTTTTCATTTGGTAACAATTTAATTTCAGTGCAATTTGAACAGTTTTGATGTTCTTTGTCTCTGGTAGAAGAGAAAAGGTATGAATTGGATACATTTAATACCCTATTTAGGCTTTTTCTCATTATTGCTTATTAAAATTTGGGGAATGAAGGAAATGTTTAGGTGGAGGTAACTCCTCTGTTAGAATTTCTATTGTGCAAAATTAATCAGTGCATTGTGACCAATCAGAAAATTGTTTCCTTTTCTTTTTATGGTAGTGACAGAGAAAGGCTACGAGAGCGAATCTTATTCGGAAAGCGAAGACGATTTTAAGACAGCCAATCCTTCTGAAGATTCAGGCTCGCTCAAGCAGTTAAGGATGGATGAGGAGAAAAAGGTCAAAGAGAAAAGTCAGAAGAAGGCTCCTGCTACTGTGAATAAAGTTACAAAGCAAGCATCTATCACAGGCTTTTTCCAAAAGAAATGAACTCTTACTTGGTCGATTGTATGTAGCACTGTGACCTTCCAATACTCCTAGGACTGGGTATTTATTGTATTGGGCTTCAGTACAGTAACAAACCAGTAGGTGTCCCTATAAAGCTCATCAGATGTTTTGGTCATTTGTCATTTTATAGATGAAACCACTGAGATGCTGGAAATGTTTGAGATGCAAAATTTTTTTTCTGGGATTATTTTTAAAGTATTTCATTACTGAAAATGCCTAAGCACTAAATGATGTTCTTTGTCATCCTGAATATCAAATATAAAAATACAATTAAACTTTACTTTGTTACACTGTCTCTTCTGTTTCTAATCACACCATACTCATTATCCTTTTAGGCTCAATTCTTCAGTTCTTTTCTGGAGCTCTGGGACTTGTTGATTTAATTTTTATGCCATGTGTGCTTCCTAGTGGAGCTCCTGAGAGGTGCACCATAGGCATGCATCATGAGATGAGATGAGGCATGGAACATGCTTTGGATGAATGTCCCATGTCCATGCATGCCCACCACAGGAAACCCAATAATGCTGCATCACTGCGATGATGTGGCTTGTCTGTTACGTATCACTGACTTGTATGAGGACAGATTGATTTATTAATAATGAAACTGAATCCAAAAAAATACAATAAAACAAGAGACTCACACACAATAAAAAACACAATCTAACCCTGGTAGGTAGACAGACTTTCCACAAGAAAAGCAACACAAAGCATGAACGGCTGCACAGAACATAAACTCGTTAAACGAATAATTGAAGGGCTCAGTGCCATAACTTGCGAAGTCCATACATGATGAAAAATTAGGTTGTATCATATTCTGACAATAGAGGTCTCTCTCCATATACTCAAAGTCTCTCCAAAATATAAAATTTTTGCTTCTTTAAAGCTAAAATCCTAAATAGTGATAAATATGACTTTAATTGCATTTGTTTTTTTCCTCAAAATCACAAATTTGTGACTTAGTGGGTTATGGCACTGAGCCCTTCAATTAAACTAACAAGACAGGTGAAAGGCCATGAAAAGAAAACAACGTGTTAACCTTTTCTGCTTTTGCTTCAGACTGTAGTCGGGAAATGCTGGGGAGATTTATTTATTTGTTTCCTCTGAGGCTGAAGTCGATTCAGCCCTTAAAGGAGCCGCGTTGCACTTATAACACCCGCCTCGGACACCTATCAACTGAGATATCTATCGAGAGCTCTGCTTTTAGACGGTGCCTAAGTCTATATAATAAAGACAATGAGAAAAGAGATGAAATTCATTCAAAACTGTAATGGTACCCCCCCCTACCCCCTACCCCCCCAATCTGAGTTTGTGCTTGCCAAAGTGTTTTTTTTTTTTCTCTCTCTCTCTCCTCTCTCTCTTCATAACATCAGTCTCTGACACAGTTCTTGGCCTCATTTTCATGGAGTATTTTTTGAAATAAAACTGAAAGTTTGGGGTGGCATAGATCTGGAAATGTGTAATGACGTCTCTCTCATCTGCTGCCACGTACATAAATTTGAGCTTTTCATGCCTATCAGAACTTTTTCCTCTACTTTTTTCCCCTCCCTGGCAGTCACTAAACCCTATTTTTTATAGAGTTTAGTCAGCATTTATTAAAGGTTATTGCGGTTGTAAAAGAACAGTTGGGCCAAAAGTGAAATGTATACCAAATGTAGTCCATCATCCAGACTCATTGATTTTGTACTGGAGTTATGATGTTGATGCAAGAACCTTATAGCATCCAGTTTAGCACAGATTGTACTGACTCAGAAATCATTTGCCACAATGCTATTTTAATTACATTGCACAAATGTAAATATTATGATCACCTCTTTATGAATTATAAACTATTGTAGAAAAGTGATTCTTTTAGACTGAAGTGATTCTTTCCCTAATGGGGGCAGCATTGGCAACAAGCTGAAAAGGTTAGTTTAAACTTCTCTATCCCCAGCCACAGATTATAGTTGTCCTGGAGAATCTCCAGATGTTCCCAAGCCAACTGTGAGATCTAGTCCTTCTCATGGTTCGTGGGAGTCTGCAATTGATCTCCGCTGACTTTGTTACTTTCTCTCCACGCTAACGTTGGCTCTTCTCCCCCCACCAGCAAAGTGGCATTTTATTTTCCCAAAGACATTTTAAGGCAGTCTTTCACATGCATTTTGCCCAATTTACATTGCATCTGAGCCCCCATCTTTTATTTTGCAGATGATAAGCCCACATGAATGCTCCACACTGCCATTTTGAGCTGAACCCAGCAGGGAGACTTGGGTGGTCCCAGTAACCTTAATCTGGGTAGAGTACACTTGGTGTGTGCTACATGTGTTTTTAGGTCTGTAACATCCTTTTTAAATTTTATAGATGTCAGAGTGCCACACAGTGTCAGAAACCACATAAAAGGAAATCTGAGATCCTAAAGAACTCCAAAACACTAATAAAATTACATAAGCTGATGGTATAATGATTAAGCCTTTAGGCTGCTGATCTCAAGCTGGTAAGTTTACATCTCAGAACTCCTAAGCTGTTTCTATTGGGTCTTTAAACCTGAACTATTTAATTGCACCTTGTTTCAGTTATCAGTGCTTAAAAACAACATCTGCTAAATGTAAAAAGCACAACCCCTGGAAAAAAATCCATTAAAGAATCACTACACATTATTGTTCTTCACCCTGGCACCTTTCTTTCTTTTTCTTTTTCTTTCTTTTTTTTAAACCCTTTGTATCAAGTAAACACACCACAGATAAGAAACAAGAAATAAAAAAATGAACATTTTTTTTCATGAAACCTTTCTCAAACAAATTAAATAAAACTATTTTAAAGAATGTAATTTCTTTATGAATTAATAGAGGAAAACAATATGAAATCCCACAATGGTAGGGAGAAGAACTTGTGGAATCAACAGCAAAATATGTTCACAAAAGGCATGTACTTCACAAATGAAAATGATATTCTCCATCAAGCTAGCTCCAACTTTCTCAAGTAGCTGTGGACAGATCAGCTTTGCAGGACGGAGCCTTGTCACAGACCATTTTTATTTTTTATTAACATCGTAATAAAGACCTTGACTGTTTTGGCCACATCACTGAGTTGATCTGCCTTCTCTGAAGAAAAGTTTTAGAACTCTTTTTTGAGGACAAGGTACATTATCGTGCTGAAAAATGACTTCATCACTAAACCTATTTTTTATCAGTGGAATGAAGCAAGTGGCCAAAATTTCGGTGTACATCTGCGCAATGACTGCTGAGGTAATGATTGCCGTCTCCTCTGACCCTTTACCTGACATGGGATGCCATATTATAATTTTTTTTTTTTTATTCCTGCAGTTATATTTATATGCAAAACAACTACTTGACCAATGCATTGTGACTCATTGTTAAATGAGTTCTATCTAATCATTCATTCTCTAGGATTGCTTGTCTTTTACCCTCTGTGACTTTATTTTTTTGTTTTGTTTAGGTATTCGTACTGGTTTAGCTTTGGCTTTTCTATATGTGAATCCTATTTCATTCAGGATTTCTTCCATTGTGACACCGTGGCACAGTGGTTATAGCATGTGGCTTCACAGCATGAAGGTCCTGGGTTTAAGTCTGGGCTTGGCGAGTGGGTCTTTGTGTGGGTCATGCATGTTCTCCCCATGCTTCTGTGGGTTTTTCTCCGGGTACTCTGGTTTCCTTCCACAGTCCAAAGACATGCAGATTAGGCTAATTGCCTGCCCCTAGGTGTGGGTGTGAGTGTGAATAGTTGTGTTTGTTTGCCCAGCAATGGTCTAGTGAGCTGTTCAGGGTGTACCTCGACTTTGCCCAGTGTTGGCTGAGATAGGCGCCAGCCTCCCCGCAACCGTGATTCATGGAGAATCAGCAAATGAGTAAGAGAGAGATATTTCTTCCAATTTTGACATAGAAATTAATATTGTGTTGTTTTTGCTTATTTGTTGTGTTTTCCATTTTTTTTCTTTCCAAATATATTGCATTGAGTTTTCTTTCTGACGCTTTGTTTATACTTGCACACAAATTTAGACAAAGTTGTGCAGTAGCCACCAACATCTTTTGATGAACTCTGTGTTGGATTTCTTTCTTGATGGAATTTATGATCCTTTTCAGTTTTTCTCTTTCTGGGGAAAATTTCCTTGCAGTTAGCCAGGTTCAACAGCTTGTTAAGTTCTGTAAACCTAGCTGGGGGTCCACAATGTCCATGACCTACATGATTCCAGAAACATGGAGCCCCACCATGGATTTATGAGCACGATTGAGGTATAAAAAGGAGACAGGGTACATCCAAGAGATGAAACTTGAAGGAATTGTGTTTCAATTTCAAGTTCAAGATCCCCTACGATGGCGCATCAAGGTCTGTTACGCTATACAACGATTCCCACGTTCTTTCACGATTGACATCCAAAATTTTGTCAAGAACACTGCCACAACCCCCACACTCGATTGCGATTCTCTCAAATCGTGGACATTGTGGTCCCAGTGTAACCCAGGTTAAAAAAACTTTTCATTTCAAATCAGGTGCCCAATCACTAGTAAATGTGTTTTATTACCCATTATCAGTTCATTTTTGATATATACAAAGGTTTTCTGGTAAACCAGCATCAGCTCACAGGTTTAATATTGTTTACCCACCTGTTTTACATCTTGTTTTTTTGTTTGTTTAAAATAACAATAACAAGACCATGTGATCAGAGGAACAGTCTCGCGCATCACAATAACCGCAGTGTAAGACCGATTCGTAGAAAGTGGAAAAGTCTAAGAACACGTGTTAAACACAAGAAGGCATGCAATTTCAAGAGAAATTTAAAAAATGGCAGTGTTTACTAATATCATTGCACCTAGTGCAGGGGTCATTGACACTTCCGTACAGGAGTAAGTGTTTCACAGCAACATTGTGCCTGATTTCTTGTTTATTTCTAAGAGATAACACTGTATTTCATATTGATTTAATATGCATGGTAAGTAAATGGGCCATTTTAACATCAAAGTAATTTGAATTGTTAGACTTGTGCTAGTATGTTTTAGAACATTTCAAGGTGTTTTCATATTTTTCTTTTACACTGAATGATTCCTTAATTTGTCCATTATCAAGATGGGAACATTTTTATTAAGTAAGATTAGTGCCCTGCGATGGCCTGGCGAGCTGTCCAGGGTGTACCCCGCCCTCGCCCAGAGTCGGCTGAGATGGGCGCCAGCCTTCCCGCGACCCAAATTAGGATTAAGCGGTTCAAAAAATGAATGAATGAATGAATGAAAGTAAGATTAGTGTATTTATTTAGTTTGAAGCCAAAACATTCAGCTATTTAAAAAAAAAATGTGTCATATCTGTGATTTGTTTATTTGATAATAATAAGAAACACCAGTAGAAGGATCCTTGTGTGGTGATTCCATAATTCTTTTGCCAGGGGTCATATTTTACATTACATTTTACAGGGGTCATATGAGTTCAAATCCCATATTTACAGTGTTTCAGCAAAGACATTGCAAGTAATAATGATTGTTGTGGTCATTTTTCAGATTTCTAGCTACAGTATAACAAATCTTCTCCACTATACTAAATAACAATTACAAAACTGTACAAAAATATATTTATTCCACGTTTTTTTTTTTAAAGATTGTTTCTGTATATGCCACATGGGCTGTTATCTTTTGTCATGATGGCATGTATATCAGTTTACATTATAAACCATATAATCCTTAATAACTGAAAAATATTTGTAAAATAATTGAAAAATATGTTTCCAAACTGTTTCCAGATGTCCTACATTCAAGGTCATTCCTATCCCTAATTAGAAATATATTGCAGAGGAATATAATAATGATAATTATTGAATAATAAATAAATGAACATTGTTGAATGTAATAAGTAAAAAAAAAAAGAATGGTATTTTCTTGTTTATAAAAGCAGATGATAGTTGAAAAAAATCTATGAAGGCCTTTCCAGAATTTATTATTAGTAGGCGCTGAAGTCTGTCAAGCAGAGATTTACAGTATTACTCTCCTGCAAAAAAAGTGACCAAAGAGGCATATGTCATGTATAAGCAATTCTCCTGAGAGCATTTTCACAGTGAAAAAAAAAATCATTCAAACATCCAAAGACTTGCTTGCTGCTGCTGCTGTTGTTGTTGTTGTTGTTGTGTGTGTGTGTGTGTGTGTGTGTGTGTGTGTGTGTGTGTAAAGAAATGTATGCATGATTGAATGGACTATGCTCTTGTTGGCAAAACCTAAATAAATAAATAAATAAATAAATAAATAAAGCAAATGCTTTACAAAAATTTGATATCCTAGTACCTTGGCAGTCTTTATCTAGGGTGCAATGAAACTTGACTTAAAATACTTGGCTACAGAGATCCATGAGAGGGATAAAGCAGATGAATTATGATCATCTGTTGTTTTATGATTTGAATTATTTGTTTGATTTACCTCGGGTAAAAGAGCTCACCAACTTAAAAAAAAAAGTTTAAAAAACCCAGAAAATTACATACATTTATTTTTTTTGTGTGTGGGTCATATATGATCGCATGAGCAGCTGCATATCACTGTGTTCTGTGAAAATTAAATTTAAATTGAATCTAAAAGTATGAAAAATAAAGGGGGGGGGGTGTAAAAATAAAAATGTGAAGCATCCATCTTTGATGGATCTGTACATCATTGCACTGCTTATCCACTCATCCACAGCTTACACAACATTATCCTCAAACTCGCCTCCTCGTAGAGGTAACATGTGTGAGATGCCTGCTCTGGATCACTCATTGTACTGTTGTTTAAAACACGAGGTGCCTCTGTGTCTCGGAGAAAATCTGTTGCTCCATTGCATGACTATCATTTGAAAAAAAAGCTGGGCTACTTCAGTGCCTGTGACTTGGCATTGCAGTGTGTGAGCATGATTAACTGTTTCCAGGTTTGTGTTCAAAGGTGTTCTTGCACAAAGGTCAAGCTGGGTTTCATCCCCTGATTTTATTAAGAATTTAGAAATCAAACAGTAATATGTCAAAACCAGTACTGCCATAATATACTGTATATATTTTATATACGTAAATACAGATGTGAAAAAATTGAAGAGACCACTGCAAAATGCTTATAAATCAAAATCCTACTAGGGTCACCAGGAGGCTGAAGCCTATCTCAGCCGACTCCGGGTGAAGGTGGGGAACTCCCTGAACAGCTTACCAGTCTATCACCAGACCAACAAACACACACACACACACACACACACACACACACACACACACACACGCACGCACACACCTAGGGGAACTTTAGTTTAGTAAGTTAGCCTAATGTGCATGTCTTTGGGCTGTGGGAGGAAACCCGAGTACCTGATGGAAACTCACGCAAGCTCGGAAGAATGTGCAAACTCCACATACAAAGGTCCCTGCCAAGCCCAGGGTTTGAACACAGGACCTTCTTGTTGTGAGGTGGACATGCTAACCACTATGCCACCCTGCTGCCCTCAATTTCTCAGCTATTACTATTTATAGGTATGTGTTTTAGAAACATGAACACATTTGTTTTGTTCCACAAACTCCTGACAACATTTCACCTAAATTCCACATTAAGATATTTGACAAGCAAAACTGAGCTGTCTTTGCACCAGGTGTGGCATAAAGTCACCCAAGAACAATGTGATTAAAATTTCAGGGTTATTCCATCACATTTTGATTTCTGATAGAATTCTGAATTCTGAGTTCCATCGTTTATGTAATCAAGAGACAATATTTTTATGTGGAATTTGGGGGAATGTTGTCAGTAGTTTATGTAATAAAGCAAAAATGTTAATGCTCCTCCACACACACACACACACACACACACACACACACACACACACACACATATATATATATGTATACATTTTTTCATTTTGTTCCATCCAGTGTCTTTGCCCAGTGTTCAGCTTAGCTCTCTTCCTCTTGCCCAGCTACACAGATGTGGAATGCATTTTTCAGCCCAGGTGGAATAAATCAATAGGTATTTTTAAAAACATATCAAGTGAATCCACATTATTCAATTCAAACTACAAACTGACTTGAGGCTATCTGCAAAGCCAATAAATATGAAAGCGAATTAGTACAGCAGACTCTGACACAATGCCATTTTAATCAAATTATAACATAAATTATCATTTATGTGTAGAACTTAGGCACTTTTATGTTATTAAATAAACCCTTAATGTTTTTTGTAATAATTCTATTTATATTCTATTTATTTTCCGTTCCTTGAAAGCAAACACTGAGCGAATGAGGAGGAGCTTCTTCCCGCAGGCCGTTCGGGCCCTGAACCAGAACACTGGTACCTGGACTTTGTAGACTCTATCCTACACATAAACATTCATTCCACCTCAGCTTAGGGTTGCACACAGACACTTGTCACTTTATACTGGTCACTTTGCACACAGACACTTGACACCCTGCACACAGACACTTGACACTTTACATACAGTGTACTGTAAAATTGCCATTGCATTTATATTTGTATTTATATTTCATTATATTTCATCATATTGCATTTATTCTGCATTTATATTTTATTATATTTATCATATTGCATTTATTCTGCATTTGTATTTCATTATATTTCATTATATCGCATTTATTCTGCATTTATACTTCATTTCATATATATTTCTGTATGCCATATTTTACTTCTATTTTATTTTATATATTTTTATCTTATATATTTTATTTTATTTTCATATACTTTTACATTTTTATATTTACATTGACTTTAACTCTAGAGTCCTTTAAATAGTTATTGTTATTGTTCTTTCTTCTTGATATTGATAGGTTTTATTCATCAATTTTTAAGACAGTCATAACAAGCATTTCACTACATATTGTACTGTGTATGATTTTGTACGTGACAAATAAATTTGAATTTGAATTTTTTTCATATTGATACTTTGATACTTTGATACTTATTTTATCAAGGTGCTATATAACTAAAGATAATGATTATGAGAGGAATTTTGTACTCAGGAGCATTCTGTTGTAGGAAAATAATTAGTTATAGGGTGGATTATGCAGCCAAAAATAAATAAATAAACAGATGAATGTTGAGTGTTTTCTGATAACATTCTGAGGCGTTGTATTTTTCTTGGGTGGACAGTGGCGTAGTGCTTGGAACATCCACTTAACAGTAAGAAAAAGAGACCTGGGCATTTCGGTATGGAGTTTGCATGTTCTCCTTGTGCTTGCGTGGGGTTCCTCTGGGTACTCTGGTTTCCTCCCACAGTCCAAATACATGCACATTAAGCTAACTGGCTGTTCCTGACTGTACCATGTGTGGATGTAAGTGTGAGTGGTTGTGTGTGTGTGTGTGTGTGTGTGTGTGTGTGTGTGGTCTAGCTATTCATCACAGTGTGAGGACATAAATCTGTTTA
>JAQMYF010000026.1:11967749-11979854 GCA_030014195.1 Neosilurus mollespiculum | reverse complement strand
GCGGGTGGTGAGGACAGCAGAGTGGGTAATCGGAACTAAACCACCCCCCCCTCAGTGACATTTACTCTGGCAGACTTTGGAGGACAGCCTGTGGAATTATCAGGAAACCCACACACCCTGGACACTCCCTTTTTTCTCCTCTACCCTCTGGAAAAAGCAGGGTGTGTGTGTTCGTAGGTAAATGCACATACATAGCTTAGTGTATTTTGTGTACTTTTTATAATTTCTGCTAAACAGAGAACAGTTGACAATAAAGATCTCTTTGTCTTTATCTTTTTGTCCTGAGCATGTCTGTGTGGCTGTGTTACTGTCTGTGTGGCTTGCCTTTGGGTTTCTTATTCATAAAAAATGTCTGTAGTTGGATTAGTATAATTATTTGCCCCTCGGTGTGAATGGGTGTGTTTAATGTGTTCTTTCCAGTGTGTACTCCCACCTCTGGGATAGGTTCTAGTGCTATAAAGGATAACCTGTCTTTATCAGTGACTTAGCAACAGAGATGTCATTAATGTTAGGTCTGATGTTACTGAATGTCTTATTGCTGGAAAGGAAAAATTATTCATGGTTATGGCATGAAGACACAACCAGTGTGGTGATTTAGTGACTGTGTTAAGCCTTCATGCTTCAGGACTGGAAATATTGTTGAACAGATCATTTATTTCCCTCCTGACAAACATGTCTTTTATATTTTTGTCTCACCTGTATGAGGTTTAAATGAGATAAGTGAACTGTATTTTGTAGTAATGTTTTGAAATACAGAACATGTCTCCCACACTCACTCAGCAAATAAACTTTTTCTCCATGTAGATTTAAGGCTTTAACATGGCTGTAGCAGTGGTAGTAAGCCTAAGCAGGAACACTCACACAGAGAGCTGACCCTTCTGCTTGATTTATACCCACTGACTGCCCCCAGCTGTTCAAATCGCTAGAGCCAAGACTAAGCATGCATAGCGAAATTGGCCAAATGCTGTTTAGAGGGAATTCAAAACCAACTTCCATTGAATGATGAAAGGACCATGCTGAAGCCAAAGATGGCAATGCTTAAAATCAAGTTTGTGCTCCAGCAGCAAGTGTAGAACTCTGTGGGAAATGTGGCAGTATGTTCTGAACTTATCAAAGTAAATATAACATAGATATAAAACATGTAATATTATATTCCTTCTCAGGCATAAGGATGTAGATGTTTCATTTAGAAATATTTTTACCAATGTATGAATTAAACATGATGTATTAAGTCCCTACACTGTGAAGAGTATAACAGACTAAAATCTAATATCAGCTGCTAGAAAACTAAACGTATTAGGGTTGAGCATTTTATTATATCACAAGGTTTCATCGATGGCATAGAAAGTATGAAAATCAAACTATTACACACACACACACACACACACACACACACACACACACACACACACACACACACACACACACACACACACACACACACTTGTTTGTTAAAATTTTGTTAAATGTTTCATGTCCTTAATGCTCTAGTACCTTCATGCTGCATGTCCTCTGACTACATGGTAGACACATACGTTTGCTAAAACTAAAAAACATCAAACTCATAACTCTCATATGTTCTTTTTGTGTAATCTGCACTGCTTGTGCAATGTGTGCTTAGTCTACCTACTTTTAGTTTCTCCTCCAACTGTGTCTGCCTTCTTTAGGTGAAAATAAAAAATGTGCTTGTTCATGTTCATTACACCCAGGACTTTATTTTATGCCTTCATTCTTAATTTCGGGCTTTGGGTGTGTCAGAGAAGCAGGTTTTATTTGATGCAGAGCAAATCAGGAATATGAAGGGATTGGCTGCAGCCTCAATTCTTTATACCATCCTGCAACTGCTGGTGGTACTAATGTGGATGATTTCATAAAAATCTAAAACAATTTGCCTTAAGATATTTAGTAAGAGCAAACAGTCTGATGTGGATCCCAAAAATAAAATCGTATATTTATTTTATTTATTTTTTTATATATAACAATCTGTGGGGGCTTAAGGGTGCCTAGCCCTGTTAGCCTATTTATACCAGCCTGGAGCACAGAGTCTCCCTCTCACTCACTCTGCAGAGAACAAATTGCCAGAAAGTGCCAGATCCAACAGCCAGCAAAAATAATTCACAGCTTCATTGTGTGACCATTAAGGTCTTCAACTGAGGGGCTTCTGTTGCAAAATATTTTGTCAGGCCTTCAGTGAGAGATGAGCAGTGCTGTCTGGCACTAAGTGTGAGTCAAGGACAATGACTCATTGTGCTCAGGGAAGGAGGGAAAGTAGCCTTTTGGGGTTCAGAGAAAAGGGAAAGTGGATATTACTCTTTGAACTTGTCCAGGCTGGGTCCACGGCCAAGCCTAGTTCACTGTGAACAAACATAGATTATCCTCCACCTGGTGACCTGAACAAGGCTGCTGACAAGCAGCTGACAGGCCACGTCCCCTCCAAACTTCGGTTTGGCTGCAGAACGACATCTCCATTAAACTAACAATCCTCTGGGAATTTATTATTGAAATCATGTGTTGCCTCGGCCATGAAAATTGCACTGTACTGTTATGTTCCACAACAGGTGGCTAAAGGTCTGCTCATTCAGTAAACTTTACAAATACTACATTTATTAGTGATTGCATGCTTATATGTATTAACAAGGCCTGTCCTGTTCTGTATTCTTGGAAAATTCTGACCTACATTTATATCAAATTAACAGAGCTCTCTTGTTGCACTCATGCTGTTAGACTACCACAACCCTTGAGAAAACAAACTATAACACTGTAGCACAAGCCAAAATTTTAGAGGAGAGCAAGTAAGCCACAAATCCTAAAAATCTTAAAGTGCCTTCAATGCTTCATTGTCCAGTCAGAACAGCTTATGTAAGAACACTTGTTTCTGGTCAGAAGTTCTCACATTGTATTTTTCTACCATGGAATAAAACGCTCATAACGTACTTACTGACCATTCATTAATGCATGCTTTCATTTCAGCCAAGATGGCATCTCTTTTTTTATTCCAATAAATAATAACATTCTTTTTTGTATTAAAATTATTTAATGAGTGTATAACTAATGACAGTGATAAAAATATGGCCTACATCAACTTTATAAAAGCATCCTGGCCAATAATCTGTTTACATTCCTATATACTTCTCTTTAATTACTGTACAAATACAGTGATTGCTAGCATCCACTAGATTTTCTTTAATAAAAAGTAATATTTTCATACTTCCCTTTCTTGCTTCAGAACAAGGACATTTGTATATGTTTACATTTCCTTCTGTATTTTGACAAGACCACCCTACCGACTCCAGTACAAAAGCTACATCTCACACGGGACAGCAAAGTTCTTCTTCCAGTATCTGTTATTCCACTAAAACACACTGTATGTGTTCTGTTTTGTGTTCTGATAATAAAAGAGGTGTTGGACGCTGAGCTGATACACTGTTCAAGAGCAGAGAGGACATTTGGAGGACTAAGATGTGCAAAGAATGTCCAGCTGATCAGGATTTAAGTACTTCACTACCTCCTTAATGCCATTTTCACAGGTCCTGTTTCTAGTGAAGTCTTTCTCCTTGTCTTCATCCTCCTTAAACTTTCTCCAAGCATCTGAGGGAAAACATAAACACAATATATAAAATGTAGAAGAAAACAATTATAGTCTATTAAATGTGTTATTTATTAAAATACACATCATACTTTTGATCCATTTAAAGTTATATTTAATGTTATAGAAATTAGCTCAAGAAATAGACAGACAGACAGAAAAAATGACAGACAGATCTTTGTAACAAGCTGGTTAGTGGGACAATATTTATCTAAATAGGAAAGCATGTTATGTCTTCACAATTTATCCTAAAAAATAATTAATAAATACAAAAGGAAGAACAATAAAAAAGAACTAACCCTCATCCAATGTAGTCAGCAGAATATAATTCTCTGGATGCTCTAGAAGGTCCTTTTTTTGAACGTCACCAGTTTCCATCAAATGTAGTACCCCTAGATATATTAAAAGCTTAGTTTTACTGTAGTCTCTAGTTTATTTAAGAGATTAACACAATATCAATGACTATTAAAGGAATAGCTTCAACAAAAGTCAACTTAAACTCTATTTCTCCAACTAGTACATTGACACAAAATGTGAGAAGGTGACACACATGCTCCATGAAAGTCAGTGCCTTTCCAGAGGTTAGTGATTTTTTTATTGCTAGATAAATATTAATGCTTTAACCACCTAATTAATAAAACAAACAAACAAACAAACAAAAAACCCACAAGGAACCTAAATAGCAATGTTGAGTACTAACATGTAATAAGGCAATCAAATTTCAGTAAATAGAGGCCCATTTTTAAATTATATCAGAATACAATGCAAATAAAAAAGGCAAGATATGACCTAGAAATGTATTCAAAATGTTTGTGTCCAAATTTCATATGTGCAATTACATCAGTTTCATAATCTCATTTTTTAATAAACAGTCATCATGAAATAGCAAAAAAAATCTCAAATATTTTACATGTATAAAATATGTAAATTATATTTTCATCTACAATTCTTACAGTTTTTATCTGCACTTATACCTTTAATCTCAGAAAAGCAGTGGCTAGGTTGACTGATAGAAATAGTAGTAAGTTTTACATTATGATCCCATAACATCAGAGCATTCAGCTACACTGTGATAGAAGGAGTGATAGGTGTTCATATTCTTTACCATCCACTGTTTTCCATACTTGCACCTCAACCTCTGTGGCTCCCTGTCTCTCAATGGCAATTTTTCGCACCGTGTCTTCCACATGAGCAGCAGATGAAGATTCAACTTTATACACCAGAAGACTGTTACTGTCCTGTCCCAGATAACACTCTGTCTTATTGTTCTCAGTCCTAACTTCTGCCAGACATGGAAAAATAATAATAATAATAAAAAATCAGTATATAAAAAGACAGGAACATATATTAGGTGTGTCTAGAAAGTTTTTAAACTGTTCATTTTTTTTTTTAAGTGGAGCATGAAGTAACTTTTGTAAGTCATGATATCTCACTGTCAACTTCAGGCCCTGTGTTACATGTGTTTTTGTGACATATACTGTATGTGTGCATTTGCTGCTTACTATAACCTAAATCTGAACAAATCTTGAGTAAAATCACAAATGCACACAAAAATGTTTTCACAAAATGATGTGTGATGTACTGTTTGCCCCAACATTAACAGCAAAATGTCACATGGTGTACTGTGTGTCACAGTTTATTTACAACTGAACTTTGAACTTTTTGATCGCACCTTTTAAATGGTAAGATTTATCATGAAAGTGTCAGATGGACAATACATTAAGGTATACTGTGCTACAGTACAAGTACCTGGACAAATTTTACAGCATTTTCCTTCTATCTTCATGGGGTGTTTGCATGGGTAGTGGCTGGGGCAGGTGAGGCGTCTGCACTCCTGAAGGCCATCTCTGCAGGTGCACAGGATACACTCCAGAACTTTCCCCAGCACAGGGTGCCACACATCACCATGGGAGTAGGTCTTCCCACTGTAAGTGCAAGCTTGACAAACAACTATGATAATGTATTGGCTCCAAAAAAAATTAATTGCACTATGCTGTTACAGTGTTACTGTAATTAAAAAAATAATAATTATTATTATTATAATAATAATAAACTACATGTTTGAGTATAAATACAGTTGAATTGACATTGCTATAAAATGTTAGCTAACTTGATACAGGTTTTTATAGGAACACATCTTTAAAGGTACTTTGTATAAGAATTGTACACCTGGCCAATTCATACTCCACCCCCCCCCCCCAAAAAAATAGGGTACAGTTTAGGTTAGGATTACATTATTATTAATTCACCCCACACAGAGAGTTGTCATTCACTGAATATAGCATAAATAATTAATAATTAATACAATTAATAAAAAACATTCAAAAATAAAAAGATAACAGTCATCAGTTATTTAAAAAAAACCCAAGTACTGAGTAGCAGTTAGGCAAAAATTCTTCGGAAACTCAGAGTTGTTCACAACAGCGCTGCTATCTTACTATACTTGGGTCAGAAGACCCCAATTTACATATTAATTGTCAAATGGTTCATAATATCAAATTTCCTGAGGGAATATTTTGTATAGCCAACAGAACCTGCAAAACATTGGATATAACTGGACTCATTGTTTAAAAGATGCTTCGTTCCTCTGTAATGAATTAATGATTAAGGTTGGAATACCACATGGTAAATTATCAGGATGCATAGGAAGAGCATAGCAGTGGGGGAAAGACTGTGAATGGAGGCTGGGGATTTGCAGTAGCCCTATGTACTAGGCTGAAGGCTACCCACAGAGGACATTGCTTAGGACATAGGACATTCAATTCCTCATGGACTAAAAACTGCAATGTTAACATTTTTCGAAACATGGCTTAACAACATTATCCTGGATAAGAGATAAAATCTGAAGCAATCGTGAGGTTTGACTGTCAAAAATGTTGCCACAATCAGCTTGATCATCATTAATTCACCAAGTTCTCTCAAGATCATCACGACAGAGTCGGCTGACATGGGCGCCAGCCTCCCCATGACCCTAATTGGGATTAAGTGGTTCAGAAAATGAAGGAATGATGAATTAATCATGGCTGCATGGTGGCGTAGTGGTTATCACATCGTCCTCACAGCAAGAAAGTCTTGGGTTTGAGACCCAGGCTCGGCGAGGGTGTGTCTGTGAGGAGTTTGCATGTTTTCCACATGCTTGTGCAGGTTCCCTCCAGGTACTCCAGTTTCCTCCCACAGTACAATGACATGCACTTGGCTGTTCCAAATTGCTCCTAGGTCTAAGTGTGAATGGCTGTGTGTGTTGACTCTGCAATGTGCTGGCGAGCTGTATAAAAATGTACCTTGCCTTTCCCCTCTGAGTCAGCTGAGATAAGCTCTAGCCTCCCTGCAACCCTAGAGATGTAGTACTAGATTAAATTACTTTTACTGTAATTTTTACTAATTTAATACACAATTAAACATGACAAAGAAGAGAGGCACAACCCCAGTAATTTATAACAGAGCTTTTCCCAAAGAAATAGGCTAGCAGATGCTCCCAGATCGATCACACAGACTATGACGTAGCGCGACACTTCGCTTCCGCTCGCGGCCATTTTTCCATTATGTTCTTTGTGATTGCACTCTCGTGCGTCAACTTAATTGAGATTGTTACAGTGCCACATTGAGCTGCCACTGACTGTATGAACGGGGAGGCACAACAAAACTGCTGATCATTCGCTGTTTGAGGTGAAACTGGTAACTTTGGCTAACTATAACTAGGTTTGTACTTAGCAAAAGTCATTTATACCCTGACAGAAAGTTTGATGACACAATATTAATAGCTTACTGAAATATTACAGTTTAAAAGTTGAAGATTTGATGCTCAATTAAATAAAAAAAACAAATCCATAAATTAGCATGTAGTGCTTATACGTAGGTTTAAAACAAGTGAAAAACAAGCCTAAAATTAATCAGTAGGGACATTTCTAATCACAAAAGAATTTACAGCCTCATTTACCCTGGTTTTGGTGTGGCTTAATACGCAGAAATAAATTCAGGCAAAAATAGCTCAATTTGGGCTTTATTGGGTAAATTTCTAAATTTTATATCGAGAAAACTATTTGGAGTACAGCTCTAAGGTTTAACATGGGTGCTCACTCACCCGCTCACTCACTCATTTGCAAAACTGCTTACTCCTATAAGACTGCGGGGAGGCTAGAACCTCAGCCAATGCTGGACGATGGTGGGCTACACCCTGAATGGTTCTGAGGTTGTTACAGTTCTCAAATGGGGGTACTGATATGAAGTTTTTGAAGAAAATCCATGACATGAATTGGAAAAAGTTCTGAAAACTGGGTAAGTTGGCATGGTGACCCAAATGTAGTTTCATCATAAATGTTTACAGAAATCATGTATTGTTTACTCATGCTAGCTACCTGTCTGTATCCTGCAATTCTACATTCCCCAAACCATGACTAATTTAGCTACAGAATCTTGTGGATCTCACCTCTATGGTGTTTGCGCTGTAAGAGTATCTTCACTGTGGTATCAGCCGCTCCTTTAAGGTGCAGTGTTTTTAGGTTAAGTCCTCTCGGTGTGCCTCTAAGTGCAGCCGGTGTGACTTGCATGGCCCGGTTCTTCACCTGCTCTCCAGTGCACTGATCTACAGAATGTCTCTTTAGTTTGGGGAGATAAAAGAGGAGTTTTTTACTTTTGCCCTCTAGTCACCTTCTGAATGCCCAATCCCATCTGATCTTGGAAGCTAAGTAAGGTCAGGCCTGGTTAGTACTTAGATAGGAGACTGCCTGTGAATACCAGGTGCTATAACTGGTTAGGGAAAAGGTCTGGAAACCTACACAAAAAAAATGCTAAGAGAACTCTGAGAATAGAATCACCAAGAGCTGGACTCAACTGAAGGTACATACATATTATTGTATTACATATGTATTTTCACTTTCTAGCTGAGTATCCCATCAAAGGACAGGTAATAACCTCTGCCACAAACTGGAATATGGCAGCAGTATTGTAATCTACAACACCTGTGCAAGGATTTTCACCAAACTTGGTGGAAACGCTGCCCTACCACAGTCCCTGAGATTAATTGATTTTGGAGTGTCTAGGTCAAAGGTGAGGGTCAGAGCAAGGTCACAAGTAGTTTTAGTAGTAAGTAAGTAAGTAAGTAGTAAGTAAGTAAGTAGTTAGGTTAGGTAGTTTTAATGTGTTTCAAAACTTTCAAAGCTGTGTCCTGGAGACCAGAATATAAACTTTCATCCCCCAACAAAAGGTCAGGACATTTAAATATATATCCCACTGCACAGCTTTATATTATTCCATTTTATTTATGATTACTCATGTTTTTATTCCCATTCATCCATCCATCCATCCAACCCATCCATCTCTTAAGCTGCTTTTACACGGGGACAACTTGCTCCCGAAGCAACATGTGCCTGGAGCAAGTTTTGCCCACTTTACTACGTTAACATGGTCACCCTTAACTCAGTGATGAGCTAGAAGCTAAAAGGACAACATGCAAGCAAATCATTAGAGAAGAACTGTCCATCTGCCATGAAGGCCCAGGAAATTATAATAACCCTGATGGATGCTAGTGTGCATGCATAAATCTTCCTACTCGACACCAGTTGTGAAACTGGCAAATGGCAAGTAGTTCTTTAACAATTGCATCACTTTAAAAAGTGAAGCAAGTTGCGCCCACTGGTGTCAGGTTGTTCCAGTACAGGCAATTGCGCCTGGAAAATTTCTTTTGGCCGCTAGTTGTTCTGGTGCAAGTGCCTACAGTATGTAAAAGCAGCTTTATACTTAAAATCATTCAGCCTGGCTCTCTACTGCAGGGTCCTTCAATCTAATCTATAAATAATATAGTTTCATTACAACAAAACTGGGGGAACATTTGATAGCTGGAGTCCAAAATGAACTAATTAAACAAGTGAAGACTGATTCCTGCTTGAAATAAAACATGCATTCACACAGACTCCTTCTGAACAAGACTGAAGACCCATGTTGTACAGTATGTATGTTGTGTTAAATTTCACTGCGAATTGTACAGCAGATCAGTAGACTTCGGATTCTACTCAAGCCATACTATACTGTGGATAATTTATTATGTATAAGTAATGATGCACTATAAGTAAATAGCAAGAATACATACTACTCCTCGGTTCAGTTGCTGTCCTCCTTCATCATATGTATTGTCAGGTGGACCCTCTGATCATGTCAGACACACAAAGAGTTACAAGTCTCCTTAAACATGCTTAAAAACTCTAGCAGACTGTGCTAAGTTGGAAAGGTTATGCAAAGCTTAATAGCTAAATAATACTAAGGTATCAAATGTACAGAAAATCAATTAATAGGACATCTACAAGCATCCATTTCATTTAAAAACATGTGATGTTTATAATTACCACTTATATAAAATAACACATATACATCTACACCATGTGAGTTCTTTAACCTAACTGGTCAGAAAGTATTCATTAATTTTACTGCAGCAGCTCTGATAATACTCTCAGTAATTCAAATGACAGGTATAGTGCGGGTTCTAAATCATAATTATTTCTATATTAAGAACCCATATGCATATTTAACAGATTTTTTTGTAATGTGTTGTTATTTAACAAAGATAAACATGATGACTGATATGGTGAAGGTTTTATAGTTCATTGAAAAAATCACCAGTTTCAGCCTTTTGTTACTGTTAGTAACATGAGAAGCTGTTTTTTTTTTTTTTTGTCTTATTAACATGAAGTGAGAGAACCAGCAGAGGCTGGTAAAGGAACAACTGTTTATGAATGCAGTAAGGCAAGCAATGACAGGATCTAACTTGTCCTGCAAACATTCAACAACTTTTAATGTACTCCATTCCTAAATGGAAAGTGTGATGTGTTGCTCATTAATACATCTTACAAAAAGTGTAATTGTTTACATATTCCTGTGGTATCAGATAAAGAAAACATTCTGGGACATGCTATAAAAGATAAATAATCAAATATGGTGTTGTTACAGTGATTCTGCGTACACTACCTCATCATGGATTATTTATCATATAACACCACAACCCCAAGTGTTTCACTCTTTACATATATTATTATTATTATTATTATTATTATTATTATTAAATTTTACATATTAAATAAATTCCTACAAGAAACAATTTAATCCTAATAATGATCACCTTTGCAAACAAAGCAGCAAGTATCTGGAACAGAGATTGGTGAAGAACATGTGATGGGCTGACAGGTTTTCAGTGCACAAAAAATATTTCCACCCTTAGGAACCAAAAAAGAAAAGAGAGACAAGTGACAAAACAGACTGATTTAATCGTCATTTTACCACATTGTATCCTGACCAATTTTGGATAATAATGTTTATTATTCAATGATATATATATATATATATATATATATATATATATATGCCCTGCAATGGCCTGGTGAAGGGCCCAGGGTGTACCCCGCCCTTGCCCAGAGTTGGCTGAGATGGACGCCAGCCTCCCTGTGACCCTAATTAGTATTAAGTGGTTCATAAAATGAACGAATCAATGTATTATTATATATTATTAATATATACAGGGCCTTGCAAAAGTATTCTCCCCCTTGGTATTTTTCATGTTTTATTGCCTCAAAACCTGGAATTAAAATGGATTGTTTGAAGGTTTGCATCATTTCATTTACAGAACATGCCTACAACTTTGAAGATGTTTTTTGTATTGTGAAGCAAACAACAAATAGGACAAAATAACAGAAAACAGAATGCATAACTTTTCACCCCCTAAAGTCAGTACTTTGTAGAGTCACCGTTTGTGGCAATTACAGCTGCAAGTCACTTTGGATAAGTCTCTATGAGCTTGCCACATCTTGCCACTGGGATTTCTGCCCATTCCTCAAGGCAAAACTGCTCCAGCTCCTTCGTGTTGGATGTTTTCTGCTTGTGAACAGCAATCGTCAAGTTTGACCACAGATTCTCAATTGGATTTAGGTCTGGGCTTTGACTAGGCCATTCCTACACATTAAAATGTTTCCCCTTAATCCACTTGAGTGTTGCTTTATCAGTATGTTTCGGGTCATTGTCCTGCTGGAAGGTGAACCTCTGTCCCAGTCCCAAATTACAGGCAGACTGAAACAGGTTTTGCTCAAGAATAACCCTGTATTTAGCACAATCCATCTTTCCCTTGACTCAGATCAGTTTCTCAGTCCCTGTTGCTGAAAAACATCCCCACAGCATGATGCTGCCACCACCATGTTTAACTGTCGGGATGGTGTTCTTGAGGTGATGGGATGTGTTGGGTTTGTTCCAGACATAGCGTTTTCATTGGTGGCCAAAAAGTTAAATTTTAGTCTCCTCTAACCAGAGCACCTTCCTCCATACATTTAGGGAGTCGCCCACATGCCTTTTGGCAAACTGAAAACATGCCTTCTTATTTTTAACACTAAGTAATGGCTTTTTTCTGGCCACTCTTCCACTAAGTCCAGTTCTATGGAGTGTACAGCTTATTGTGGTCCCATGCACAGATATATATATATATATATATAAGATCTTGAGTCGATTTTCCGTAGAACAGTGCTCGATACGTCGAAGTAGAGCTA
>JAQMYF010000026.1:11944164-11955388 GCA_030014195.1 Neosilurus mollespiculum | reverse complement strand
GTTGAGCATCACCTGGAGCCTTTCTGTGTGGTTTCCTCCATCTGCTCCAGTTTCCTCCCACAGTTCAAATACATACAAATTAACTCAGCTGACTACTCTAAGTTGCCCAGATGTGTAAATGTGAATGTGAGAAGTTATTCACCTTTGTGTTATTGATTGCCAAATTGCCCAAACGTCAGCAGGGATAAGCTCCTGCTCGCCCATGACACTGACAGATAATTGGTATAAATGATAGATGGAAGGATGAATGGATGGATGTAATAGAATGATCACATTAAAAAAAAGTGATTTGTCATGTATGTCATTACTGTCAGAGCTGCTGTTGCAGAAAATTAATCAACATCTAGTGATATGAAAATGTGTCTATCAGGAACAAGAATTCAAGTAGTGCTGTGGTGTAAATAAATATGAAAAAAAGAAGTTGCTGGGCCAACAAAATACACATAACAGTCAAATAAGTGATTTCAGAGATCCCTGATTTAGGTTCATTTATTTTTAAAAAGTGTTTCCTCTATTGTTCCTTTTAATAATAACTACACTCAATTTGTGCTGCTTGCTCCATTGATTTTAAGTGGATCATCTTGTACTTGGTCTTCATATATTTCAGTTTAGTGCCTGTTCCTTTCTGTATATATATTTGCCTTGAAGAACTTTCTCTGTATAAAGAAATGGACAAGAATATTAAATAACAAATATAAATAACAAATTTATGCAAATATAAACATAATCACACTTGACTCACCGAAGGCAAGGGGAATGTCACTGACTTACCTATGATCTCAGGAACTGTTCAGAGACATTTAACAAGCCTGAAATTAATTATTGCTTAAATATATACTACAAGGGAACATAAGAAAAGGAAACTAAAATAGATCATTATAGTTGATTTTTACATTTTTTAAAGCATGACAGTAGCATGTGAGAGAGCACATATATCAGACTTTGACCAGTATAAGCGGAGCAGAGCAACTTACTTCTGTTGGAAAACCAACAAATTACTTAAAAAGTCTTTAGGAAGTCTTTACACATTTACTTAAGATCTAAGATGATATATAGGTTTAGTATATAATACATGGATCCGTAAGAGCGTGCTCCATAATGGCTTTAGTGTATATTATGTGGAAAGATAAGTAAAGCAAACTAAAATAAGATTTGTGCTTTATTTGTCCATTTTTAAAGCATGACAACAATCACACTACCTGATTCAAAAGAAGTAATAATCCATGAGTTTTTGATTAAAAAATTATCCACTTGGGATAATGTCTACTAACCCATTGATAGCAAAAGAATCAGATTGCGTTTTCCTGTGTAGTGTATATTTTATAAATATTCTGTCTATCTTTATATATAATGTGGGTCTAAAATAAACAAAATCAACAACTTTGTCAAAATTGTTTTCTTGTAAGTACAGATGTCCAACATGTCTAATGCACTCAGCATAGCAAAACAGCAATAACAACCGTGCAACATGAATCCAGCTCAGTCCATCACACACTGACTGCTGTGATAAGTGATGAGATAATAAAAGAACAGCTGCAATGCCAAAGAGAGCACTTTCCAGTAAACTTATTTCTCAAGAATTTCAACAGATCATCTCTGACTCAAGCATATTTATTATTGAATCGTGCTCAGTCTGCAGCCCTTAACTGACCAGGCCCGATGGTGCAACAAGATAAATATTCACCAACATGGAACATAAATTCTTTAAATCAAAAAAATTACAGTCGCCTTTGAAAATACTGAAATAGCAAGGCCACATATTTTGTTTTTGTTATACACTTAAGACATCTGGGTTTGAGATCAATGGATAAATATGACAGTAGCTCTGCATTAATTTCCTAATATTTACAAAGAGGTAAACTTAAAATGTGGCATTTTTGATTTCACTCTCACTCACTTGCCAAACTGCGTAATTCTATTAGGGTCACGGGGAGGCTGAATCCGACACAGGGCAAAGGCATGGTACACCCTACACTGCTTGCCAGACCATTGCAGGGCCAACACACACACAAACATTTACACTCACATCCATACCTAGTGGCAATTTGGAACAGCCAATTAGCCTAATGTACATGTTTTTGGACTGTGGGAGGAAACCTGAGTACCTGGAGAAAACCTACATAAGCACAGGGAGAACATGCAAACTCCACAAATAAATGTCCAAGCTGGCATCAGATGACAGCTACCAGCCAGGAGGGGCGAGGGAAAGACAAGCATCCTGTGAGGCATATGATGAACCAATGCTCGAACCTGCAAATTCTTGGGTGTAAGTGTCGCTATACCATTCGGGAGCATGAGCAAATTCTTGTAATGGCTATACCCATTGCTTGTGCACTTGCTGCTGTTACAGAAATTGGTAAACACCATCTGACTGGTAAAAATACAGAATTCCAAAAAAAAAAATACTTATAATCAGTCTCATGTATGCAAAATGCCAAAACCTCAATCTGCAATTTAAAAAATAACTGTCAAAAGCAGTTTAAAATTAATTAAATTATTCAAGAAATCTACAGAGGGAGGCATGATAGCATAGTGTTTAGTGCGACTGACCCACATCAAGAAGCTCCTGAATTCCAGTCCAGTGGTTGGCGAGGGCGTTTGTAAGTAGTGTGTGCGTGTCATCCCTGTGCTCGTTTGGGTTTCCTCCCACAGTCCAAAGACACGCACATTAGGCTAAATGACTGTTCAAAGTTGCCCCTAGGTGTGAGTGTGAATGGTTGTGTGTGTTGGCCTTTAATGGGCTGGCGAGCTGTTCAAGATATATATTACCTTTGCCCACAGTCGGCTGAGAGAGGATCCAGTCTCCCCACAACCCTATTAGGATTAAGTGGTTCGGCAAATGACTGAAGAAATCTACAGAACTGGCAACACTGAGGAAAATGTACTGTTTTGTTTAAGTGAATGCTGAAGGGATATGACTTATTGTTTTGCTTTCCTTCATTTTGGTGAGAATTTCTTTAACTTTCTCTCTTTTCTGTTTTTCTGTTTTTGCAGGAAGTATATTCCTTGTCTGTAAATAGAATAATTTTACTTTGTCAAAAACAATCAAACAAACACAAAAACTTAAATCAGCAATGTTACACTAATGAGTAATGTCAAAAGGTCTTTACAGTATACATTGACACTTTTTAGTTTACAGCTGACTATAGTTAATAGAGCAGGTCAGCTATGTTGTAAGAAACTTTTTTCTTAAAAAAAAAAAAAAAAGCAAAGACAAATTGAGTGAATTTGCTTAAGCAAGTATTTCTTTATTCTCAGCACTGTGTGCTCACAAGCCTCTCATACAAACCAAGGTTTACCAAATAAGGAATTTATCATACTTTTGGTTACATGATTCATATAAGCTTCTAATAACATGATTGGATATTTGTCTTAATCTTCACAAAACATATTTTAGTCATATCCTGAAAGCATAACCTTCATGCTCTCTGTCTTGCTTTAAAAATTCCAAACATGGTCACAACTGTCTCACTTTTGGTCCCTCACTAATATTTGTAAACGTTTAAAATATACACAGTGTGCTCCTAATTATAGTCTGAAGTTGGCTTTTTTTAGCTGAGCATCATTCAAATGGAATATTCAAGCCAACCAGTATCTCAAACCACAGTCATTAATGCCAAATGAACTTTGGTGTACAATACAATAGGGCTGCCACCAATCTCTCATAATAGAGGACTTCTTTGCCGAGCCACTTAATCCTATTAGGGTCGTGGGAAGGCTGGAGTGTTGTTGGACTGTAAGGGGAAACCGGAGTACCCTGAGGAAACCCACAACAGCACGTGGAGAACATATAATCTCCACACAGGATTGCAGAGCCCATGACTCAAACCCAGGATCTCCTTGCCGTGAAGCAGACATGCTAATGTTTACACCACAGAACCAACCAATACCGGACTTATATAAATTTTTTTTTTTTTTTGGGGGGGTGTGTAACCTGTTCAGAGTGTATCCCACTTCTTGTTCAAAGTTAGCTTGGATTGGCTCCAGCTTCCCCTGCAACCCTAACAGATAAATGGTATAGATAATGGATGGATTAATGGATGTGTTAAATAAATACAGGAAACAGTTTGCTAATATCTGATTATTAACTGAATTGGTTAAGTCCGTTTTACTATAGAGCGTACCTACTCAGCAACCTGATCAAAGAGGAATATTCTTAATATTAGGCCAGTGCTAGAGTGAGTATAACAAGAATAGAAAGTTGAAGAGTATAAATCTTACACTTCTTGGTTGTTCTTGATATGGGTTCTGTAGATGATTTGCTTTGGAGTCTCTGTAGACAAGCAGATTTCTCAGAGTGTGCTCTAGAACTTTTACAGTCTGCTGAATTCCTGAGAAATCCAAAAGAAACCACATTACATCCTTTAAATATTACCTTACCAGTAGTCTAATTAAGCCATCACTTACCAACAGGCTTGGGCATGTCTAAATCCAGATTATCATCGAATAAGGCTTCACAACCAAGCAGTTTCTCTGGGTACTGTTTTGTATCATTTCTTCCAAGATGGGTGATGTCTGCTGGCTCCTCTGATTGGTCCTGATACTCAGGTTCAAGCAAATAATTTAGCTGGGGAATTATAAAGGAAACATGAGAACCACATTTTTTAAACTTTACTTTTGATTAATTTGAATTACCCCCACCTTCACTCCCACCCAAAACTAGAGACAGTGAGTTGAACTGTTTGTGATCATGAAATTCTTACTTGGAATGCTCTGCTGTGCAGTTTTCATATTAATTAATAAAATTAAATGATCACCTCTGTTACAAAGAAAGCCTCTTCCTTTTGATGACTCTCACTGTGGATTTTTGAAATCCTTTGCCTTTTGAAAAGCACTGACTCAGTGACAATGTTCTCCTTCTCCACTACCCCAGTATTGGTTTTAGAGGAGCTTGGGACCAATGTGTCGGTGGACTTGAAGTTTAGCGGCCAGTATCTGTTTTTTTGTTTGGTACCTCTGTTTGTAGGAGGGATTTCTGAAGTACTCAAATTTGTTGTGATCAAGGAATCCTTCTGTACCTTTGGGATTTTTGTTTTTACCTGCATTCATAGGGAAAAAGATAAAAAAAGCAAAAAAAAACACTTAGGTTAATTTACACTTATAATTACTTATCATGGCTTGTCATTTGATTAACAGTTAGCAGATTCAACTAGGCAGCATGGTGGTGTAGAGGTTAGCATGTCCGCCTTACAGTAAGAAGGTCCGGGGTTCGAGTATCGGGCTCAGACGTTTTTGCGTGTAGTTTCCATGTTCTCCCCATGCTTGCATGGGTCTCCTCTGGGTACTCCGGTTTCCTCCCACAGACATGCACATTAGGCTAACTGGCAGTTTCAAACTGCCCCTAGGTGTGAGTGCAAGTGTGAATGGTTGTGTGTGTGTTGCCCTGCTATGGTCTGGCAAGCTGTTTACGGTGTAAACAGTCTTGCCTTTGCTCAGTGTCGGCTAAAATAGGCACCAGCCTCCTCGCGACCCTAGTAGGATTAAGTGGTTCAGCGAATAAGTGAGTAAGATTCAACTAGCAATTTTCAAGTAAATCATAGTAAATTCAAGCAGTAAACATGCACATGCCCTATTATTTTTATATTTAAAATCCAAATAAAACAAAAATACGGTAAAATGAAACTTGCGCCACTTTCTCCTTCATCTCCTCATATTTTCTGAATCATACTTTTTAATCTACTGAAGAACCATTGGAACAAATTTTGGTTTAAGACAGTAAGGTCATTTTCTTGTCATTTGACCGAGAAATTAATCTAATCCATGAGCCTATGCATGTTAGCATGTCAAAGATGAATGAGAAATTGAACACGCTAGATGGCTCTGGACTGTGCAAATTTAAAAAAATAAAGATTTTTACATAAAAGTCATGTACTTGTTCATCATAAACGTTATGTCTTGACATGGTCAGAATTTTCATATAATATATTATGCAACCAACCATATGATGACCATGTGACATTACAATAATGTGGCAAAACGTGTGTTCACTGGGAGTAAAGCAACATGGACAATTGAAAAGCTGTTGTTGTTGTGATTTTAGCTTCCTAGAGATGTGGAATTATTACAATTCTGTGTAGTGAAGCATAAAGTTTCCAGTTCTAATTATTTTACAAAGAACACTTCATGAAATATTTTTTTTTTTTTGTACCAAAATAACTTGGCAATAATTTTATTATTATTATTATTTTTTTTTAACAGAGTGACACTTCAAGCTTTGTATCTGATTATAATATTTAATGCTTTGGAATAAAGAATAAGTTACTCTCTGTTATCACCTATTTAATTCTCATTTTCTCCTTCATTTGCCAAACAACTTAACCCTACTTGGGTCACAGGGAGGATAAAGCTTATCTCAGCTGAAACTGGGCAAAGGCAGGGTACACCCTCGCCAATGCATTGCAGGGCCAATACACTCAATCATTCACACACACTCAAACCTAGGGACAATTTGGAACAGCCAATCATCTAATGTACATGTCTTTGGACTGTGGGTGGGAGGAAACTGTAGCACAGGAAATGTGTAAGCACAGAGAGAACATGCAAACTCCATACAAAAACGCTTCAGCGCAGGGCTCGAACCCAGGACCTTCTTGCTGTGAGGAAGACATGCTAACCACTACACCACTATGCTGCCTATGTTACTCTCTCTCTTGAATTAAACAGTCAAACAAATGCTTGCCATTCTACATAGGACCTGGAATCCTCTGTCCTAAAGACTTTCTTCTCAAGGAAAACTTAAAGTTACAGCCTTACATCTAACTGTTACAGAGTGCTGACACCAGAAACTACTTCCATAAATATTCAATCGCCCCACAGAAAACTTTACCACACTTTGAAGATTCATTAAATAACAACTTTTTCTTATTCTGTAGCCTTAGATTGTATCGACTGCCTGCCATACAGGTCCCAAACAAACTACTGTCAGACCTCCTGTTATAAACAACTAATCAATCATTTCATTGATGAAGACGACTTTTCACTGCTGGTGATATAGACTCTTTTGCTACAATTATTTAGGACTTACAGTTGTGGTATAAGCAACCGGACTACATGTTGGACTGAATATTTTTACAGTTTCACCCAAATAAGGATGGTTTCCCTTTTGAGCCTGGCTCCTCTCAAGGTTTCTTCCTCGTGTCAACTGAGGGAGTTTTCCTTGCCACTGTCGCCACGGGCTTGCTCATTAGGGATGTGTAGGGGGTTGTAGAAAAATGTTTAAATTCCTCCTTAAATTACTTTTACTATGTAAAGCTGCTTTGTGACAATGTCAATTGTAAAAAATGCTATACAAATAAAATTGAATTGAATTGAATTCAGATTTAAGAATGCATTCAAGTCCTAAAATAAGTAAAATAAACAATATTAGATCTATAATTGAATAATGACCTTTCTTTTAGGGTTGACAGGGAGCACAAGATGTGGTTTTACGATATCAGGTGACTTCTTACGTGTTATTTTAATACCAAGTCTCTCTTGAAGAAACCAGGTCAGAATTGGGGGGTCACCTAAAACAGTAGTAGAAAAAAACATTAGAAAATGTGAACATTATTAAAAAAAAAAAAAAAAAAAAAAGGTTGTACACATAAAGAGCTTACCACTCCTCTGTGTAGTCAGTGGATTTGAGTGGATAACAAGCTCACTGAGCAAAGGAAGCAGTGACACAGCCAACAATGCCTCTTCTTCAGACATCTAGAAAAATATGGAATAAATAATTACCACACCTATTAAACCAGTGTTTTTCATATATAGTAATGTGGTGACAGCTGGAAGCAGATGGTAAACAGACTTTATTGTTAGCCAGATTCAGATATCGGAGCTCAGGAAATGGTGGGCAGAAACCATCCTCATCCTCCTGAAATTTAAGAAATTTGGATGTAAAACATTAAAAATAAATGTAAAAAAATAATATATTAGATCTATTGTAAAATGTACTGTACATAGAATGAACGATATTAAATAATATGTAATAATAGTAGTACCAAATGCGGTGATTCCACATTCGTTTCTATATGTAAATGCTTCTGTTGTTCCACTTTAGAATCAGAGTGGCATGAGTGGGGACAAAAAACATCAAGGGGGCGTTAATACAAAGTAAAGGTCTTTCAGTGGAGTATTATTAAACTAAACATGATGTCATCTTTTGTGATGTGTGATCACTATTTACAAATCTGAAGCACCTGGCACCTGTAGCATTGGCATCGGCTGTAAGTAAGGAACTTCAGATATGTAGTTTCCTTCTAAATTTAAATGCTGGAGCCTGAAATTATATAACAAAATTCCATTAATAAATTACAAGATATCAATAAAATAAACTGCTCCTCCGCATTGAGAGAAGCCAGTTGAAATGGCTCAGGCATCTGATTTTAACGCCTCCAAACGCCTCCTTGGTGTGGTGTTTCGGGCATGTCCAAGCAGGAAGAGACCCCAGATTCGACCCAGAAAACGCTGGAGGGACTACGTTTCTCTAGGTCTGGGTCTAGGTCTGTGAATGCCTCGCACCTCAGGGATGTCTAGACCTCACTCCTCAGGCTGCTGCGCCACGACCCGATCCCGGAACAAGTGGAAGAAGATGACGATGAAGATGAATTGAATAAACAATATGAATATCTGTACTGAACCAGTATGTGTGAGAAATAAATAATTCCTCCCACAGTCCAAAGACATGCATGGTGTGAGTGTAAATAGTTCTGTGTGTGTGTTGGCTCTGCAGTGGACTGGCAAGCTGTTTAGGATGTACCCCGCCTTCGCCCAAAGCCAGCTGAGATAGACTTCAGCCTGACCACAACCCTAGAAGGATTAAGCAGTTTGAAAAATGAATGAATGAATAAATGAATGAATGAAGTTCTATAACAGCAGTTCTGAACATTATTGCAGATAAAAATGACAGGTCAATGTGAATGGATTTCATCTAATACCTTTCTTGGTAACATCAGAACCTGAATCTTTTTACTGTATAAACTTCAGGAGAGGTTGGTGAGGGAAAAGCTGTTTATAACTGCTAAAATGTAAATCATCAGAATTAACTTGTTTCACAGACATTCCATAACAGTTAGGTTAGGTTACATATAAATAGAAAGGGCAATACATCAATCATTCATTAATAAACTTTAAAAATGCTAGCAAATTGCTTTAATGCACAAGGAACAAAACACTTCGAAATGTCCTGTTAATATAAGGGTGGGCTAAAAATTGAATAGACTGATCATGACACAATAGTTGAATTTGACCAAATGTGGCTTATTTTTCAACATAATCTCCCCTGCAGTCAACACACTTCTTTCATCGGTGTTGCAGTGCTTGGTACCCTTGATATAGAAGCTCTCACTGCTCTGGAATTATTCTTTTAGCCTTATTAATAACTTTTTAGCCTTTTTAGCCAACAATTTTAAACTTTTTGAGTTGGTCGGTGGTGTAGCTGTGTGTTATGTTGGACCATCACACCTCTCAGTCTGTGATTATTTTCCTACAGCATACCGCAAGTGCTTTAGTAATGTTGGCTGTGTATAATAAGAGCAATAAAAGGGTAGCAAATTGTTCTTCCTTTTAGCAAAGTGTTTCAATCATAGCCTCAAATAATATTATTGAAGATGTATAAATTTCAGAACCACAAAAATATAGTTATTATTGTACAATATAGAAATGTGTATACATTTCAAAACTCAAAAAAGGTACAAAAAAATCATACTTTTCATTGTTACTGGGGCATTAAATTTGAGGTAGGGGCAGTGGTGGCCCGGTGGTAGGGTGCTGGATTACTGATCCCAAAGATGGGGGTTCAAGCCCCACTATCAACGGGTTGTCACTGCTGTCCCCCCGTGCAGCTAACTGGGTTATCAAAAGCCGGCCATGTCTCTCACTGTCTATGGTGAGAGGCATGTAAAAGAACCATTGCTGATTTTCGTCAAGAGTAGGCTGCATAGCCGTCAGCGTGTTTCTGCCCTGCAATGGCCTGGCAAGCTGTTCAGGGTGTACTCTGCCCTCGCCCAGAGTCGGCTGAGATGGGCGCCAGCCTCCCAGCGACCCTAATTAGGATTAAGAGGTTCAAAAAATGAATAAATAAATTTGGAGTACATTTCTGCTTTAATATTCATCTTTCAACTGCAAATAAAGAGATGTTTCTTTAAAAGTGATTTCACCATAATTACCCATTAAAGTTAAATAATCCAGCTATAAAAATAAGAAAGAACAAGCACTGTTTATTCCTCCTTTTTCTAAAACTGCATCATTCTAAAAGAGAATATTATTTTTACCTGGAATGCAATAACATGATTGTAATAGAAATAACCAACCTTTTTAGATTTGAAAGACTTTTAAAGACACAAGAAGTCAGTTTGTTATCATCCAGCATCAGCACTTCAAGAGTCTGAAACAATGTTCTGGATTCAGGAGCCCTGCTGAAATGAACTACATCAACTTAATGTTTATTGTGTAAATTCAACATTAAATACAAAAGCAGAGATTTAATAAACACATACAGATCACCATGGGAAGAATTAAAGTCCACCATATTAGGCGGAAGGGTCTTCAGATCATTTCCGGTTAGATGGAGCACCTTTAGTCTTGGTAGAAGACCAATGGCTAATATGCCATCACTTAATAAATTATTATAGGACAGGTCCAGAATCTAGTGCAAGGAAAAAACATTAAATTACCAGAAATTCTATACCCTGTTTACCAGAAAGGATATACACTGTTTAAAAAGGCCTTTTTAATCTATGCTGGTTCTTAGCCAATATTTTACTCATTGATTGGGAGTGTCCTAAATAAACATTCATTCATCCATTCATTTTCTGAACCACTTAATCCTAATTAAGGTCGCGGGGAAGATGGCGCCCATCTCAGCCGACTCTGGGCGAGGGCACCCTGGACAGCTCGCCAGGCCATTGCAGGGCACCTAAATAAACAATATTTAATAAATAATTATTCATGAAATATAGTCTTTACATTTTGGTAGCTAAACGAGACAATTGGTGTTTAGCTTATTGTTTTAATATTGTGAGTTTGTATCCCAACAATGCCACAGCTATCTGTGTCCTTAAGCAAAGCAAAAAAATTTGGCTGTGCTCACTGAATGTAGGAGGGATATCATAGTCTCTTTCTCACAGCAATACTAGTAAACCATGGATACCATGCCTACTATTTGTAGATTTGTATGTGTGTGTGTGTGTGTGTGTGTGTGTGTGTGTGTGTGTGTGTGTGTGTGTGTGTGTGTGTGTGTGTGTGT
>JAQMYF010000026.1:11925256-11941286 GCA_030014195.1 Neosilurus mollespiculum | reverse complement strand
GTGTGTGTGTGTGTGTGTGTGTGTGTGTGTGTGTGTGTGTGTGTGTGTGTGTGTTTGTGTGTGTGTGTGTGTGTGTCCCAACTTCTTCCCAGATTCAGCTGAGATGGGCTCCACTACCTTCCAAAGGACAAAGCGGTTTGGAAAAAAAAAAAAATAATAACAATCTGGTGCAATAATACAGAATTCAATTATTGTAAATATGCTGTGTATATAAGAATACTTTTTAAATGGCTTGAAACAAGGATAAAGTTTTAAATATATTTTATATTATTAGAATAATGTTAAACACAATCCATTATAAAAGTATTATATTCATAATAAAGCTCATAATTAGTCATTTTTTAAAACCTCAAAAAGCAATTTAAAAAAAATTAAAAACAAACTGTAAATATTGCCAATTTGGATTTAATGTGTTTCATCTGTTGTAATGGCTCTGTTACTGGGCACATTTAAAAAATCAGTCACATATTTATATAGTTTTATTATGATTATGGGGTGGGCGGCACAGTGGCACAGTGGTTAGCATGTCCGCCTTTGATTCTGGGGCTCAGGGCATTTCTGTGTAGAGTTTACTTGATCTCCCCGTGCTTGCACGGGTTTCCTCTGGGTACTCTGGTTTCCTCCCACTGTCCAAAGACATGCATAGTAGGCTAACTGGCTGTTTCAAATCGCCCCTTAGCATGAGTGTGATTGTGAATGGTTGTATATGTGTTGGCCTTGCAGTGGCTTGGCGAACTGTTCAGGATGTACCTCGCGTTCGCCCAGAGTCGGCTGAGATGGGCGCCAGCCTTCCTGTGGTCCTAATTGGGATTAAGCAGCTTAGAAAATGAATGAATGAATGAATGATTATGGGGCTTATGCAATCAAGCAACCAACATGCAAGATCAAGCTCAATGCACAAAAAAAAAAAATAATAATAATAATAATAATAATAATAATAATTATTATTATTATTATTATTATTATTGTTATAATAAAAGTTCAGATCATCATTCCACATCATGCAGCAAATTCATGCTACGTAGATTCTGATTTCAGTAGCACTTATTCATGCATACAACTTACCTCTAGTCTCGGAAAATCTTCAGCATTAATTTTCACAGTGCTGAGGCCATTCAAAGCCAACTCCAATTCTCTCAGTGCAGGAAACTTGCTAAAAGCCTCTAAAAGTATCACATAAAGACAACTTCACTTTTGCTTAGTGGCCAAGTTTACATTTCATGTGATTTTTGTCACATGTATTTACTCTTTTAGTCTATTGTGTGCCTGGATAACCGGGTCACCATGTGTTTTGTGTTGGTCCTTTTTCCTAGTTTTATATAAAAGATGGTTGCCTGACCAAAAATCCAGTGTCACCACAATGAGGATAGATTCCCTTTTGAGTCTTGTTCCTTTCATGTTTTCTTCCTGTTGTTGTCTCAGGTATCTCATACATAATGGTATTTTCAGGGAAATGAGATCGCTACCTTGTACTTTTAATAGCAATCATATTGCTTTGAAAGTAAATTTTTTGATGGGATAAATGTATTACTTAAACTACACAAATAACTCAACAGATAAGGTTTTTTGAGCAACAGATTTTTTGAGTTACTGTATACAGTTACCTTTCCAGTATTTTGACTGGTACCCATTTATACTGCTGGGTGGGCAGAGGCACACTTAAGGTTGAGGCTTTGCCCAGGGGTCTTAGCACAGTGAGGATCTCACAGGACTTCAAACTCAATATCTCTCTATCATGAGCCAAGCACCCTAACCACTACACCACCGGCCCCACTTGTGATGTCCCATCCAGGAGAAGTTGAACTCCTAGTCGCTTCATGCTATGAAAACCAGGTTAAGCTCAGGACTGTTGAGCTAGTAGGCTCGAGTGTAAATTCTAACAGACTTCAACATTATCTTTGTTACACGGTGACATAAAAGCATAAATGTTTGAGCCAAAATATATAGAAAACTTGAGGCCCCCTATAGGGGAATTGGACCAGCCGTTACCTAGGCATTATAAATAATTGGTGGCCATTTTGCTGACCTTGAACTTGACCCACAATAACCTCATCATAAACTTGTTTCATCCTGTGGTCACAAGTTACTATTCTTTTTCGTGATATAGGAAAATCAGTTTCTGAGATATAGGCAGGCAAAAAAATAAAGAAATAAATAACATCCACTATCCTGGCTGGCAAAGATCTGCACAAGCAAGAAGGCAACACCAGCCAGGGCAAGAGAAATGTTTCAAATGCTATGTAATGGAATAAAAAGTTGCATGCTGTGTAATAGAATAAAATGTAATTTAATAAGTTTGTAAACAAAAAGAGATGGTTAAACTCGATGACTCAAGCTTGCTACCCTAGAGGAGGTGGTAGAGCAGAGAATCCTGGCCAAACTGTGGACAATCATGAACAAGGCCTTTCATCGCCTGAGCCATTACAAAAGCTCATTCCGCCACAGACTCATCCAACCTCACAGTGATATGGAGTGACACAGACACACAACCATCAGACTCTATAATTCAACTACTAACACCAGGCCACAGGCTGAGGATGGAATACTGATTAATCTCATTTAATATATATTTCCACTAAATGATTGTCAGAATGCCTCAGAACCCAAGAAGCGCTTCCGGACACAATTAGCATAAGGCTTCCTTTTTGTGAAGTAAAGTTTTATCTGGCATTTGTGGATGTACCTCAGTATTGTAGTGCTTCACAAAAGTTTGCCAAAGTAATCCCAAGCCCGCGTGATTATATCAGCTAGGGATGAAAGACATTATTTGATGCAGTGCTGTATGAAGTATCAGAGATCATTAAGTGTTCAGGTTTGCAACTTCTTTACCCATCAAAGTTCCACCAGATTTCTTGAATTGTTTAATAATATTGTGCATTGATGAGGGTGAAATAGCCAAGTCCCTTCCTGTTTTTCTTTGAGGAACATTGTGTTAAACATTTCAATATTTTTTCTAATTTTAGGTTTACACAAACTGTAGATCTTCAGCCCATCTTTGCTCCTCAAACTCTAGCCTTTTCCTTGATACGGCTTTTGTACTAAATCATGATTATGATCACCTGTTGGCATCATCTGTTTAAAATTATACTGTTATTTTTATTGTTTACCTTATTACTAGCACTAAACTGCCCCTGTCTTTTTGGGAATGTGTTGCAGGCTTGAAATACAGGAATGGATGCACACTAATCAGCCATAACATTAACACCCCTGACTGATCTACAGTTAGGCAATGTATGTTCTGACACCTTTCTATCATAACCAGCATTAAGGCTTTCAAAATCTTGTGCTACAGTAGCTCTTCCGTGGGATCAAACCACACTTATTGGCCTTGACTTCCCACATGCAGCAGTGAGCACCCATGACACTCTTACCAGTTCACCGATTGTCCTTCCTTGGACCACCTTTGGTAGGTACTTAATACTGCATACCAGGAACACCCCAAAAGACCTGCTATTTTGTAGATAAATAGACCCATCACAATATGGCCCATTTCAAAGTTACTCAGTTCCTTAAGCTTTCTCATTTTCTCATGTTTCCTACACATCAACTTTGATAACTGACTGTTCACTTTCTGCTTAATACATTCCACTCCTTGGCAGGTGCCACTAATGAGATAATCCATGTTCTACATGTCAGTGGTCATGATTTTTTTTTTAAATTTTGGATGTATGAAATAAAGAAACGAAATAAAGCTCACTCACTCACTCATTTGCTGAACATCTAATCCTATTAGGGTCACTGGGAGAAGGTGGAGTATACCCTAGCATCATTATAAGAATTATCGTTATATGAAAAGTGAAAATATATTACCTAGGGTTAAATTGTTGTCAGAAGCATTCATATAAACAATACTGTCAAATTCCTCCAGACCTTCTAATGTAACCTGCAAAAACAAAAGATGAATCAGGTTGGCGGAATCAAAAATTGATAAAGCCAGAATCTGCATTTTTGAATATGCATGTCACAACAGCAGGAGTGAAAGCCAAAGAGATGCAGAAAATGACAAGCCATCTGACCTACCGACTCAAGCTTTCTTTCACTTATGTCCACAGAGCAAAGATCAGATGGTCTGTCCACACAGTGAAGAACCATCTGGAGATGAATCAGAGAAGTGCATTTCATATCCAGTTAGAATTTCAAACAGAAAATGAAATGTGGAATAGAAAGCATGTTGTACAAACATGACTCATTTTAAAGGGGCCCATTCACTTACCAGGCATATTAAATAAAAATGAAATGCTTGGGCTATCTTTTGGAAGTAAAATGGAATTGGCCACAATGTCTTTCTGAAACCATCTGCTTATCCTGTACGCGAATGTTAATGACTCCTGCAATGGGCGCAATGATATTAGTAAATATCGCAATCTTATTTTATTACTTTAGAAATTACATGCTGTCTTCTGTTTCTTAATGCTTGAGCTTGGACTTTTCCACTTTCTGCACACCGATTTTGCACCGCCAAGTTATTGTGCATGCACAAGATCTGTCCTCAAGTCATACGGTCTCGTTATTGCTAATGCAAACAGATACAGAACCAAAACAAGATGTAAAATAGGTGAATAAGAGATACTAAGCCCGTTAGCTGGGGTGGTTTCGCTGGCAAACCTTTGTATTTGGCCAATATGAACTGATAATTAAAAGATAAAACACATAGGATGTTCAGTAGTGAATGGGCACCTTTAAACCAGTGCACACCACATAGTCGTTGTCCAATTAAAGTAGAGTGTATTTTAGACACTGTGATAAATAGTGAACAAAGCTGGCAGTCATTCTCACCAAAATCTGTCCATTTAATGTGTTGCCAAACATATTTAATGTCCTTTGCTCAAGCCCTTCATATTCAGACTGACCAGATGGTCTTGTGCAAAACTGCTCTACTGGTGCTGGTTGCTTTAGGAGCTTGGATCGGTCCTCCACACTCTCTCCGTGCCATTGTCCTGCTCCTTTAAAGAGAAATCAATAGTTAGTTCTGAACAAGGGGGCATGGTTATATGGGCAGCATAACAGTGTTGCTAAATTAATGACTATCACTAGATTTGGTGAATTTTCCAACCCTTTTGTGCATTGATTAAAAGAAAAAGAGTCTAATAAATCTCATTGCTATTTGACCGAATTCCAGTGCTGTACATGTAATATGATTCTCCAACTCACATTACTGTTGCTGGTAATACAAGTCAAGAAACCAGGTTAATTCAGTTGACAACCCGCTGTAGTGTATAAAGCATTCCTGAATTGCATTTCTGCAAATCTATGTCCAGGTACTGCTTGCAATAATTCCCATTGACCTTTCACTGATCATGATTGTTCCCACTGAATTTAAACTGATCATCATTATTAAGTGATCACTATTGTGCTGTGCTATTGCCAAGCTACTCACTGTGCAGCTAAAGGCTTTTAAACCCATTCAGAGTTTTAGTATACACTACACGGAAAGGCAAGTATGGCATTTTATATGTATGGCCCAAGTATGGCCCAGAGGCTAAGATAACTGAGTAACTGATCAGAAGGTAGTGGGTTTAAACATCAATGCCACCAAGCTGCCAACACTGGGCTCTTGACTACACCTCTTAACCCTCAAATGCATAGTTGAATAAATAAGCACACAACCAAACTACTGGAGAAGAACCGCAAAAGCCTGCGAAAAAGACCCACAGATGTCTCCACTCACAAATCTAATTTTAACTTTTAGTATTTTTAGTATAAAAAGTATTAAATACTTTGTTGATCATTAAATGTGATTTTTCTCCAAGTTGTATGCCTAAAAGTCAGAAAATTCCTGGCAGGCTTTGGTTAGTTACTCCAAAACTAAACAATTCTGTTAGAAAATCTGGTATAATTTTAAAGCTTAGGACATCAGACAAAATGGTACCAATAACTCAGAATTTATAATTCAACTTAATACCCACTTTGCTGTAATGGGTCACAAATGAAGTATTATTTCCTATGTTTTTTCGAGTTATTTAATATTCATTCATTGATTCATTCATTGATTCATTCATTTTATGAACCGCGTAATCCTAATTAGGGTCACGGGGAGGCTGGTGCCCATTTCAGCCGACTCTGGGCGAGGGCATAGTACACCCTGGACAGCTCGCCAGGCCATCGGAGGCAGAAACATGCTGACGGCTATGCAGCCTACTCTTGACGAAAATCAGCAATGGTTCTTTTACATGCCTCTCACCATAGACAGTGAGAAACATGGCCTGCATTTGATAACCCAGTTAACTGCACTGGGGAGACAGCAGTACCATTCTTTTGATAGTGGGGCTTAAACCCCCGACCCTGGGATCAGTAATCTAGCACCCTACCACCGGGCCACCACTGCCCCTTTATTTAATATTATTATAAGCAAATGCAATTTTATGTACTTAAAAAATGTCAAAGTGCCTACCACAAGCTATGGCTAATGATCTAATTGTTCACATATCATAGATAACTCAGATGTCTTGCAAAATAACAAGATCTTATTTTCCTGATTACTTAAATCAGTACACTTTCAGTGAAATCTGTCCTCCTGTCTTACGTGCCAGGGTCTGTAAAAAGTAACTTAACTCCCTCTAGTGGTTATTTTTGGGAGAAAAAACAGGTGATGACTGTTTCACCCCAGCAGGTCATTTCCCACCACTCAAGTGTGTATATTTATTCCACATGATTAAATTGAATTACATTAAAACACCTTGTTTTCAATCATCCAACAAGACATAATAATGTATTTTTAAAACTCTGAATAAAACCAAATGCTCTCACCTGACCTGAGGTTGTAACCCTTCTGGTGTTCTGACCCAACTGGTGTTCTGACCTGAGGATGGAACCCTGATCACTGGTGTCCTGACCTGAGGATGGAACCCTGTTCACTGGTGTCCTGACCTGAGGATGGAACCCTGATCACTGGTGTTCTGACTAAAGGATTTAACCCTGGTCACTGGTGTCCTGACCTGAGGATGGAACCCTGATTACTGGTGTTCTACCTTAAGGATGGAACCCTGGTCACTGGTGTTCTGACCTTAAGATAGAAGACTGATCACTGGTGTTCTGCTACAGTTCATTTATCACAGTGGTTCTACTCATTAATCTACAATATACTCTACAATATAAATAGTTAAATCATTAAAACTTATTTATATTAAGATTATTATACATAATAAAGTCCCGGTTTCCTCCAGGTACTCCAGTTTCCTCCCACAGTCCATAAACATACACAGTAGGCTGTTTTAAATCGCCCCTAGGTGCGAGTGTGAGTATGAATGTTTATGTGTGTTAGCCCTGCAATGGTGTAGCGAGCTGTTCTGGGTGTACCCTGCCCTCGCCCACAGTTGGCTGAGATGGGTTTCAGCCTCCCTGTGGCCCTGATTAGAATTAAGCGGCTTAGAAAATGAGTGAATGAATAAAATCCCACTTTGGCAACAAAATTAACACTTTTATAGAAACTTTACTTAACTGACCATAAATTTTTCCAGTATATTTAGCCCCTTTAGTATAATGAACCGTTAAACACATTTGCATTTCTGACCTTTCCTTTAGAATCAGCAATCCTGTAAACATTGTGAGACAGAGCTTCCACACACTTACAGTAATACTGTATATATTTGCACGACATTGCAATAATACAGTAAAATAGTATTCAAGCCCATACCTTCTTTATTCTGAAGAAATGATCTTATTTTAAAACAGTTCATAGGAAAACTTTCTTCATTGTCCAGTTTGTAAACTCCCAAACCAGCCATTTCAGGCTAAATCCTTTGTATATGAGGAGAGGATACACGAAAATAACTAATCTAAGTTTACATTAACCACCAAAGTACCGTGCAAACTACAGATATATCTAGTCTGGGGTGAAGCTACATCACGAGCATTGAGGCAGATTGCTGTTGACTGGTCTCCTAGCAACAAACACGAAAGATTTCTGGGAGTTGTAGTACTTCATAGTTGATGGAAGAAGAAAAATAAATAGTACTTTGATGTTTGGTAAAATATTTCAGCAATATATAAAAAAACTAAAAAAAGGTAATATTATTATTATCATCATCACCATCATCATCATCTTCTATTATTATTATTATTATTAATAATATTATTATTATTATTATCATCATCTTCTATTATTATTATTATTATTATTATTATTATTATTATCATCATTATTATTAGTAGTATCATCATCATCATCATCATCTTCTTCTTCTATTATTATTATTATTATTAATATTATTATCATTATTATTATTATTATTATTATCATTATTATTATTATTATAGAAAATTGATGTGTGATGAGGCAGTATATGATATTCTAAAGGTTATAATGCACCAGGAAGAGGAGACTGCATGATTGTCAACCTTTATTTCACACTATATTGTCAACACAAAGGTGAAATCTTGGCTAACAAAAAATCGACAGGGAAAACTTCAACCCTGACCCGGACAAAAGACATTAAAAGACAGTGTGCTCCGAGCATTTTATCACAGGAATAAAATCGAGTTAAGTCATGAACTTGTTCTTCCAAAGTTTATAATTAAGATTTATGAGAGATTTATAAGGAGAGGGAGGAAAAGTCCTATAATAACACTTTCAAGAATCATCAAGTTTAAGTCATATCCACTTAGAACCTGCAGGAATTGGGGCAAACACAATCTTTACTGTACTATAACTCTAATTTGCCAGTTTACCCACTTTATCAAGGGTATCTGAATGACTAAAGGGAAAGGTTTATAACACAGGTTTGAGGGCAGATATGAAATGATGAGATGGAAGATCTAAAATCTTTCTGAATGTTGTTCATATGCTGTTTGTGAGACATGGAGCCTGTGGCCAGACAGAGAAGAGATGCAGATGTCCATGCCCATGGAATTTCGCATAAATTTTGTACTAAAGGTATCAATTATTGTAAAAGAGGCCATTAAATTAACTTGCTAGAGAGGAGGCATACACCTGGTTCTTGATAGGAATGACACCTCAGGGTGCGGTTTTATTACTGTCTAAGTATGGGGTGGTCATAAGTTAGACAAACATGTGACTGAACATTGTAAGCTGCTTGATATGCTTCTCCCTGGAGATATAGTGCTCACAGACCAGGGATTTATAAATCTTAAATCGAAATCTGTGTAGCCCAGTGGTACTGTTTGACAGTAGTTTTCATTAGATGACAAAATTTCCCAAGCTGTTTGCCAACACACTGTACGTATCCTTCACTTTGACTCAAGGATGAACTGATTACATTTTGGAGGGCATAGGTCAGAGTTTGAGGTCAATGCAACATTTTACAATGTCAACATGAAGAACAGTTTCAGGGATTTTCTTCAAACTTTGCAAAAATGTCCGCCTTGGCTCAAGGATATACAGATGATATTTTGGAGGCCAGTGGTCAAAGCTCAAGGTCATTGCAGTCTTACTGCATGGGGCATATAACCTCAATTGCTTGTTCTAATTATTATTTTGTTACAGTCATTCATTATTAAATTTGGCAAAACTGATTTAACATTTAGAGTCACAGAGTCAGTGATAAAGGGGTCACTTTACAAATATTAATATACTCTCTATAAATAAATTTAAATTACATTATTTGTATATTTAAAAATGCCATGTAGTTTGGCAGTGTGATGGTGCAGTGGTTAGCATTATACCCTAAGAACATGAAGGTTCAGGGTTCCCCCCACAGTCCAAAGACATGTGGATTTGGTCAGCTGTCTACTATAAATTGCCCAGAGGTGTGAATGCGAATGCTTGTTCATTTCTCTTTATGCCCTGGCATTGACTGGCAACCGTCTTCCACACAAGATAGGCATACCAATCACTCTTACATATTGATTTTGTTTATAATGTAATCAAGGAGCTCTGCAGTAGACTGGTGACCTGTTCAGGGTGTACTTCGTCTCTCATTTGAAATGAGATGGGATGAACTCCAGCTTCCCCTACGACCATGGTGGATAAGCCGTATAGGCCACGGATGGATATAGTTGTTGTATTGTTCCATAATGTTGATCCATGAGGAGAAAACGTTTCATTAATGAATTCATTTTCTAAGCCGCTTAATCGTAATTAGGGGGGATTTGGAACAGCCAGTCAGCCTACTGTGCATGTTTTTGGACTGCGGGAGGAAACCGGAGTACCCGGAGGAAACCCATGCAAGCACAGGGAGAACATGCAAACTCCACACAGAAACACCCAAGCCGGAAATCGAACCCAGGCCTTCTTGCTGTGCGGGGGACGTACTAGGAGAAAACCTGTAAGTAAATATCTTTTTCTAATGATAAAATATCTGTCAAATCTAATTTTAAAAGAAATTCAGGCTTTTTAATTTTTTTGAAAAGGACCTTGATATGTGAAATCACGTAGTATTTTCATAAATAACCTCAAAATGTTAAATTAACTACTTCAAAAACATTACGTCTGGTTTCTTCCGAGGACAGCATTTCCCATAATGCACTCGGTCATCGATTTCCGCACTCAGTCCAAAGTGCGCTTGAATAAACCCGGAATAAACACAGCACGGAAAAGAGAATCACAAATTTCATCCCGAGTCAGTCTAGAGGCTCATGACAACGCAGTCCCTCTACAACGGAACCAAAATCTGTAACTAGGTAAAAGAAATCTCATTATTTCATATAGGTATGTGTGTGTGTTTGTGTGTGTGTGTGTGTGTGTGTATGTACACATATATAAATGTGTATATATAAATACACACACACATACATTTATATATATATATATATATATATATATATATATATATATATATACACACACACACACACACACATACACACATATAAAACATACACATACATATGATGATGGTGTGTGAATGTTTGTCACCTGAGTCCGGTGTAAATGTTTAAATCCGTATGGAGCATCATTATACTGTAGATACAAATGCTCATTATTTTGTACATGTAATACTTAAAGGATGAGATATTTTTATTTTATTTTAATAACTACAAATAAATAAACTAGATAATTTAATATAATACATTTTATTTTATTTTTTATATTCTATTAATTGAGCAAAAATTTGATATGTTTAAATTACCTGCATAATAATTCATGACTTTGCTTTATCCACTTCAAAAAGGTTAAATATTTTCAGAAACAAAAAAAAAATTTTTAAGAATATTTGTTATAATATAAATTTTTTTATTCATTTGCCAAACCACCCCCCCCCCCCCCCCACTAGAGTCACATAGAGGCTGGAGCTGATTCTGCGCGAAGGTGGGGTAACACCATGAACAGCTCGCCAGTCCATTGCAGGTCCAACGAGCATACAATCATTCATGCTCCCACCTGGGGGCAACTTGGAACAGTCAGTTAGAATAAAGCATGTCTTTGGACTGCAGGACAAAGCCAGAATCACCAAAGGAAGCCTACACAAACCATGCAAGCATGGGGTGAGCACAACTTGAACCCAGGACCTTCTTGCTATAAGGCAGATGTGCTAACCACTACGTGACCACGCTGTTCCATATTGCTGCCTCATCTTACCAGTCTAATTGGTATTGGCTCCAGATTCATCATGACTTTAACAAAGAGAAGTGCTTACTGAATTTTAGTCAGTTCATTATTGTGCATATTATATTTTATTATGTTTTTATGCTGAAGTGCTGGGATTCAACCCTTTGACCAGAAAGCAATTAACCATAAAGATTATATAATCAGTGAAATAAGCACAGTGGCTCAGAGGTTAGTACTGTTGCCTCACAGCGAGAAAATTCATTCATTCATTCATTCATTTTCTGAACCGCTTATTCCTAATTAGGGTCGCGGGGGAGGCTGGCGCCCATCTCAGCCGACAGCTCGCCAGGCCATCGCAGGGCAAGCAAGAAGATTCTGGGTTCAAATTTCCTTCCTGAAAAGGGCCTTTCTGTGTGGAGTTTGCATGTTCGAAGTGTGCTTGCATGGGTTTTCTTCTGGGTACTCTGGTTTTCTCCCAAAGTCTAAAGATATATGTGTCTTTGTGTCAGTCTTTCGATGGACTGGCGACCTGTTCAGGGCCCTAAGCCAGCTGGGATTGGCTCCAGCTTCTTCCATGACCCTTACAAATAGGTGGTGTATATATAATGGATGGAAAGATTTTACCAGTGTGCATTGATGTTTAAGTTTGTGACCATTCAACAATGAAAAAGTAATAACATTTGATTATTAACTGTTTCCAGGAGAAATGGAGAACAAGACTTTAGGAAGTTATCAAGCACTCCAAACAGAGCCACCAAAAACAACATTGTTCAGAAAAGAGATTAGTGGTATAACATACAGAATCCCATCTGTAATCTTCATTAATGATAGCCGAACCTTTCTTGTTTTTGCTGAGAAAAGAACATCACCAGCTGATCATGACGCAACTCTCCTGGTCATGAGGAGGGGAACACGGCAGAATGGGTCCATTCAGGTGATTCTAGAGCAAATACTAATTGTTTTTTTACTTAATTTCATTTATTTATTTATTTTACACTTTATATACTTTATACTAGATTATTAAATAGAGATGCACATTTTTTTTCTTTTCAGTGGTCACCTGTTCACGAGCTTGGCACTGCTTGTTTGCCAGGACGTCGCACCATGAATCCATGTCCGGTTTATGAGAAAGAAACTAAGACTCTCTTTCTGTTCTTTGTGTGTGTCTTGGGTAAAACCACTGAGCAGCACCAGATTTGCACTGGTAAGAACAAGGCTCGGCTATGTTATGTCACCAGCAAAGACAGCGGGCAGAATTGGAGCAGCACAACAGACTTGACAGAAAGTGTGATTGGAGATGAGATCAAAAATTGGGCCACGTTTGCAGTTGGACCTGGGCACGGCATTCAGATGATGTGTGGCAGACTCATCATTCCTGCTTATGTCTATTACATTCATTGCCGATGTTTTCGTTTTCCATTCTGTACAAAATCCCAGGCTTTTGCTTTCTATAGTGATGACTGTGGAATCAAGTGGTACTTTGGAGAAAAACTAAGTACTGAGTCTTGTGAGTGTGAAATGGCAGAGATTGTAGTCCAAGAGTCCAGGAGTGAGCTCTACTGCAACGCACGAAGCACTAAAGGTCACAGAGTCGAGGCTTTCAGCAGGAGCAATGGAGCAGCTTTTAACAGACCTCATTTAGCACGGAAGCTAGTAGAGCCCTGTCATGGCTGCCAGGGTAGCGTGGTGAGCTTTGCTGCACTTGAGGAACAAGACTCTGTAATACCAAACACAAAGTTTTGGCTCCTTTATTCCCATCCTACTAAGAGAAGGAAAAGAAAGGCTCTTGGGGTGTATTTGAATAAGTCTCCTCTTAGTGACTCTGGGTGGAGCAAACCATGGATCATCCACCATGGCCCCAGTGGATACTCAGATCTTAGTCCATGTGAGCAGCCTGATTGCTTTGCTTGCCTCATGGAATGTGGAAAGAAGAGTGAGCTTGAAGAAATAGCCTTCGTGGAGTTTTCTCTCAGTGATATCAGGCCTAATCAGTAGCTATGTTTAAGAGATGAGGGAAATCAATTCAGTTATATATCACAATGCATGTATTGCCACATTGGCTTCAAAATTAATTTTTAATGACTGTATTTAAAGATATTTAAATTGTTTAAATGCTGCCCTTGGATTTTGAGGGAAAAGAAATAATGTTCTAGAAGTAGGTTCCATTTGTGACCTGCTCAAGCATAATGCGGATTAAGTCGCAAGGTAGTGTTTTGAGTAGGAGCCGAAGTAAGCTGAAAATGGTTTACCTGGACGAAAATGCGATATCGCCAATCTTCGAAGCATAATCTTCAACATGAGCAAATTCAAATATCCATAAATATCTATTTTAAAATGCTTGGTTAAGAAAGGGTTCCGTGTCCAAGTTGTTGTTAAACAATGGAAATATCCACTTGTGTTGCCGACTTTCAATCCACTTTTGTGATTGCTCAGGGTATTTCCTTATATTCAGAATACGGAATCCCAGAAGGATTCCCCGAATCATATAATGGTAAACCAGTGAGAAGCAGACTCAACACGGTGTAAATAGAACTCATCTGTTGCTAGGAAGACACTAGGAAGATCGCTCTGATTGTTCAAGAGCCGGATTCATTTAGAGTATGGATGCTAGGTTTCAAATACGGATATTCAGAAACTGGCTGTGTAACTGTAATTGCTATTTTCTCTAAAGTTGCATTTCCTGATTAGCGACATACAAAGTGATGTAACGCAGTCAATGTTCGTGCTATAATCATGTATTATACCTCATTTTGAAGCATATTCAATTCTCGTTCCAAATATATGAATATCTCAGTATGTCAAATTTCCTACTTAATCCGTATTATGCTGGAACGGGTCACATTTAATTACTCATATTCAATTAAGTTGTGCAGCTCTCAAAGCTTCCTAGTTTTAAAGCTTTATGGGTATGAAGCTTGTTTTCTTACATTGTTCAATTTTTGAAAATTGTAACAAAAAAGTGGGGAAAATTGTAATGTCAAATCAGAATATTTATAAAATTTCAATAAAAAAAAATCAAATGGGCATCAGTGTATCGTGATAACATACTGGCTTATTAATAATTTTATACAGCATATACACATAAAAACAGAATAAATTTCTATCAAAGATCATTTAAATTCTACATTTGTAGCACTTTTAACAACAAATATGCAGGTCCTTTACAAAAGTTGCAGGTCCAGATCCCCAATGACATACCACCCCAATGCATAGGTGACAGGGTTGGTTCCTCTGTGGTTTCCGTCGCAGTCCAAGGGCAAGCACATAAGGTCAGCTTGCAATTAATTGACCACTTGTTCAGGGTGTAACCCATCTCTCACCTGAAGGCAGCTGGGATTGGCTCCAGCTTTCCAATGACCCTGACAGATAACTGATATAGATAATGAAGTTTCTCTTACATGGATTGTATATATATATTTTTTAATCTATTTTCACCCAAATGAGGATGGGTTTCCCTTTTGAGTCTGGTTTCTCTCAAGGTTTTTTCCTCATGTTAACTGAGGGAGTTTTTCCTTTCCACTGTCACCCTCAGTGACATGCATCATTTTCTATTATACAGACTTGTCTTTGAAGTATTCATGAAGATTAGGAGAAAAAAAATCCACACAGCTACCTGTTTATTTCTGGTGAAAAGTTTATTCATCCATAATGAATGAATGAATGAACATACACTGCTCGACCAAAAATAAATTCACACACTCCAATATTATGTTGGAACACCTTTAGTCTTGGTTACAGCACACAATCGCATAACATTGTTGCTTCAGTTGGTCAGCAACATTACGTGGCAGTAAAATGAAGTGAGCTGATGGCCTAAATGCAAGTGTATGTAGACCGTGAAATCATGGAGGGCAAAAAGAACAGGATTTTCATTCAATTCCATACTGATTTTATTTCCATCTATTATCAGTACCAATGTCAAATAGTTTTTTTGCTTCTGTTACTCTCATCACTCACTCATTTGCTGAACCGTTTAATCCTACCACTAAGGTCACAGGGAGGCTGGAGCCTATCTCAGCTGACTCTGGGCGAAGGCAGGGGTACACCCTGACTGTTCGCCAGACCATTGCAGGGCAATACACACACAACCATTTACACAAAGGAGCAATTTGTAACAGTCAATTATCCGAATGTGCTTGTCTTTGGCCTGTGGGATGAAACCAGAGTACCTAGAAGAAACCAACACTAGCACGTGAACACCATGCAAACTCCACACAGAAACGCCCGAGCCCTGGATTCGAACCCAGGACCTTCTTGTTGTGAGGCAGACATGCTCACACCACTATGCCACTGTGCCACCCCTTCTGTTACAATAATGGGGAAAAAACAACCCAGAAATATTTTAATTAAACAGATTTCAACTACAATTTAAAAAAATCCACTGTCTTTACATATAAAAGGATAACATTTTCTTCTGTTACTTTTCAACATTATCTTTTTCTACCCAGTCCCACACATGTATAGATCCATCTGAAGCTGCAGAGAGCAACGTCCTTGGTCGCCATGGGTGCCACACATGAGTAGTGACCATAAGTGTGGCGTCAGCCTTTTCTTCACATAAGTCGTGACCCTGATGCACAAAAA
>JAQMYF010000026.1:11913345-11925156 GCA_030014195.1 Neosilurus mollespiculum | reverse complement strand
ACGCACCAGCTCAGGCTCCTTCCCCACCAGAGAGGTGACATTCCATGTCCCAAGAGCCAGAGTCAGTAGCCGAGGATTGGTCCGGCAGAACCCATGCCTTCGGCTGCTACCCAGCTCACACTGCACCCGACCCCTAACTTTAATTATATTACTTTGTAAAATTTGTGCTTCTGTGGACATACTCCCAAAATTCGATGACAGCAGAAATACTGAAATGTTTTTGAGTCCTGTTGACCGTCATATTGATCTGGTGTGACATGAGCTCCACACAGTTAACTATAAGTTACATAGAGAAAAACATCATAGGCAGAAACGCACACAGTACACAATTAAATATTAAAGTGCCAGTCTGAATTTTATTGAGATTTACTTTTTTCCATATCAGCTAGGATATGCATTAGGTTTATTCCTGTGCTCAGTTATGTTAAATACCTTATGTCTTGAAAAAAATTATATATATTCAATTATAGTCAGTGATGCATTACATATATCAGCCAATATTTTACCTGTGTTCCAGAGATTGCCACAACTGATCCATGGTAATTGGTAGCTAAAAGATTCAACCAGGTAGAAAAGAGCCCAAGCAATGATGATATTGTAGCTAAGGGAGAAGTACAATGCAAATACACATCCTCCATGACCAAAACCTAAAATGAATAGACAACATTGCATTACGTACTGAATTCAAAGTTCACTAAACTGAAATTATTAGAATTGCTTATGTAACATATCCATCTCATTCCTTACTGCAATAATAAATAATAATTTTCCTTATGGGGAGGCACGGTGGCAAAGTGGTTAGCACATCCGCCTCACAGTAAGAAGGTCTTGGGTTTGAGACCCGGGCTTGGGCATTTCTGTGGGAAGTTTACATGTTCTCCCCGCCTGCTTGTGTGGGTTTCCTCCAGGTACTCCGATTTCCTCCCATAGTTCAAAAACGTGTATTGGGCTAATAATGTGATTACACTAGAGGTGTGATAGAAAAGCAACTGATGCAAATTGATTTTATTGCGATTTTTTTTTTTAATTTTGAAATTTGCATCAAGATGCAAGTGAATATTTTGCGGCTTAAATACATATATTACATGAAAGTCAAGATAAGGTAGTGTGACAATTTGCCTCTGATTTGTGAGTAATTTGCAATTGTTTTGCAACTGGTTTGCGGATGTTTAGCAGAAAAAAAGCAAATCTGTCGTAAATCAGTCAGGTTTTGTTCGCTTTTTTCTCAAACCAACAAAATGCGAATAAAACACGAATGATGACAAAATACACGGAACATGGTGGATGCCAACAAGTCTCGTAGAAGTCTCCAACTTTTTGCATTTCCTTGCGAACAAAAAACTAATAATTTGTGAGCAAAACGACGTCGATGACTGTTTGAGAAGAGTTTGAGACTACTCCACATCAGGGCTTCAATTTGTGACATTTGCAGTAATTTCAAACATGTTTGAAATTTTTTGCGATGAGTTCACGAACCAGGCGACCAAAATGCAATACCACAAATAATAAAAAAAAGTGGTTAGGCAGATGGGAACGTGAGAGAATTTCCCTCATACTAAGAAATGTACCTTTTTAGACAGTACCAGTACCAGTGTTGGGAGTATCAGTGTTTATATACAGTGCATTAATTACCTCGAGCTAATGGACAGAGTTTGCCCCAGGACGTTGCTGCACTCTGCTTTGTGTACTGACCGATACAAATGTCCAGGACAAAGAGTGGCACACCACATGTTGCAGCAAACAGAATGTAAGGTATTAGGAATGCACCTAGACAAATAAGTCACACAAACAATCACACAAACAAGGCATGATTCCTGACAAAAAACACAAAAAAATTGTCTAAGATCCTTTAAAGAATATTTCTTTCCTTACCACCTCCATTTTTGAAACACAGGTACGGGAATCTCCAGACATTGCCCAGACCAATGATATTTCCTGCTACAACTAATATAAACTCCAATTTATTGCTCCATTGTCCTCGATCACTTAAACCTTTATCAGTATCTCTCATTTTCTCTGCTTCGCCCATACTTCTGTTTGCTTTTACCTGATCTGTCTGAGTCTGAGATCTGAAAAAAACTCATGTGCAGTCCTATCTTTCACACAGTTAGATATTTTACTAGGTAGTTACACATGTACTATTCACATTCAAATTTAGGCAAACACATTTGGCATTGTTATAAACTATTTGTGAGAACATCTTTTTACACAATTTTGTCTGTGGATGCCACTTTCTTCTCCTCGACCACTAACCATATTTAAACTTCTCAATTTTTTTTTTTTGACAATGTGGCCAGTGTCCTTCAATTCCTCAGTTAGAAGGACCCTGGTCTTTTCTGTACAAATACATGCAATGGTATAGATGATTGTGGCATCAGTACTGGTTTCGACAAATACAGCACTGTCAGCAGTAAACATCTGCTCATATAAGTGTGAGCGATTGTGATTTTCAAAGTGATTTTCATCATGCTGAGCTCCACTGTATTGTGCTTATAAAACATGAATTATTTTCTGGTGCGTTATTAAAATTTTTAATAATGTCCAGTACACACAATTCAAAGAGTCTTTAAACCTGAAAACAATACATTATTTCTACCATTAATTGCTTTGAGCGGCCTGTTCATCATGGGTTTCCTGATTCTGATGTTTTGGGGATTATATTAATTTGACTTTTAGTAAGACATTGAAAACATTTGAGAGCAGACTAATGCCTCAGGATGTTTACATTTTTGTTACCTTTTTTCATAATGGGCATGATTATGGCTCATTTTTATACTGCCACAGTTTGTCTAGAGTGCCATATCAGTTTGAGACATGAGTGCAGCTGCTGCTGAATGGAGTTTCCTCTGGCCTTGATTGCTTTGGTAATGACTTGGTTTGTTGCTGTGTACATCCTCGATAAGTTTTCATATTGCTTCATCCTCTGATGAACTTCATGATTGAGCTGTCTGTACCACTCAATTAACATGTTTTGCTCATTTTCATTGGTCCACAAGTTTAAGACATTCATTGCAGATCTATAGCTGTATTTGGTGATCCATTCTCTTCTCTTCAGAATCCACATCACTGATATGTGCAGTGAAATATTTTTTTAGTGTGACACTAAAATCTTTGCATTTACTGCAAATAAAATTTACTAAAAATTGGCGCTTGCTTTATAAGCACCAGTTTCCGTGTTACATGTCATTTCTGAATTTTGCTCTTGTGTGAACTGTTCAAGCAGACTATACTGCATGCTACTTTTCTTATTCATTCAACATGTGTAAGTATATTTTAATCCTTTTTTCCTTAGTTATTGTAAATGTATTGGAAATGTAAGCATACTATTACATAATTCTGCATTCTTACTGCTCTGCTATTTTAGCTATTATTGTACCAATGTTTACACTGTCAATGTACTTAGATGCATATCATGGGTTCTAAGCCTTTGAGCATTTCAGTATTTGATTAATAAGCTATATTGCAGATTACTTTTTTTTTTTATTCAATAGTCACATGACCTGCACCTTTTCCTTTTCCACTGTTTCCAGATTAGTCAGCCCATCGTACCATTTTCAGGAGGGGGAGATCTGATCAACATCGCCCTTTCCACTACCATTTTGTAATGTGTCGATGACGGAAGTGTTGTCGCCACTTGCCTTACTCATTTAGGGCCCAAATGCTGAGCCAGAAATGGGGACTAGAACACAGACAGGGGAAAAATGGAAACAAGGATGCTGGGAGAGAGAACCGGCCTTGCCTAAAATGGCATGTAACAGCGGAAGTACCCACTCTCTCAACAGAAAACCTTTTATTCTTTTATCTTCTATATTCTTTTTTTTTCTTCTTTCTTTTCACTTTTACCAAAACATAAATGCAGCACCTGGTCACACAAAACCCAGGAAAAGGACTACCGTATACCGGCTGAGAAATGTGTGGCTTCACACATACAAAGACCCAGCACCTTCTAAACGGTGCTGGCTTCTTAAATAGGCTTTGTGCCCAATGGTTAATTGCCAGCAGGTGCTGCTTCTCTCCCCCTACTGGAGGGAAGGGTGTTGGGAAGGGTGGTGTGCCGCCCTCTGCTGGTTGGTGAGGGAACAGCAGGCCTGTAGTCCGGCTGTCTCCTCACAGGACCCCCCCCTCTAGGAACGGCCCCTGACGTTCCCAACCCTGCGGCCCGGTCCCGCTTGAAGGCCCGGATGAGGTCGGGGTCCAGAATATGCCGTGCTGGGACCCTCGAGTTCTCCTCTGGTGGTACCCCTTACCCGCCATAAGTCTAGAATGTGCCAGACGGTGTAGGCTGGGGAGCCGTCCACCAGCCGGGGCGCTGGCGGGGAATTGTGTATTTTAGGGGCAAGGGTGCTAGTTAGAACTGGCTTCAAGCGGGACACGTGGAACGTAGGGTTGATATGCATGGTGGAGGGAAGTAGGAGATGGTAGGTCACAGTATTGACCCGTCTCACTATCTTAAATGGCCCCACTTACTGAGGGGCCAATTTGCAGGACTTAACCCGGAGGGGCAAGTCCTGTGTGGCGAGCCAAACCCTCTGCTCAGCGCAGAAGGAGGGTCCTAGTCTCTGCCTACAGTCAGCTGCTGCCTTTTCGTGGGAAACAGCTTTTTGGAGAGCTGAACGTGCCTTTTCTCAAGCCCGACGGCAGCGCTAAACAAATTGTTCTGCTGGCAAACTGGCAAAAGGCTCTCCAGAAGTGACTGGTGAATTGTGGACCCTGGTCTGAGACCATGTCAACTGGTATACCATGCACTCGGGCCACTTGGCGGAGGAGTAGGTCAGCTGTCTCCTTGGCTGAAGGCAGTTTGGGCAACGCAATGAACTTGCAGGCTTTGGAGAATCGGTCGACCACCACTAAGATCACGGTGTTGCCCCTGGAAGGGGGTAGACCTGTGATGAAGTCCAACACCAGGTGGGACCAGGGACGTGATGGCACGGGTAGAGGGTGGAGCAAACCTGCAGGTTTAGCCCTGGGCTCTTTATTACAGGCACATACCCTACAGGCAGCCACAAAATCACGTACGTCCTGGCCCATGCGGGGTCCCCAGAAGCACCACCGCAAAAACTCCAGGGTGCGCTCACACCTGGGTGAGCTGAAAAGGGGGCTGTATGCCCCCACTGGAGTATTTTGGGTCGTACCATAGTTGGTACGTAGAGCTGGCCTGGGGGGCCCCCACCTGGGTCTGGCTCCTTCTGTTGGGCGCGCTCAACCATCTTAACTATGTCCCAGCGAATCGGGGCTAGGATCCAAGAGGGGGGAGGATAGACTTCAGCTCCTGGTTTGCGGGGGGAAGTGCCCAATGATGGGAGAGGGCATCAGGCTTAGTGTTCTTCGATCCCGGTCGATAAGACAGCACAAAGTCGAACCAGGTGAAGAACAAGGCCCACCTGGCCTGGTGTGGATTAAGACGCTTGGCTTGTTGGAGATAAGCCAAGTTCTTATGATCTGTCCAGACCAGGAATTGATGTTGAGCCCCCTCCAACCAGTGCCTCCACTCCTCTAGGGCTAGCTTCACGGCTAGGAGTTCCCGGTCCCCAACATCGTAATTACGCTCTGTAGGAGTGAGGCGGTATGAGTAGAATGCACAAGGGTGGAGCTTGTTGTCCTGTCCAGAGTGTTGAGACAGACCTGCCCCTACCACCACATCTGAGGCGTCTATCTCCACTATGAAGGGAAGTTGAGGATCGGGAAGCTGTAGCACTGGGACAGTAGCTAAGCGGTTCTTTAGCTCATTGAAGGCCCTCTGGGCTTGAGATGTCCACTGAAACAGCCCTGAGGTCTTTTTTGTCAGGGCAGTAAGTGGCACTGTGATGGTGCTAAAGTTCCGCACAAAACGGCGGAAGAAATTGGCAAAGCCCAAAAAGCTCTGAACGAGCTGAAGCGATGTGGGGTGTGGCCAGGCCGTTACCGCTTTAATCTTTCCTGGGTCCATGCTCAGTTGTCCCTTGGACACCACAAATCCAACGAAGGTGTCCGACTGAGCATGCAAGACGGATTTCTCCAGCTTAACAAACAGGTGGTTCTCCAGGAGCAGCTGGAGGACCCGTCTAACATGGGCTACGTGTTTGTCTGCGGTCTTACTATAGATAAGAATGTCATCTATGTAGACGAACATGTAGCGACCCAGGGTTTCCCTCAGGACCTCAATGATGAACTGTTGAAAGACAGCAGGGGCGTTCATCAGGCCAAACAGCATAACTAAATACTCATAATGCCCTGATGGGGTGATGAACGCTGTCTTCCATTCATCGCCTTCGCGAACCCTGATAAGGTTGTAGGCACTGCGCAGGTCCAGTTTGGTAAAAACGGAAGCCTGCTGCACTGCCTCGAAGGCTGATGCCATGAGGGGCAGAGGGTAACAGTCCTTAATGGTGACCTTATTTAGACCCCAGTAGTCAATACAGAGCCGGAGACCCCCGTCCTTCTTTCCCATGAAAAAGAACCCAGCCCCTGCTGGGGAGGTGGAAGGCCATATGAAGCCCAGTGCCAGTGCCTCCTGGATGTACTCATCCATTGTCTGGCACTCAGGACCTGATAGGGAAAACAGCCAATCCCTGGGTGGGCTGGTACCAGGCAGGAGGTTTATGATACAGTCAAATGGCTTATGTACTGGCAAGAGCTGGGATTTCTTCTTACTAAAGACCTCCCTGAGGTCCCAATACATGGATGGGACCTTGGAGAGGTCTGGCAAGTGGGTGGTAAGAGAGGGGTCTCTCTTTGGGGTCTCTGGGACCCATACGCAAAGCGGTTGGCACTGGGGGCCCCACGCCACAACGGATCGACTAAGTTAGTCCATCTGAGGGTTGTGGCATTGCAGCCAGGGGAACCCCAGTATTAGTGGCAAACCTGGGGCCTGGAGCATATACAGTGTAATACGCTCGCTGTGTTGGCCTATACGGAGCTCCAGGGGGCCCACCTGCTGCGTAATACCTCCCTGGGCCAGGGCTGAAATTGGAAGATGGTGTTCCAGGGAAGTCACGGGCAGTTTTAATTTACTCGCCATGGTGGCATCAATAAAGTTGCCTGCCGCTCCTGAATCCATAAAAGCCTGGAGACGTTTCTCCCGGTCGGGTCCCCATATGAGCGACGCGGTGAGGAACAGTCCAGGGATTTGGGGAGTGTGGGAAGGGTCCGACATGGGTCCCTGATCCCATGCTGGACCTAGGCTTTTCCTGGCAACTTTGGACAAACGGACCAATGGTGCCCTGTGTGACCACAATACAGACACAAACCCTCCCATATGCGTGCCTCACGCTCCTGCCAGGAGAGCCAGGCATGCCAAAGTTGCATCAGCTGCTTCACATCTAATGGGGGTCCGGTGTTTGCATCGAGCGGACTGGAGCCAGACAGGACCACCTTGGGTGCCCTCTCCTGCTCCCTGGTCCTCTGGTGCTCCCAGAGCCGGTTGTCCAATTTAAGGGACAGCTCAATTAATTTCTCCAAGGAGGTTACCGGGTTGCAAGGTGCTAGCTCATCTTTAAGCTTCTCGCTAAGGCCCTGGGAGTAAGCAGCCAGGAGAGCAGCCGAATTCCAGCCACTCTCGGCAGCTAGAGTGTGGAATTCGACTGCATAGTCTGCCACCGGGCATTGGCCCTGATGGATGCGCAGCAGTCTGGTGTTGGAATTATTGGCGCAGATTGGGTGGTGCAAGGCATTGGCACAGCTCAGCCTGGCTCTCCCAAATGGGTGTGGCCCAGGTTACTGCCCGCCCAGTGAGCAGGGCTATGATGTAAGCTATCTTGGATCTCTTCATAGAAAATCTCGAGGGTTGCTGTTCAAAAATTAGGGCGCACTGAAGAAGGAACCCACAACACCACTCCCTATCCCCATCAAACCTCTCAGGTGGAGATAGGGGGGGCTCAGAATGAGGGAGCAGATCGTGGGTAGGGGGAGATTGCTGTGGCCAGGTTAAGCCAGGGCCTATGCCCACTGGGGGCATGACCAGAGCCTGCAGGGTCTCAGTGATTTGACTCAACTGGGCTGTTATCTGTTGCAGTGCTAGTTCTTGCCGCCCAATGGCCGCTCCCTGGTTAGCCAAGGTGTTTTATGACCATCTCATCCCCATTTGGTCCAGCTGGGTCCATCCTGGCTGGGTCTTTCTGTAATGTGTCGACGACGGAAGTGTTTCGCCACTTGCCTTATTCATTTAGGGCCCAAATGCTGAGCCAGAAATGGGGACTAGAACACAAACAGGGGAAAAAATGGAAACAAGGATGCCGGGAGAGAGAACCGGCCTTGCCTAAAATGGCAGGTAACAGTGGGAATACCCACTCTCTCAACAGAAAACCTTTTATTCTTTATTCTTCTATATTTTTTTCTTTTTCTTTCTTTTTCTTCTTTCTTTTCACTTTTACCAAAACATAAATGCAGCACCTGGTCACACAAAACCCAGGAAAAGGACTACCGTATACTGGCTGAGAAACGTGCGGCTTCACACATACAAAGACCCAGCACCTTCTAAACGGTGCTGGCTTCTTAAAATAGCTATGTGCCTAATGGTTAATTGCCACCAGGTGCGGCTCCTCTCCCCTACCAGAGAGAAGGGTGTTGGTGGTGTGCCACCCTCTGCTGGTTGGTGAGGGAACAGCAGGCCTGGAGTCCGGCTGTCTCCTCACACATTTGGCCTGTGCCAATCCCAACCTTTTGGATTTTTCTTTTTGGAGTTCCTCTCTGCCGCCTGGTTCCAGCCTGGGTCTCCTGGCTCTCAATCCAGGTCCCCTCTTTATCCTTTCCAACCTCCAGTTACTACTCAAGATCAGTCTACTCAAACTTTGCCTGAAACCCAAGATCAATCCACCCAGGTCAGCTACTGATATTTTTTTCTGTGGCCAGATTCTCCTCCAGGCTCTCCCTTCATCCCTTTGCGTTCTCCAGAATATTCTTCTCCAGAGCCTTCTCCCCCAAACTCTCCTATGGAGTGTAACCCTGATTTTCCCTGTATACCCTGTATAATTCACCCACTGACTATACACCCACGTCTCCTGCTAATGAGGACACTCCTTCCTCTACTACTGATGAAGGTGTACCCATAATCCCTCTGGACAGGCTGACTGATCTGTAACCTTTAATAAATTGTCTTTTATCTCTTTCTCCAGTGTGGTTATTTCATTGATACACTAACTTTATTTAAGCCACATATTTTATTTCTGCTATTGCTGTTTTAAACATTTTTTTTTATCAAGCATTATTCTACTTTTCATCTACTGTAATTATCACTACCCTTTAGATCAATTCTGCTACCTTAGTGCTGATTATAGGTCTTTATGCTAGTTGAAGCCAGATATATTATTTTAATGCTAAATTAAGCAGAATATAGGGTTTCTTTCCCACAATTGCTTTGGCAAGAAAGAGTGGGCAAAGACTGACAAATCAAGATGGGTCAAGGTAATAGACTCCATAGACTCCAACCCAAAAAGGTTAAATGCTGTTATAAAATGAAAAGGTGCTTCAGCAAAGTATTCGTTGTGAATACTTATGCAACAATATTATTGTATGTTTTATCTACCAAGAAATATATTGCTTTTTAGTTAAATATATCATCTTAAAGATGAAACTATTCCTGAGGTGGGCAAACCTAACACTTTTACAGGGGTGTGTAGACCCCCCACCCCTTTTTTTTTTTTTTTTTTTTTTTATAAATATACTGTATTCATACTGTGATAAATATTACTTTGAAAAATAGGCATTTAACCAAAATTTGTACTCTTGGAAAATTTGTTTGTGCAGTACAAGCTCACATGATTCAAGATTGAAATAAGGGCAACTGGACATGCTTGAAATTCTGAAAGACGTTTCACCTCTCAACCAAACGGCTTTTCAGTTTAGAACCGCCCTTGTTTCAACCTTGGACCTACTATGACCTGGATGACTGAAAATCTACACAGTCACAAGCTCACATGGCAAGACTGTAGAACGTGCTTGGAGGAAAATGTTCTTTTAGAAAAGCAGTCAGCTCTGAAGATTCAAATGAGTAAATAACCAACTAGCAGATGTCAGACTTGCATTATGAGTAGCTACCATAGCGTGTAATGCTCTTCCTTTCGGAGTAGCCATGATACAGTTGAATCGAACCTTTGTGTTTATATCTCATTTTTATGAGTAAATGTTAACATGTTGGAAAAGAAATAAAGTTCTAGAAGTAGGTTCTATTTGTGACCCTCTCCAGCATAATATAGAATAAGTTGCAAGGTAGTGTTTTGAGTAAGAGCCAACCTAAGTTGAAAATGGCTTTGCCCTGCAATGATTTGACCACTTGTTCAGGGTGTTAGGGTGTATCCCACCTCTCACCTGAAGGCAGCTGGGATTGGCTCCTGCTTCCCAATGACCCTGACAGATAAATTATAAAGACAATGAAGTTTCTCTTACATGGTTTGTATTTTTATCTATTTTTACCCAAATGAGGATGGGTATCCTTTTGAGTATGGTTCCTCTCAAGGTTTCTTCCTCATGACAACTGAGGGTGTTTTTCCTTTCCACTGTCACCGAGGGCTTGCTCATTAGGGATATGTAGGGTTTGTAGAAGAAATGTTTTAATTTGTTTTTACTATGTAAAGCTGCTTTGTGACCATATCAATTGTAAAAAGCAATATACAAATAAAACCGAATTGGATTGAATTATGGATGAATAAACTTTTCGCCAGAATTAAACAGGTAGCTGTATGGGTTTTCTTTTTCTCTAAACTTCATGAATACATCAAAAAGGAGTCTGTATAATGCAAAATGATGCATAGACCAAGCTTTAAAAGCATTACTATTCTATTGTACTGTTACCTATTGTATTACTAGCTTTCTGTTGCCAGTAATGGGAGATGGAAGAGTAGATTAAGGGTTATGTGTATAAATAACAGGGCTTTATTAACATCAAACTAGAGTGAGTAGCAAAGAAAAACATGAATAACAATGCCAAAACACCATGAAGAAAAGCAAATATGGGTAGTTTACAGTGCCCAAAAATGCAACATTGGTGCTCTTCAATGAGCGCTGTGTTAGGATCGGCATTATTTATGACAGTTGTGCAGAAGAGAACATGCCCCCATGCTCCTTGTTGTATGCATGTTACAGTCTGCAAGCATGGTCGTGAGCTGAACATTATTTTTCATAAAAACATACACTGCTGTGGGGGGGAGTGGTGGCCCGGTGGTAGGGTGCGGGATTACTGATCCCAAGGCTTAAGTGTTTAAGCCCCAATATCAATGGGATGTCCCACTAGTGCAGCTAACTGGGTTATCAAAGGCCGGTCATGTCTCTCACTGTCTATGGTGAGAGGCATGTAAAAGAACCATTGCTGATTTTTGTCAAGAGTAGGCTGCATAGCCATCAGCGTGTTTCTGCCCTGTGGCATGACGAGCTGTCCAGGGTGTACTCTGCCCTCACACAGAGTCGGCTGAGATGGGCGCCAGCCTCCCTGCAACCCTAATTAGGATTAAGCGGTTCAGAAAATGAATGAATGCAAACTCCACACAGAAACGCCCGAGCCCTGGATTTGAACCCAGGACATTCTTGTTGTGAGGCAGGCATGCTAACCACTACGCCACTGTGCCACCCCTTCTGTTACAATAATGGGGAAAAAACAACCCAGAAATATTTGAATTAAACTACAATTTAAAGAAATCCACTGTCTTTACATAAAAAAGGATAACATTTTCTTCTGTTACTTTTCAACATTATTTTTTTCTACCCAGTCCCACACATGTATAGATCCATCTGAAGCTGCAGAGAGCAACGTCCTTGGTCGCCATGAGTGCCACACATGAGTAGTGACCATAAGTGTGGCGTCAGCCTTTTCTTCACATAAGTCGTGACCCTGATGCACAAAAA
>JAQMYF010000026.1:11892119-11913245 GCA_030014195.1 Neosilurus mollespiculum | reverse complement strand
TTATAGCAGCACCCCCTCCCGCCTTCATTAATGATCCTCAGCTGAACTGCTCCCAACAAATCACTTATACTGCTACATTCGCAATTAAATTAAACCATTCAGAGGGATCAGGTTTTTCTGGGGTTTTTTTTTCCAGTTAAAGAAAGACCTTTCATTTGATTTCATGGCAGAAGTAGAAAGTCTGGAAAATCCATGTGTTATCTTTAAAAGTGACTTAAAGTATCTGCATTTGTATGTCAGTAATGAAAATTATTAAATAGTTGTAGATTTCAGCAGTTTAAGTATCCTTCCTCCATTAAAGTTGTCTAACAATCACTCACTTGTTAGGTGTTTAACAAAATCCAACTATAATAAAATAAAATATATTTGCGACTCAATACAATATACATTCTTAACATATTTTTCCCTTTTCAGTTGATCGAAACATTCAACACAATAAATGGACAAAAAATGAAATTAAATAATGATACACAAAGCCAAAGTACACTTCACCCTTGATTTCCCATGCCCCTATTTCCCAGACTTCGGATTTCCCATACAAAATCCGGCACCAGACATTATTTGGTATTGCCGGACAAATGTGCGGAAAAGTTCGGGAATCGATGTTGGAAGTCTGGGTCGGTCATGATTTTCAAACTTCCCGCCTGTCCAGCCCGTTCCCGTCCGAGTGGATGGACGAAAATGAAGCACCAGAGGGGCACGAAATAATGTCTGATGAACAGATATTGGCATCAGTGACTGGAGAGCTAAGTGAAAGTGACAGTGAGGACAGTGACGACGATCCGGAGCCGACATTTAAAATGATTGTGATAAAAGAATGTGCTGATATGCTCCTTAAGTTTGTGGGAAAACAATATTGTGTACTGAGTGTTAGATAAGTGTTGTAAAAGTCCGGGACTGCTGCTGAATAATGGTGATTGCCGGACCAAAGGGTAGGGACCCCGGACATTAGTGATTGCCGGACTTTTGAGGTTCCTGGATAGCCTGTCCTCCCTAATTATCCAGGAAATCGAGGGTGAAGTGGATTTCCATACAATAGACTTAAGATGTGTCCTGTTTGTTGCTTAGTAAAGCCATTATTTTTTTAACTTAAATATTGGCATGCTAGATTGCTGTTACACCACCACCTTATATTACGAAAATAAGCATGTATATATAAAATCTTGTACCCTTTCCAGATTCAAGACAAAGAGGAAGTTAAGTTTTTTTAGAGGAGTCAGTTTGGGCTCAATTAATTTTAGGTTTTATTACACCACAAGTAAGATAAGTTGCATTTTATGACAATCTGTTGAAAGTTTTGTATCTGATATGACATGAGGTATTCCACACCCTTTGGAATATATTGTACTACACAGAAACAAATGGCTTCCTAGCATAATATTGTTAACTCTATATTTCCTTTAGAGTTATGTGTGGCACACTTTCATATCATACAGTGGATCTCATATAGCATCCTATGAAGCATTCCCTTGGGGCAAGATATTCCCAACCCTGGTCCTGGATGAACTCCTGTCCTGCAAATTTTAGTGCTTTCCCTGCTCTACCACACCCACTTCAAGTCATGAAGAACTGTTCATTATATAATGAGTTAAATAAGGTGTGTTGGGAACAAGGAATACATTAAATATGCAAGGCAGTGGGTCCTCCATGATCAGAGTTGGGAACCTCTGCCTTAGGCTTTATACCTTAGGCAACATAGAATAATGACCACCCACCCCCCACACATGCACTCACTTGTGGCTCATTCTGGAATAAACAGCAACATTTCTGGGACAGAGAATGTCAAAATAAAAGCGTCTGGATTTATTTAGTTCTTGCCTAGATGGAAGTAAACAAGCTTTAACATTTATGATATTAAGTAAAATGTTTACTTGATTCCAATTTCTAGTATATTAGCCATTATAAAATCCACTGTATCATGTAATGAAAAAATAAATTCAGGGAACCGACCGGGTAACGTCCATCACGCTTTACTAATGCAATTAATTTATCTAATGATATCTGCAGCATAAAATGTTTTTGTAGAGTGTCAGCATACGTATATCAAACATTTTATTTGAAGAACTTCTTTGGAGTTGCCACTGTTCTTTGAAAACTGTAGGTCAAATATTGACACAGTAACATCCATAACATTTTGACCATCCAGAAGATGGTTCAAAATCCTCTCATAAGAGCTTGTGCAGCTATCTTTTCCTTATCATTTGGATAGACTGTCAAAAAATTGTATTAGTAACAAAAACTAACTAGAAAGACAACCTTTATTTTGAGATTCTATGTCCTAGAAATGTTGCTGTTTATCCCAAAATGACATCAAATTACAGTATATTAGCATTAGAGACATTCTTGCTGATTTTGAAGTGACTGTCTATGGAAATAAATTTTAACAATGCATTTAGATTTCCTCAGAATTGTGTAAAAACATCAAAAACTGCAAAATTGATGTTTAATGTATTTACACCCCTTTCTCATATCTGCTGTTACACGAAATATTTTAGACAGGGTACACATCCAGTTTTGTGTTTGCATAGTAAATATCTCTTACTTCAGGAAGTCTCAGACTAAAGGGAAAAAGGTTATTAAAACACTAGCAAAGCTTTGAACAGTTTTAGAAGCATTGTGAAACTCATTATATTAAAGCAGATGAAAAAGCTCAGATTCCAACCAAGAACATGCCAAACTTACTCCTTTAGAATCTGCCCTGGTAAGGTTCCTCAGTGACTTTTGCATGTTATATATCAGCAACAACCACTAATTTAAGAAGGAAGTTTATATACACTGAAACAGTGTATGTACTAAAATAAATCGATACAAAAATATTTTATCACTTTTCCCATTAGCCTTATCTAAATGACAACCCAACCAGCGCTCACACTTCTATAGTCACACAGAATGCACATCACGAAGTTCCAGAAAGTTCTAGAGGGCTCCAGGAAGTCGTAGAAGGTTCCAGAAAGTTCTAGAAGGCTCCAGGAAGTCAAAGTACTACTATACTTATATACGATTTTAGAAATGTTGCGTTGGGGGGTGACATTTTTAAAAGAATAAATAAAATTAAACCCTTCCTCATTATTTTTGAACAAAAGCTCATCAAATTATGATACAGGAATTTAGGAATCAATTAGAATAGTAAACTGGTATTCTACTCATTCTGGACATTTTTCATTAGGAGTCATGCCACTGGATATCAGGTAGCCTGCTAGCACTCACCAGAGCTGAGTATACTATGATTCCTTTTGAATTTATAAATGTAAAACTGCCTGTTTTGGTTCAGTAGTTATCTTCAGACAATTTTGGCCAGCATTTAAAAGCTCTGGTAATATAGACACCTCTCCATTCTAGCTGTGCCTTTTTCTATTTATTTAAAAATCGCTGTATTGTGCATTGTTTTTGGTGGAAAGCTATCTTTTACAGGGCACAGTCTCTAGGCTACTTGTATTTATGTCCATTTTGCATTTGTTGAAATGTGACTTTAGCAAATGTCTAGCTTGAGATAGCAGGTTGAAATGTAATGGATACTATAGCTCCACATGCACAGGGAGAGCACTGATGAATATGTGATCTGACTGGACATCGGTATTATTTACACCATCCCTTTAATCAAAGCTGCATTGAGCAAAGGTTGGCGCAGCAGTCTCAGGACTCCGATGGGTCTGTGTCAGCGTCTTGCAAAGTGCACACTCTGCATTTCATTGCACCTGCTTTAAGGATGCTGTTTGCACTTCATTCTCAAAGCTGCTCTCACTGTTTCTGACATGCTGCTTGATTACTTGGCACAGCTGAATAGACAATGCTGATCTTCACTGGCATGTCAGTAGGTCTAGTTTTTTCCAAAACCATCCTTAAGAAGTGATGGGCTTTCTTTGAGATATACTGCCCTGAAAAAAGTCACACCCTGTTGGACTGTTTTTAGCTTTGATTACAGCATACATTCACCATGGCATTGTTCAGAAAAACAATATGCAATTTTGACATGCAATAGCACAAGTTTTCAGTCCAGATTTCTGTTAATTTGTCACAGATTCCCTGTTTGGGACACAAGAGGGTCAGAGGCAGATGAACAGTTCACTCTGTTTATTCCATCAGAGTAATATGGATCGCTGTAATTCATTATCAGCGTTTATGTGCATCAAACCACACACACACACACACACACACACACACACACACACACACACACACACACACACACACACACACACAGATACTGCTCTCTGACCGCCATCTCCTCTATCTGAAACACGTACAAAGAACACAAAAAAGAGGGCTACTAATTCACCACAGGTACATTCATTCCATTACCTGCTGGCATTGCCGGACTCCTTGCCACCTGCAGATGGTACGCTGCCACATACTGATGCATACATACAGGGAGCCATCCAACTTTCAACTGACCCCCGATGGCAAGACACTCTTTTTCAATTGTGCTGTACATTCTTTCCCTTACAGAGAGCGTGCTGCTGATGTACAGAGCGGAGCATTCCTCCTGCTTCACCACATGGAACAAAATTACCCCTAGGCCCCTTACTGACGTGTCCACCTGCAGGACAAAAGTAAGAGAAAAGTCAGGTACATGCAACAGTGGACCTCCACTCAAAAGCAGTTTTACTTGGCCGAAAGCCTGTTTGCATTGCTTCATCCACTGGACCGCATCTGGAGCCCTCTTTTTAGTGAAGTCTATTAGCGGGCTGGTGATGTTCTGAAAAATTAGGTACCCAGGAACTGCCTCACCCGTTTTGTGTTCTTAGACTGTGTGCAGGTTGCAATCACTGCTGTTTTAACAAGTTAGGGGCATATCTGCCTCTGACTCAAGTGCCTAACTGCACACTTTTTTCGGTTTGCAATGAGCCAAGCATGCCTCAGGAGGGCTCTTACATCTTACATCAGGCGGGAATGCTGCTGCCAATCTTCACTCTATCTTATAATTTCATCCATGTTTCAGGATTGGGCAATTTTTTTGTATGGCGATGATGGGTGGCTGGCCCATTAACGTTGAAGCCCTTAACGTTGCTATACAGTAGCATAATGCTGCTGTTCCACTCAACATTACCTGTCCATCTACGGTAGCCTTCAGTAATTGCCTCCATGCGATTGGAAATGTATTGGAAACGTATATCTCCAAAACTTTGCGACCTTGCTCTGATTTTGCCCATTGAGTTTGACATTCCAAAATCAAATTATCTCTGGGACACATGTAGGGTGGGGTTCTCCCTAAGTTTGGTGAAAATTCTTGCCTGAATGTGGTCAGGATTTTGCTCACAGAAAAACTGACAAACAGACAAATGCTTGTGATTACAGTACTTAATAAAAAGCAGAAAGAAAAGGTGATGTGATGAAATGGTAAACATGCCTCTGTCCCAATTTTTGTGGAATGAATCAAAGTGTAATTTTGTTTATATATTTTGATTACGTGACTATGAACTAACAATGAAGTTAGTCAGTTAAAATATTGAAAATCTTCTTTTCTATGTTTTTCAGTGAAATAAAGATTTACGTGAGTTAACAAATTAATGAGTATTGTTTTTATGGCAAAATTTCTCAAATTTTTTAAAATGGGGAAAGTTGAGGTGGATACCACTAAAGTCAGGGCTATTATACTAGGACTATATTATAAAGATGTTTGATAAGGATATTATATATTATATTAAAATATTATTTGGTTTGAGGTGAATAATTGTTTTAGTATATATAAGAAAAGCAAAATAAATGAGATTGTTAATAGTTTATTTTTACAGCTTTAAAGTGTTCACAGTGGTTACTCACTCTCCATTATAGACCTTTTGAAATTCATTTAAAATTTGAATATCTACTACACTTATTTATCCCTTTGGTTACATTGCCTATCCACTATTCAATGTCCAGTTTTAGCAATTCTAAATTTGTATTCATAGCCATTATTCTTAAAATTGGCTAGGATAAGGACATCAGCAAGTCTTTGGGTGAAAAAAAAATAAGACAGGGGATTTTGATTAAATATGAAATGGCCTGATTTAATAATTCATTACATATCAATAATAGGATGGGTTTGTTTATCCAGGCACTATCTGATGAATTCTCTTGGCCTTTTTTTCTCTTTGCTTTTCAGGAAAGACTCTGTTATGATTTTTTATTATAGATTTAAATATATTCGAGTAAATAATATACAATAATATTTGGCATCATTTGTTCACACTGAAGTCAGCTTATTTTATGTGTTTACTTTAGACAGAAAAAAATGGAATGAAATATGTCATCATAAATAATCAAAAGAAAGTATAGCTTTAGTAAGTTTGGGCACTTTGAATACACGATTATATTTGCTTCCAAAGTGAGATTACATCATAGCTTATTAGCAGTTTAAGACATTTGAGCATATACTGGGACATGAACTCAAGACCTTCTTGCTGTGAGGTGGACATGCTAACCCCTGGATAGATCATAATAGATATATAAATATTAATTACTATAATAATGTTAAAAACAACAACAACAAAAACAACATGCATAGTATTTATTTGTTTATTTCTGTTTATTCAAGCCATATTGAATTTTTCTTGTATCATCGCCCCGCCTTTAGGCAAACCTAGAAATGTTGTATTGTAAGAAGTGAACACCTCTTTGATTCTTAAACCCTTTAACATTTTTTTGTCTCTAGAGATGACCCGGTACAGATGTTTACATGCCTACAATGTACCAAGCATTGCAATCCCAAAAAACCCCAGAGCCGTTTAGGCTGGGTTCATTCCTTTGCCCAGCATGCACACTAGGACAGCTTTTGCTCTTCCTGTAGTGACATGATTGTGGATGCTTAGTGGAGCTGGTTTACCTGATCTGTCTGTTTCCTCTTGTGAGCACTGCCAGTGTGTAATTGGTCCATCTGCTCCAAGTGTTTTGAGGAATTGGTTCACCTGGCAGGAGGTGCAGAGTAAGTTTTGTTCACACTCAGTTGGGCTTTAATGACTGACAGTAATAGGAACTGCTTGAGACAGTGCTACGTTCAGTCATTCTGTATGCAATCACTTTCCATTTTGTAGCCTGTCTGCTGTTCCAAAAAAAAAATGTAACTTTTCTTATTGAGTCCATAAAACATTTTGGATGTGCTAGGTGAAGCAAGCTTAAGTCCAACATTTGCCAAGGCCATATTGATTCCCTCACTAATTCACAGACCATGACAAGGGCTCGAACTCCAAAGAAAGATTCTAAAACAGCTGGGAGTGTCCATTTTTCAATAAAGAGAAACTGTTGTTGGCTTGGAGGCAAAGTCATTAATTATTTTTTCTATTATTATTAGTATTATTATTGTTATTGTTGTTGTTATTGTTTGGGGTTTTTTTTAGTGTTGTGCAGCTCTTTGTGTCATCCCTTAACCTTTTGTTCCATGTACATATCTAAAGATAAAAAAAGAATTACACAACAGAAAAAATATATATTGAAGTGTACGTTGAGAGTCATGTATACTGTAGATATGTATATACAAAACAAAGAAGTATGAATCACATATGCTGCTGTCAGGTAGCAAGGTGGCATAGTGGTTAGCACACCCACTTACAGCAAGAAGGTTCTGGGATTGAGTCCTGGGCTCATCGAGGGAAATTCTTTGTGGAGTCTACATGTTCCCTCTGTGCTTGTGTGGGTTCCCTTTCACAGTTCTACATAGGATGAAACCTACACATTAGGCTAGTTGGCTGTTCCAAATTGCCCCTGGGTGTGAGTGTACATGTGAATTGTTGTGTTTGTGGGCTGGCGATGGACTGCCAAGCTGTCCACGGTCTGCCCTGCCTCCGCTAGAGTCAGCTGAGATGACCCTCTCCATGATCCTAGTAGGATTAAGAGGTTCTGTACATGAGTGAATGAATGAATATGTTGCTGTTGCATGTTGGTGTGCCTGTGTATGTACTGTGATTGAAGTTGTCCCACTTCATTCTTGATAAGTATTAATGAAACCTAATAAGTTCAATACAATGATATAATGCATTGCTCAAGCAAAATAGTTTCAGATTGTCTATGAAGAAACTAGAGGTGCAATCATAGATGAATTATCCCACAAATGGATTATTATAACTTGGTATAGTTATAATGTTATGTCTTCTCTAGTGGACATCACATGAACACATTTTTCCAGATGTAAAGGAAAAGGATTTTTGTGAGGAATTTTGGATTATTTTATTTTAAACATGATCCCAAGCACAGCTCACCTCAAAAATTTAATTGATTCTTTCCAGGCCCCACCCCTACACCAAGTTTGAATTAATTAATTAATAATGCTTATTTCAAATATGTAACAAAAAAAAGTAGACAAGAAGTAGACAGTACTTATAAAAAAGAAACAATGACAAATCAATTAATATTTAAAAAAAAAAAAAAAACCTCATTTTGATAATTTTGACTTTACGAAATAATGAGTTTGTGTGATCCCGGTACTCAGAATTATGAATGATTCGTATTGCTCTTTTTTTGTAAAATAAAAAGTGAATGTAGCACACTTTTGTAGTTATTTCCCCAGGCTGAAACACAGTAATTGAAATATGATAAAACTAGTAAACAGTATAGAATGTGGTGTGATTTATGATCTAGAACCACACGTTGCTTTGTTTAATTCTGAAATGCACCTTGAGAGTTTAGTTGGTATATATTTAATGTGTGATTCCCAGTTGATTCTATCATCTATAAATAGCCCCTCAAAAATTTTCATGAACGCTTTCAATTTTAACTCCATCAATTTGTGTCTGTAGCAGTGTATTCATTCTAGTTACCAAATAGAATTATTTTTGTTTTGATCAAATTTAATGATAATTTATTTATACCAAATCACATATTTAATTTGCTAATTTCTTTAGTGATAACCTGCAGTAGTTGCTGTAAAATTTCCCCAGAAAAGAATATCTTTTGTATCATCTGCAAACAACCTTGCAGATGATGTTGCCTTCTTAAGATAGACAAATATCCCTGATACATTTTTATTTTGTTCTATGACATTTGTAATTTCCTCAATTGATTATATTATTGCCAATGACGTTGATATGTTAGCTCTGAATCCATATTGAATGTCTGTGAGTAATTTATGCTTCTCTAAAAATGTGTCTAATGTTAGTGAAGAGTTTTTCTAAAATTTGAAAGAATGGGGAAGCAGGGAAACAGGTTTGTAGTTTGTGAAGATGCATCTTTCCCCAGTTTTATACAGGGGTATGACTTTAGCTATTTTCATTTTGTCTGGAAATGAACCGGTATGGAATGTTAAGTTACATGTGTATGTTAAAGGTTTTAAGATCTTCACAATTATTATTTCTCACCAATGACACCAATGACACATCAGTATCATTAAGGTTAGTAGACATTTTGTTTCTGCATTTGTTCACAATATCATCTTTTTTGTGTCTTTTTTGTGTAGTCATGTTAAGAGAAAAAATACTTTGATAAACTCTTGTTAAAAAGCCTTTATTCCTGGATCCAGATCTGCTACAAAATGTTACAGGTTCTTGCCAGGCCCATACCCCATTCCTCCACCAAGTATGGAGAAAGTCAGTTCAGTATTTTTTGCATAAGCCTGCTAACAGACAAACAGCTTATAAATACATAACCTTACCTGCCACAGAGTGGAGATAATGACATTCACTCACAATGCATTCAAGACATCAAGGTCAGATTTTTTAATGTTATGCAGTAATTAATGATATGTTTGTCAAAATGTTAAGTGGAAGAAGTGTTAAATTGGGTTAATATAAAAAAAGAAAGAAAGAAAGAAAGAAAGAAAGAAAAATAAAAATGTCTAGCTAATTGAGAATTTGGCAAACTTACAACTGCAGTACAAAAAATACTTTTGGGATATTTATTGTGCTGACAAGTATTTCATGCTCCAGAGTGACTTGTCACTGATGTGCCAGCATGATGCCTATTTTGCAGTACTTTATTGAAAGTGAACGAGTTTCTACATATACAGAAATGTTTGCACTGAACTCAGCTGTAATGTAGAGATAAATAAAGGACTGGACAATATCTAATATAAATGTAATCTTTTTAAAAAAAAAATTCTGCAGACATTATGCTCAATACACTGTGTGTTTACCTTTCCATATCTCATGTCTGTTTTCTCATATTTGTTGAGCCTGAGCCTCCCTACATTATCTTTAAAATCAGATTCAGGAAAGTCCGCGTTAGATATTATATTAAAGTGTAGGGTGTGTTTAAAGTGTACATTGCATTTTCTTGCATGAACAGCAAGCACAGAAAACAAAGAAAAACAAGCACATCTTATATCATGTATTAATTAAATATTAGTATCAAAGTATCAAATTAATATTAGTGTGGTTGTGAAATTTTCTTGCAACAAATATTTAGAACATCAAATATTTAGATAACATCATATTTTCTTTTCCCCCAATGGATATTACTTGGAAACCACCACTCATGTACATCACAATGCCATTAGAGGATCTAAACAATGTGTCGACTCCTGTGTTTCTGTCACTCCTGTCTAAAGTTGTAAGTGTATCTTTACCCAGAAAGCCCTTATCTAACCAAACAGAGAATTATTACGTGTAAGGAAATATTCTTTTCAGACTCCTATAACATATATGCAGGCCACCTACACAGTGCTGCATGTCTGCTGTGTCTCCTATAGCAGGTGTAAATTTTTTTATGTCCAACTGGCTCATCATCAAAGATAAGTATTCATAATTAAAGAAGTGTCATCTGGGATTTTTTTTTATGGTATGAAAGATAGGTGACACATGGTGTAGAATCTAGCACTGTTGCTTGACAGCTAATAGGCACTAGATTCCCCCCTCCCATTTAGTCATATCCAATTCCCACCCATCAGATAGTAATATCTGTCTCTTTGTGTGCATGAGTTCATTGACACCCATGATTGGCTAGTGTCACTTGTAAGAGACAAGGTAGTGAGCATGTGCCATCCTTACCTCCCTGAGAACTCCGCCAATCAGCTGTCATGGGCTTTCATTCACAAATGGCTGATTGCATCACCCTGGGCTCAAACTTGGGATGATGGCAAACTTTTTTTCTGTAGCACAGAAGGTGATATTAAATACACTTGGTACATGCTTGGAACATGAAGGGTAGGACGTCTTGTGAGATGCTCTGGATCATTGCAGAAGGAATTGGATTCAATGGGCAGATAGGAGAGCAGGACAAAATGACTCCTGAAGGATCTCTGCTAAATTGCCACTGAAGTAGAAGAGGAAACCTGAATGTGTATTGTAGGAATTGGGGTAAGAGTGAAGGTCTGGCAGATTTTTTCAATCTTCCTATCAAAAAACATACCAAAGTATTTAGCAATCACGGAAGAGGGAACAGCATGAGCCAGTTGGTCACGTAGTGTGGAGATGTTGTAAAGATGTTGTGGCACTTGCAAGACAGACTAGAAGACAGAAGTTATATCACATAAGAATGAGAAGAAAAGCAAGGTAAGAAACCAGATCTGTGTCAAGTTGTGATTTCTACAACTTTCTCCCTGTTGTTCCTAATTCTCTCAGACTGCTGAATGAAACACCTGATAGCCAAGGTGCAAGGCAAGAAATCTTCCTGGGTTTAGAAGATAGATGGCAGAGGAGATCCATGAATGAGGAAAGCAAGGGGAGGAGAGTCGCTGTGGAAACTCCAAAGCCAGGGAGGAAAATGAGGAAGCCATGGATGAAGTGGAGATATAGTTTATCAAAGTGGTTTTCCATATCTGGTTCATGTATTTTACCATCTTCATCTGCCTCATGTCTGAAGTAGTTTTTCTTTTAGTACAGAACCAGATACTGGTGGCATGGTGGCCTAGTGGTTAGCATGTCTGCCTCACGGGTTCGATTCCTGGGCTTGGCAAGGGCGTTTCTCTGTGCAGCTTGCATGTTCTTGCTATGCTTACGTGGATTTCCTCTGGGTACTCTGGTTTCTCCCACAATCCAAAGACATGCACATTAGGCTAATTGTGTCTTCCAAATTAGCCCTGGGTGTGAATATGAATAGCTTTGTGTGTGCGTGTGTGTGTGTTGACCCTGTGTTGACTTGCATGCCATTCAGGATGTACCCCCCCTTCACCCAATGTCAACCTCGTGACCCTATTAAGATTAAGCAGTTTGGCAAATGAATAGATGGATGGAATAGCAATCTGTCATTTGAGCCTTTGGGTCTAACCATATCCTTGGAACATACAGCAGATGGCATTGATTTTTGAGTACCTCTGAGAAAGCTGTTATTTACTGCACATGTTGCACAACACACGTAAGGAATCTGGAGTTTGTCTACGTCACCAATTTTACATCTAAAGTAAAGTTCCTAGGCTTCCTTAATAAGTGTAGTTTTGGTGTGTTTTTGACACTTATGTAAGTATATACCAGAGACAGATGAAACAAAGAATAAAATCACAACTGATGCAACATTGATAAGACATTTCTGCTGTATTAAATCTTCTTGAATCCAATAAAGTGACAAAATAGCTTGCTTTGTAGGCAATATACTACAACTCAAAATATGTAAACTTAAATATTATGGGAAACTTTAAAAAGTGGGTTATATCTCAAAACTGCATGTGAGGTGATTTTTCATGATCAGCATGTTCATTAAATACACCCAAAGTTTTTCAGGAAACAAAATCTTTTCACAGTAGAAATACAGAGATTTATTTTTACCCATTAAAGTATGCCACATCATACATGTACCTGTTCAAAATGTTTTGGGATGTCTACAGATTTCTGTTATTGCTTACATTACAACACACAGACTCCTGGGATCAAAAACTTACTCTTTGAATTTGAAAGGTAGAGTTCTACTTATAAAAAGCATCACCAAAAATGTTATTTCTCCCAGTAAAAACCTTTAACATTGTTTTTTTGTTAGTGGTAGCAAAACTCTGAGAGGTATGTGCCAAGATTATAACCTTACCTGTGTGAACCTGTGTCAAAAGGGGAAAATGAAGGAGCAGATAAGTTAATGGGGATGGCACCATAAAAAAAATAAAAGATTCTATGTAAGATGCACTGACTTTTGTAATTGGACTGTTCGCTCTGCCTATTTTCTTTCTAAGGGCATTACAGATATTAAAGTAACACTGACATGTCTTGTTTAAACAACAACAACAAGAACAGTTTTAAGTGCCTTGTCCCTTGTAAATTCTTTTATTTTTATACTTCTTCAAAATGCTTTACAGTTTCTCTGGTAACTTTCAGTCTGAGATTATGACAGTTCAATAGATAATGCGTAATTTTTACTACAGAACCATGAAATGTGAAATATGAATTACTGCTTATTTAATTCATCATGAAATTTCATAATAATACCACTTAGCACACTACTCAGCAACAAAACATAAGTAACTGCATACAAGCCCCAAGCTCTGGAAATGTCTTTCTGTAAACGTATGAGCTCTTGATTTACTTAAAGGCCATCGCACACGAGACACATTTCATTCATTTATTTTCTTAACCTCTAAATTTTAATTAGACTTGAGGGGAGGCTGGCGCCTATCTCAGTTGACTCTGGGTGAGGGCAGAGTACACAGAGGACAGCTTGCCAGGCCATCGCAGGGCAGAAACACGCTGATGGCAATGCAGCCTACTCTTTTTAAAAGTGAGCAATAGTTCTTTTACATGCCTTTCACCACAGACAGTAAGAGACATGGCTGGCCTTTGATAACCCAGTTAGCTGCACTGGGGGGACAGCAGTGGCAACCAGGTGATAGTGGGGACTGAACCCCAGCCCTTCGGATCAGTAATCCAGCACCCTACCACCAGGCCACTACTGCCCCAGACAAAAATTGCAATGTGTAAAATTTGTGCATGAAATGTTCATATACCAAGCTTGCACATCATCTACAATGTATTTTTTTTTTATATTTCATATTTAATTTCATCATTAGTGTCCCAAGTAAATATGGAGTGATCTAGTAATGATGAATAATCAGGTAATTCTAAGTGAAATCTAGTAATGATGAAAACAATATAGACATGCTCATCAGAAAGTGAAACCATGTAGTCAAGCAAGAAGGTGCTGGCTACAATTCCCATGCCTGGCGAGGGTTTACCATGTGGAGTTTGCATGTTTTCTCTATTGCTTGTGTGGGTTTCCTCTCGATACTGCAGTTTCCTCCCATAGACCAAAGAGATGCACAGTAGGCTAATTGGGTGTTCCAAATTTCTGCTATGTGTGAATGTGAGTGAGAATGGTTGTATGTGTTGGCCCTGCAGTGGTCTCATGAGATGTTTAGGGTCTACCCCACCTTCACCCAAAGTTAGTGGGGATGGCCTCCAGCCTCCCCAGGACCCCAATAAAGGATAAAGCAGTGCAGAAAATAACATGACATGACTCGACCATACTCGAGACAGACTGGCAATGACAAAGAACTTCATGACTCAACCTGGAAATGATGACAAGTTAAATGAACAGACATTTTATACATTCTATATTTGTCCGTGACTAACTGATCCTATCACTCTGTCCAAGTGACTAATACTTGCTGTGCTACAGGGAGAGAGAAATGTAATAATTAACTCAAACTTTTATCTGTAATTCAACTGTAATTTAAAGATTTCTTTAGAGCGAAAGGCTTTAGAAAGTCAGTGAAACATGGATTTTAATGAAACTGTTGAAATTACAGAGTTGTGCAAGAAGGTGAATGCTACTTAAATCAAGAGTGAGAAGAGTCACCATTATATGCATAAAACAATGAATTTAGTTATTTATCATACATGTCTTTTATAGATTAGTTAAATTCATTTCAATTCAGTTTTATTTGTATAACACTTTTTACAATTTTTACAACACTATCGCAAAACAGATTTACATAGTAAAAACATTTCGTAAAGAATTTAGCATTTCTTTACAAACCCTACATATCCCCAATGAGCAAGCCTGTGGTGATGGTGACGAGGAAAAAGTCCCTTAGTCAACACGAGGAAGCCACTTAAACCTAATTAGAGTCGCAGGGAGGCTGGAGCCCATTTCAGCCGACTCCGGGTAAGGGTGGGGTACACCCTGAATGGCTCGCCAGGCCACTGCAAGGCCAACACACATACAACTATTCACAGACACTCACACCTAGGGGCGATTTGGAGCAGCCAATTAGCCTACTGTACATGTTTTTGGACTGTGGGAGGAAACTGGATCTCATGAGAAAAAAATAAATGAATAAATAGTTTAATACAAATGTTATAAGAAAAGCTAGAACGGCTAAGCTTTCCCTTTACCATAACCTCAGTATCTCTAACTTTTATTTTTTATACCAAAGGTAAGAAACATAATACCTTCACATTCTGTATAAGTGATGGTAACATGGGTTAACCCCTATTTTAATGTCCTCACTAGGATTGAAAGCTAAGTTATATAAGCTAAACAGAATGGCAACATTGCAAATTGGTATATCCTCCAGGAATGGTGTAATCTGATGGGACATCTATCAAGGAATTAAAAAACATAGTATATAAACATAGTATATAACTTTGAATTTTTTGAATCTTTCATGGAGAATGGGCTACCTGTGTTTCTGTGTAGTACTCACTAACTTTTGAAGGAGTAGGCTATAAAATGACACCGAGAGCTCACCTGACCTACCCTGTCAAGGTTAAAATGACTATAACTGACTTTATTTTATAAAGTATAAAATTTTTTTAGTTTGATTTACTTTATGCTTCTTTCTGTATACCAAAACACTGAAAAGTTCAGCTCTCATGTATCTGCTCACACATGTGCAAGGAGCTCCCCTGTGTCTCTCATTAATTTAAAAAATGATTCAAATTTCTGAATTTTTTTTTCCCATTCCCATTCAGTATGAACTAAAACAATTATTCACCTCAAGTTTGGTGGTAATATATATATATATATATAACTTACATGTATTGTGTGTTTAAAGCAGTCAAGGGTAGACTGGCATAATTGTTCCCATCTGCAAGGCCATTAAAGAGATGATGAGCAATGTTGAAAATTCTATGTTTCTTGTTTAAATTACTTCATAAAGAAGAAAGACACCACAGAGGTCAATGCCAACAAGAATTGTGGTTTTGATGAATAGTTTTGATTATGGTCAGTAAGGTAATTTAGGACATATTTAAAAAAAAAATGTAATTTGTAACGAGGTTTTCATTTCATCATAGCTCCTTGGGGTTAATAAATTAGTTTTATATCTCGAAAAGATCAATAATTATATCAACAACACAAAACACACACATTTTTTTGGTCAATAAGGAATGATTTTATCAAGATTTGGCTGAATATGATTTTTTGTTGCTCTTTCATAAAAGAGAAGAATTGTCAAAATTTTACATGCATTACCAATTCTCACAATGATGTTTGCTTTGCTGTAAGTTAAACATACTCTCTAGAGACGGATACGCAGACTCATTTCACACTCTTGGCACTGTAAAAACCAATTGAGGCAACAATGAAATATTTAAGAGTGCACTTAAAGCCTTTCCACGGTGATAATTTGCTCCTCTTAATTTGGCAAATTTTGTTCTCAAGGTCTTTAACTAGATATCCTAAAAAAGGACCTGTAAAAGGTGATGGATAATATAGTAACTCGTCATCAGTAATAAGTTTCAGATCCATTTTCTTTCATGCCATGGCTAATTGAAATTGTGTGCTCCAGAATAATAGGCAGAAATAAAGGTTCTACATTTATTGTTCGTTGTTACTACATGGTATGTTGATACCATTTAAAGTATTAACCACATATTCAGAAAAGTTGGGATATTTTCCTCCCACAGTCCAAAAATGCACAGTAGGCTAACTGGCTGTTCCAAATTGCCCCTAGGTGTGAGTGCGAGTGTGAATGGTTGTGTGAATGTTGGCTCTGTGATGGCCTGGCGAGCTGTCCAGGGTGTACCCTGCACTCACCCAGAGTCAGCTGAGATGGGCACCAGCCTCCCCGTGACCCTAATTAGGATTAAGCGGTTCAGAAAATGAATGAATGAATAAAAATGAAAATGAAGCAACACACTAATTAGCAAGCATCGGTCCCAGATTTGTTGAGTGTGTTGTAGGCATCATTTTCTAAATTTGTAAGATGGTCAGTGAAGATTGTCAGTTAGATAAAAGTTCCTATGAATTAACAAATATGATTTAAATGCATTTTGGAAGATTTACCAGCTTTTCTGAAATTGAGATTAGTACACTATTTATAAGAGCCCTCTGCATTTTGTCAGTTTGTTGACCTTCCTTTTACATGGGCCATCAATGGAAAGTGACCATCACTGACACTTAGATTTGGGGTATTCTTAGCACATCAATGAATTTATGTGAACCCTATTTTTGTATAGCAAAAATTAAAATAGCTTTTAATCTTGATTCTATTCTTAACTCCAGCCTATTCAAATAGCACGAGGACATGCTTTTCATAGATACTATTGTATGTTGGAAGGCATGGCCGCTCAGTGGTCCTCACAGAAAGAAGGTTCAGGGTTTGAATCTTGCAACTAATGCCTTTCATTTTGGAGATTGCATGTTCTCATTGTGCTTGCATGAGTTTTCTCATGCTACTCTGGTTTCCTCAAGAAGTCTAAAGACATTAGGTTAACTGGCTAATCTAAATTGCCCATAGCTGTAAATGAGGGTCTGAATGGCAGTTTGTCTCTTTGTTAGCCTTACAAGAGAATGGTGACACTCCAAGGATGTACCCTGCCTCTCACTTGAAGTTAGCTGGGATTGACTCCAGCTTCTCCAGTTACCATGAGAGGTAAGTGGTATAGATGATGGATGGACTACTGTATGTTGAAGTACAGAGCACACAAAATGCTTGTATGTTGCTATGCACTGTTTTTTCTGCGTGTGTGGAAAAAAACACATGGGCTATGCTAAGTAATTATAATGAGAGCAATTACAGTATATTGGTACTGAATAAAATTCATACCAGTGTATATATAGACAATTTCTTTTCTTTGGATTGGTCTGTTTGTGAGTGAGTGGGCATCAAATTCCTGCCATTAGCATCTCATTCATCTGCAGCTGTGCTCTTTGCTTTTGGCTCATTGGAAGTGTGTCATCTGGAGTACAAAGCGTTTTAATACGCTGTTTAGAAAAGAAAAACAACAGACAATACGTTTTACTCTACACCCGCAACAGATATGCAACAAATATGTTTTATAAAGATAAGGATAAAAAGAGATAAAATATCAACTGAAATACAGTGCCCTGCCAAAAAACACGCAACCTAATATTTTGTTTTCTGTCTTTAGCTTTGATTACAGCCAGCATTCACCATGGCATTGTTTTGTCACAATTTTTATTTCAGTCCAGATTTGTTTTAAAGTTTCACCATGAATTTGTTCTCCGGATGGGAAGATTTGAACCACTGTGTCTTTACCAGCACAAGTTTCTCTGTGGAGTTGAGGTTGGGCTGTTTCCTTTCACTATTTGAGCCCAAATTTTGTATTCATGCCATCTGGGAAGGAAAAACTCCATAAATAGAATTTATTCAGTACACTGAAGTCATCAGCTGACTTTATTTTATTGCCACTGCTGTCCCTCGACCTGACCGACTAAACTCCAGAGTCTGATCTTTATGCTAACTAGCATTTTGATGACTTTTGTTTTGATTATTCTTACTAATAAATTGTTTATTTTTGCCCAGGCAGCTGTTTAGTCCCAATCATGTATGATCTTGTTGCATTGGGTTTGTGGAAATGCTCCTATTTTCACCACTAAACATAGCCATGCACTGTTGTTATGAATAAAAATCATCCACTTAACTCCATCAAGTTGATTTTCGATCATGGTCGGTCAAGATAGAGTTGGCCGGTTTGCATCATCCAAGCATTATAACAACTTTATTATATAGTAATAAAGTTTTAACCCAATTTTAGTAATTTCATTAGTTATTTTATTTGCTTTGATGCAGACTAATAATAAGTCCCTTCTGAAACACAGTGACATCTTTTCCACTACCACAAAATACATCTGATATAGTTTAGTTTAAGAAATAAGAAGAAATTCTGCGCAAGTTAAGGTTAATGCCATCTGAAACATATTCGTCATTAGTATTTATTCAATCTGAAGCTTTCTTTTTGGCAGTATAGTCTGGCATAGTTTTCCTTACCTGTTTTAGTGACCCTGTGTGGGTGTATAGTTTCACCAAACCCCATGTAAAGACCATAATAGGGGAAAATAGGACCATGAGCCATCCATGAGCATAGGCCCAGTTTGGATATATGTAAACATTGTTATACATGAGTGGCTTACATTTTTTCCAGGTAAAAAATGAAAGCTCCCTAAAAGCAAAGGAAAGAATAAATAAGTATTATATACAGTATGCATATGAGATGTGGCCCAACAGGAAACAAGTTTATTATTTTCTTGCAATAACAGCACTGAACTAAACTGAACCATTTCCTTTTATACCAGAGCAGTTTGGCAATGATAATATTTTGGTATTTATAAAAGAACAACACACAGATTTTACTTAGTGATGGTCACAGTTAATGTTTTATAAAAGCTGAAAAACATCCTTATTCTTGTCATATTATAGTTATAATGAGATAAGTTACAAAAGAGAGAGGCAAATCTTTTCACACTTTTTCACCAGCCTCTTTTTACTTTTCCCCTCTTAATTTTGTGTTCAGAGAACTTTTAGCTACTTTATATATGACTGTAAAACACAGACTCCAGAGACTCCTTAATTATGTATATTTTACACAAATTATACCTATTTTAAAATTCAATTAATGTGGAGCATCTGCCATACAATAACAATAAAAACTATCTGATCCAAACTGTTCAGAATCAAAACTGTAACTGTGCTGTGGGATGATGTAAGATAAATAACTTACAAGGCACATCAGTGGTGTGAAATAACCCCAGCAGTATTTGAAAAATGCACTGGGTGGTTTATCACACATGTCCTCAATGATATCAAACATGCAATCAGCTCCTAATTTAAGTGACATCCAAACTAAGACATGTTCACTTGAATTTATAGTACTGTATACACTGTATGTCGGAAAAGACTTGTTTGAAATAAATAGTGACAAATACCAAATATTCAGCCAATTATTAGAGTTTCAATTAGGCACATAAAAAGAAAGTAAGCGTCACTACTTCCATAAAAATCAATAAGCTGGAAAATATTGACACCCCCAGAACAAAATACTGGAAAAATCTTTATGCCTTGAAAAATGTACAGTTTGAGTATATACATTAAGGTCCGTACATTTTTGGACAACATAACAATTTTAAAAGTGTTTTATACCTAGTGCCCTCATTTTCAGAGGTTTAAAAGTAACTGGGAAAACTAACATAATTTTAGATATAAGGACTATTAATTACTTGGTTAAAAATCTCTTGCAGTCAATGAACACATGACGTCTGGAACTCATGGACATTACCAAATTCTGTGTTTCCACCCTTGAGATGCTTCGATTACCAGATGCAAAATTACAAAAATTGACACTTCCCAAATACTGAGTGTGTGTGTATGTGTGTGTGTGTGTGTGTGTGTGTGTGTGTGTGTGTGTGTGTGTGTGTACAGTACAGTCAAATGTTTGTACACAATTACTTGTGTGTCCAAAATTTTTCACTGGTACTGATGTAACAAGGGCAGTCACCATACCAGAACTCAAATACTAAAATACCTGAACCCCACAAATTCCATATGATTTCATTTTAAGAACACTTATACTTAAAAATTGTTTTACATACATGCATACATACATATATACATACATACCAGGCTTGCGCAAAATTCTGAATTTGGAATTTCAATTCAATCCATTTGAAGAATTGGAATTTGAATTGAATTGGCTCCACCCCACAGGATGTTGAATTGGAATTACAGGAAGTGGAATTTCATTGCAATTCAGAGAAATTCCTTATAGCCAAGTAACAGGAAGAATTTGTCATGTTTTAAAAAGGATTTGGCTTAAATACTAAAAATACTTTGCAGACACTAAAATTAAACACAAATTCTCTCCATTTGCATAATTTGTAATATTCTTTGATTTGAAAATGAACAAATGACACAAAATTGTGGTGTGTGCAATAATCATTTATAACAGTTCTTTTTTTTATTGGGTAACATTGTTGCACCTAATTGTCATAAGTTCCTCAAAGGTTTTATCATTGAGACAACATCTTTATGTCTGGAATATCTTTCCTGCAACACTAAAGATCCTCTCAACAGGTGCAGAGGATGCAGGTATGGCCAGATATTTGCAGGCAAGTGCAGCT
>JAQMYF010000026.1:11852842-11863459 GCA_030014195.1 Neosilurus mollespiculum | reverse complement strand
CCCGGAAGAGCTGGAGGAAGTGGCTGGGGAGAGGGACGTCTGGACCTCACTGCTTAGGCTGCTGCCCCCGCAACCCGGCTCTGGATTAAATGGAAGAAGATTAAGATGAAGATGAAGTAATTTGCTAATACAAGCATTTATTTAATAATGAATGTCAATTTGTGATGAAATACACTGTTTAAATGTCTGTGAAGCATATTAGTTCCCGTTATAAACATCCATTCCCTCATTACTAGTTTTTACCTTGATTAAATCTATTTTGTCCAGTGAAATAGCCTAAATAGGTGTGTAGTAAGGCTATGGCAAAATTTCTCTTACTGCACAGGTAAAAGTTTGGATTAATAATAATTCATCTAAGTTAATTAATTCAAGCAAGAAAGGCAGGGAGAAAACATGAGAAAAGCAAACACAGAGTCACAAAGCTTTATAACACACAAACAAATGTTTATTTTTAAAATATTACACAAACACTAACAAACACAAAAAACACAGTAATAAATGTACAGATAATATTGAAGTATATTCCTAGCCAATTGCACCTGAGAGTGATATGCAATATTTAAAATAAGTATATTTAAACCAGGGCCGCACAGTGGAACACTGGTAAGCACATTCACCTCACAGCAAGAAGGCCTGAGTTCGGTTCCTGGACTCGGGGTGTTTCTGTGTGGAATTTGCATGTTCTCCCCATTCTTGCATGGGTTTCCTCCAGGTACTCCGGTTTTCCTACCAAAGTCCAAAGACATGCACATTAGGCTAATTGAGTGTTCCAAATTGCCCCTAGGTGTGGATGTGAGTGTGAATGGTTGTGTGTGTTGAGATGGTGAGCCTTCCTGCGACCCTAATTAGGATAAAGCAGCTTATAAAATGAATGAATGAATGAATGAATGAATGAATGAATATTTAATCCATGAGGAGGCAAATATAGGGAAATAAGAATGCATGAAAGTCTGGTTACTCAACATTTTACCTGAGAGAGGTTTTGTACTGTTTCGAAGATGATCTCACATCAGAAGTGTTTAGAAGGCAGGACTGTTTAGAATTCTTTGATTTGGGATTCATGTAGTCATGCATATGTAATTATGTGACACATCAGTCAGGCCAGTGTGCATTTTGCTATCGCCCCCTCCTTACAAACAGAGACCACAGAGATTTGAATAAGAACTTCACATAGTTAGACACTTCTAGAATTTTTATAAAATCACAAAACTATTCAATCAAGCAGATTTGTACTTTGTCATCATTGTCATACTTAAAAATTTTTTAAATAAAATACTGGATTTTCATGCAGTTTACACTAATCATTTGAGTAAGATAAAATATGCTGTTACAGGGTGCGGTTTCCTTACATTTCTGTGTTGTATATACTAAAACTTTGAATTAGTTTTAAAAAATGGCATTAACTACCCAGCACAGACTGTGTTTGTGGAGCTCATCCGATCAGCCTCTGTAATAGCTGAACTATGTAAAAGTAAAACATAAAAATATTGATTTTGTTTGCTTTTTATTTTGCCGTGTAGTATACATATATTAAAAAACTGTGGGACAAGTGGTGTCGAGGTTAGGGTCCATAATCATCATCAAATCCTCATCAGACCCCCACCATGCTAAGACCTCTGGGCAAGGTCTCAAATACAATTTTGCCTCTGTTCACCCAGCAGTATAAACAGGTACCAGTAAATACTGGGAAGGTAACCTGCAATGGACTAGCATCCCATCCAGGAAGAGGTGAACTCCTTGTCACTTCATGCTACAAAATCCAGCATAAGCTCAAGCCTGATTAGCTCAGACTTTAACTTTATCTTTTCCTTATGTTCCCATTTGGTACATATTTTTAAAAAATCAACGTTCTGTCTCAGAGACTATTCAGTGACATCCACCTCGCCTTAAGTAAATTATTGTTAATTATCACCTTGTTGAAAAATCCTGCTTGGTAGATGGAAGTTTTTATACTATTGCTAGTACTGCAATGTTGTAGACAAATATTTGTTGACCAATTAATTTAAGCGATCAGAAAGCTGAAAAATAATTTGACTTAAATTTTTGGAAACTGAGAGCTGATCAGCATATATTAGACTTTGCATGAGGTAATCACCAAATGTGTTTTTAATTGTCTTGTTGCTGTGTTTTCCTTAAAAGAAATTGTATTGTTGCATTAGTAGATGGATTTTTCAGCAAGGCATATTAAAAGTATGCAGACTACATTCACATGGAATAACCTTTTGAGACTTTACTGAGGACATATTTTCTCCCAATTACATTGTATTTATGTCCTTTTAAGATCCTCATATGAGGGTCATTGGGTATTACTATTTTGACAAACTTCTTCCTGTTTGAAAATGTTGATAAAGTTCAATAGTTATTAGGTAGTAAGTATCAGAAACATTGCAGAGAAGAGACAAGACACACAACAATAATCTTTAGGACAGGTCTTAGGAGGTTAAAATACTGTATTCTATCACCTTTAGACAAACACACAGATAAATAAAAAATTTCACATAATAAATGGCATTTTTACACACTTTTATCTTACTGAGTCCTGCACATGACTTGATGTAGTTCCCCAGACCTTGATTTGATCTTAGTTAATCTTAATTTCCTCTTATGACTTCTTATGACTTCTGAATCTTATGACTAAATTAGTTAAAATTGAGATACATTTTTCTTGTAATATATTCAGATTGTGTCTGATTTAAAAAATATAGGGGTCATTTTAATATTGAGAGATGTTTGTGAATTTTTCAGAAAGTCAGTTTGGTGCATTATGACTCATTTTCTAATGAGGGAGAAATGCTGCTTATCTGTCTTGATGACTTAGCCAAGTGAATGACTTAGCTTGTATGGCTCACTTACATTAAAGCTTACTGGCATAATTTAAGAAAAGAGAATACTAACAAATTAAAGTCTGTTTAATGTATTTGAGTGAAATCGCTTGTCGCCTCAAGTTTTAGACCATTGCTGCAGTTTGCACTAGCTTTTGTGGTAAATGATAGATAAGAACAATAATAGAAGTGCAAACAGGTATACAAGGCTATAAGCCTAAAGTAGCCTTGGGATAGCTCTGGCTTTCCCCCTCAGCACGATAGTGGGATAGCAGCTAATTAAATTTGACCTGTCATTTAATGGACCATCACTTTCAGATTTTGTATTCCTTTTCAGATGTTTACCATCTGATTATTCATCTAACATGATACTTTTTTAAATAACAACAGATTGTCATGAAACATTGCTTATTACCAATCGTTAGCATGCTGCAAGTCGTTATTGCCATCATCATGCCTGTAAGGCCAGTATAAAAGCATTTTTATTGATAGTATAGAGATAGGGAAACACACTGTGAGAGAAAGAGAGGGGGGAGAGATAAAGAGAGAGCGAAAGAGAGAGAGAGAGAGTATACTACACTGTAAGAAAAGCAAGCTTAAATGAGATTTTTAAGTTTTATTTCTTCCATTTTAAAACACTACTGTGGTCACAAAAACTCTTTTATGTCAGACTGTCAGATTAAGGCATCGAAAAAAACTGTCAGAGGGATCAATTGTGACCTTCCTGGAATGTTTTTGTCTCCAAAATGGCTCCAACAGTTTCTTGCTGTCAAGCTCTATATTCTCTACATTAGTCACACGGATTTTACACAACTTGAGAACAATTGTGTTAAAGGTTTGTTGTCACAGTGTCTCTGGCCCATGTACAAGGTGACCAAAAAACCCAGGTTGTCGTTTGGATAGATCCTGACAGTTTGTCTTAACCATTTTAAACAAGTTTTCCATGACTTTGCAGGCCAGTGGATTTTAATGTCCCACTGGGCAAATTTCTCCAGATTGCTTAATGGTTTTTAAAGTTTTTCAATATGTTTTGCACTCTACTGGCTTTACTGCTTTAAACATTATTGGCTTTAGTGAATTATGGACTGCCTATGATAGGAAATAGCTTGTTGTTTGTTTTGTCCTTTAAGAAGGGTCCAATGGCAGCTCTGTGGCTTCTTGCACAAAGGTAAACCTCCTACGGAGGGTAGCACTTCATTCCTTCCTGTGTGGCATTTGCATGTCCTCCTTTTATTGCATGGGTTTTATCTAGGTCCTCCGGTTTTTTCACACAGTCTAAAGACATGCAAACCGGGTCAAGTGCTTACATAACTACCTATGACATAAAATAACACAAGAACAGTCCTAATATTTAGGGCATAATAAATGTTCAAATGTATCTCCACACATTTCATTATAGTTGTATTTACTAATCAAGTAAATATTTTCAGATGTGTTTTTTCTCATACAAATAATGATGTTCATGTGATTCATTTTAATTTAGATATTTTTGTGCTATTTCTGGTATATGGGTTCATATATAATAACAGGTGAAATCTTTGTGATTTTTCTGTACAAATGTTATGTCAACAACCATGTCAGTAGTTTTGAGGAGATTGGGAGACTGTGGAAGGACTTTAATAAGCCATGTTACTGAAGAATACTACAGTTTGTGCAGGTTTAGGTTTCAAATGTGTAAAAAGAGTCAACACATTCATTTGGAATTTGGAAATTGTTTATTTCATTCATTCATTCATTTTCTGAACCACTTAATCCTAATTTGGGTAGCGGTGAGGCTGGCGCATTTCTCAGCTGATTCTGGGCGAAGGCAGAGTACACTCTGGACAGCTTGCCAAGCCATCGCAGGGTAGAAACACGCTGATGACAATGCAGCCTACTCTTTTCAAAAGTCAGCAATGGTTCTTTCACATGCCTCTCACCATAGACAGTGGCAGCACTGGCAACTCAGTGATAGTGGGGCTTGAACCCCTGACCTTTGGATCAGTAATCCAGCACCCTACCACTGGGCCACCACTGGCTTGTAGTTTGAATAAACTCCTGTAGGTGAAAATTGTCACATAGGGTCTGCTAATTTCTTTAATGCTGATTTTATAAAACAATGATTGAAATAGCCAAATTTTTTTGTGCTTTTTCAAGTCCAGCCTCTCACTTTTCAGTATGAACTGTATTAAAGAAGCTTGTTCAAATTGTTCCAGATGTTGGAAAATCAACACTTTCTATAGGATGTACTTATTTTGCACGACTCTGTGTTGTCTTGGACCAGAATAAAAATTTTAAGACCAAATACCCACAGATTTATTTAACTTCTTAGCTCATAATTTAAATGTACTCATAAATCTTAAACTTTAACTTTTGTTAAAGCAGTGACTTTATTCAAATAACTTTAATTTCAGCAAAACCAACACAGAGAGGAACAGCAAACACATTTTTTAAATTAAATCATTTTTTGAGAATCCTGGGCTGGGTGCCAGCCTAGTGTAAAATTTATAGAAAGTGAAGTAAAAAAAAAAAAACTTATGCATATAAAAATATTTGGGGAACTTCATGGCTCGCCAGGCCATTGCAGCTGTGTTAATTAGTTATTTTTAAAGTGAATCCAGATTTTTATTTTACACATTTTTGTAACCCAAAAATTTTAATTAATCGATAAAAGACAGATTTCTGGGCTCGGCTGTTTCTGTGTGGAGATTGCATGTTCTCCCCGAACTTGTGTGGGTTTCCTCCAGGTACTCTGGTTTCCTCTCACTGTCCAAAAACATGCACAATAGGCTAATTGGCAGTTCTAAATTGCCCCTAGGTGTAAGAATGAGGGTGAATGGTTGTATGTGTGTTGGCCCTGCAATGACCTGGTGAGCTGTTCAGAGTGTACCGTGCCTTCGCCCGCACACGTGTGTGTGTGTGTGTGTGTGTGTGTGTGTGTGTGTGTGTGTGTGAGTGTGTAAGTAGATGCACACATGTACACTGACACAGGAGTCAGAAAAAGACAGTTAAGTGCAAATATTTTCTCAACTAAAGAAAGAAAGTCAGCTGAAAACAACTAACAGTGTTACTGCTGCTGCTATTATAAGGCTACTATAAACAAAGGAAGAAAAGTATGTTTTTGTAATCTAGAATGCTGCATTCATTTGCCTTATCCACAGTAAATAACAAAGACATTATTTCCTTCTAACAAATGTTTTAGAGAGATGCCATCTACATTAGGAAGTTACAGTGGTAGAGATTCAATTATTCATTCATTTTCTAAGTCATTTAATCCTAATTAGGGGTGCGGGGAGGCTGCCGCCAATCTCAGCCGACTCTGGGTGAGGGCAAAGTACACCCTGGACAGCTTCCCAGGCCATCGCAGGGCCAAAACTCACACAACCATTCACACTCACACCACACTTAGGGGCGATTTGGAACAGCCAATTAACCTACTGTGCATGTACATGGAGGAAACCCACGCAGGCACGGGAAAATCATTTTAAACTCCACAGAAACGCCCAACCTGGGAATCGAATCCAGTCCTTCTTGCTGTTAGGCGGACGTGTTAACCACTACGCCACCGTGCCGCCCAGTGGTAGAGATGAGTTCGGCCATTCTTTCAGCACCATGGACAGCAATACAGACGTTTTAACCACACAAGATACTGTTAAAAGAAGACACGCGGTGTTACCAGTTTAGCAACATTCATTGACCATTTTATTCGCCAGCCCAGCCAAGTATCCTGGCAAATTGTACCTTTGCACTAAAGAACCACCACTGATGAAATTTGGTTGGTGGTTCATCTTTACAAGGACAAACAATAACACTGGCATGAACTGTGTGTCTCTGAAACAATTCACATTTCAGTGTCATTGCTTGGTTGAGAACTAGCCCAGCAAAAACCCTCCAAATAAATACTAATAAAAGGCAAAACGTGTTTAGTAAATATAGCACATCGTACGAAACATGAAGCTGTTTGTAAGGATTGTTAATTTTATTGTAATAAATATAAACATGCCCATAATTTTGTATTTAACAAACAAACAAAATTAGCAAAATGCAAAAGATTATAGGTGGCTACATGCTGCAGCAGCACAGCCAGACAAAAAGATAGATAGGTCACACTGTGTTAAATATTTACATAAAAACACCTGACCCAAAAGAGAGAGAGAGAGAGAGAGAGAGAGAGAGAGAGAGAGAGAGAGAGAGAGAGAGAGAGAGTTTAATACAGCGTTAGCTTTAGTGACATTTAGAACTCATTTTTTCATTTTACTCGCTTCAGGCTGTGTTTTGAGAATAAAAGCCATCTGTGAGCTGCATTTGGCTTGATGAATATCCACTGAGTGAACCATGAACCTCCTCCTTGGTGTTTGCATATTGACTACAGCAAAAATCAATGACTCCTCTATAAGTGCTGCCCGGTCACAGTGGGACACTGAGTGACGGGTAAAACATAGAAGTAGGTGATGGAAAACACAGTTATGTGAGGGAATTAAAGCAGGAAAAATAAATGTCTCTATTTAAAGGTCTATTAATATTTCTTTTGACAGATAACAGAACCATGCTTTCCTACAGACATTGAGATTTAAGACAGCATAAAACGCTTTAATATGTCTTTTAGGAAAGAGCACATTTTGGACCTCAGAAGTCTATCTTTGACTAAATAAAATGTCTATCTCTGTATACAAGATGCCTCTATATATTAATAAAAAAAATAGGTATTTTGTGTCCACAAAACAGATATAGATAAGCTTAACTCATGGCCTTATCTTATTAATTTGTTGATCTCAGTGGTTCTGTTCAGATCAATGATGAACCATCTTAAAAATGATAATATATTCTCAGAAATAACAATACAAAACTGTGCCTTTCCCATGCCACTGGGGTGGTACCATTAAGGGTACATTTGTTGTACCTATAATATGCATATTTCACCTAAGAGGTACATTTCATTTCATTTTCCATACAGTTTTATCCTTTATTAGGGTGGCAGGGATGTTAGAACCCATCCCAGCTACTCTGGGTGAAAGCAGGGTACACCCTGATCAGCTAACCAATCCACTGCAGAGCTAACACACACACACACACACACGCGCGCACACACACACACACACACACACACACACACACACACACACACAATACCATTGACATCTACATTCACACCTAGGGGCAATTTGCAATAGCCAATTAGCTTAATGTGCATGTTTCAGACTGTGAGAGGAAACCAGAGCACCCAGAGAAAACCCACACAAGCACAGGGAGAACATTCCACAGTTAAACGCACTTACTGGGCACAGGGCTCAAACCCAGGACGTTTTTGTAGTAAGGCAGAAGAGCTAACCACTACACCATCATGCCACCACTTGGAAGGTACATAAGGAACATAATTAGACCTTAATGACAACTGATTTACCTTTTAAACCTGTAAACTCTGTCAAGCTAATTAAAGGTACTGTACATGCAATTTCTATGCAGTGGCGCAGTGGTTAACACGACCGCCTCACAACAAGAAGGTCCCGGGTTCGATTCCCTCAGGTGTTTCTGTGTGGAATGTGCATGTTCTCCCCATGCTTGTGTGGTACTCCAGTTTCCTTCCACAGTCCAGAAACATGCATAGGCTAATTGGCTGTTTCAAATTGCCCTTTGGTATGAGAGTGAGTGTGTATGTGTTTTACCCTGCGATGGCCTGGCAAGCTGTTCAGGGAGCTCTCAGCTAAGACTCCTGCCTCCACAAGACCCTAAAGAGGATTAAGTGGCTTGAACGAAAATGAATGAATGAATGAATGAATGTTCTTCCCATGTAAAAGTTACAAAAGTTGATGGTACCACCCCTTCAACATGGACCAGGGACAATTTAAAACCTTTGTTTCTGAGAGATAAACCAAGGCAATAACGGACATCTCTGGGATGCACTACTGTGTAAGCTGAATTCATCATACACATTTAACAATATGGCACCATTCACACGTTTGCCTTTCTGTTCCCCCTTTTAAAACTTTGTTTTGTGTGTGCTTCATTTTGTTCTCACATGTTAAGGTTCTGTAGCAATTATGGGCTGCAGGATCATTGAAACCAACACTATAGGTTCAAGCCTGGACACTGGTTCAAATGCGCAATATGGTTCTTATCTGTTGTCCATTTTTGTATTAATAAGGAAGACCGCAGACTGCTAGGACAGAATTAGAAGCGATTACTCACTTGACCATTAATCTTTCTACATTATGAAAAGGGTTCTGATAACAGCCTAAAGAAATGCACGATGGTGGGAAAAGGCGCATGTGAGCGTGCAGCTCCCGGTAGACGCTTCCCTCTTCAGTGTCCAGGGTTGCCAGATTGGATCTGATGTGTGCTGCCACTAAAGACATAGAAGACTCCAAAAACATTCATTCATTCATTCCTTCATTTATACATTCATTCATTTTCTAAGCCGCTTAATCATAATTAGGGTCGCGGGGAGGCTGGCGCCTATCAGCCGACTCTGGGTGAAGGCACGGTACACCCTGAACAGCTCGCCAGGCTATTGCTGGCCTAACACACATACACAACCATTCACACTCACAGCCACAACTAGGGTGTGGAAGGAAACCAAAGTACATGGAGGAAACCCATGCAAACTCCACACAGAAATGCCCTTGCTGAGCTCGGGACTTGAACCCAGGACTTTCTTGCTGAGAGGCAGACATGCTAACCACTACGCCACTGTGCTATCTGACTAGCTTTTTTATTTAAAGTTAAAAGTTAAGTTCATGAAAATTTAATTTTTTGCCATGTTTACTGATGATGTCACTAACACTAGTGTAATTGTGTGTTCCCACAAAATAATGTCTGTGCACACAGTTAAAAAAACAAATCACCTTCAGGATTTTGGGAGTGCTGTAAGATGCAGTGTATATGACACAAATAAAGAGAATAAATAAAATGTCTGCGTTAAACAGGAATGTTCAGTTTTATCCTCAGTAGGCCAGGTTGGGTTCAGGTGTTTATTGTAAACAAGCAGGAGTCATACCTTAATAGTCCCTTAAAATGCAATGGAATTTACCAATGATACAGGCTGCTCGGTTGCAGTGAAAGCATAAATCCACCCTGGTGGTTTGACAGTTTGCGCAGCCTTGCCAAAATAATAGCACAGTACTAATTCACAGCAGAGAATAAGCTTGATCTTAGCCCTAGCCCTAAAACCTAGCCCTAACCAAAAAGGAGCCCATTCAATTACCAGGCATATTAAATAAATATGAAATTATGAAATCAGACACAATGCTTTTCTGAAACCATTTGCTTACTCGTGTAAATGAGTAAGTGATATTAGTAAGCATTGTCATCTTTTTTATTTTCTATTGAAATCATAAGCATTTTTCTGACTGATAACATTTGATCTCAGACTTTTCCACTCTCTATGAATCAGTGTTGCATTGCCAAGTTATCATGTGTATGTTCCTCTGGTCATGCAGTCTTGTATTTTTTTAGTGTTATTGGAAACAGACCCAGTACCAAAACATGATGTAAAACAGGTGAATAAGAGATAAGGGGTGACTTCACCAGTAAACTTTTTATTCAGCAAAATGAACTTATAATTGAAAATTAAATATAAAGGCTATTAATAAGTAAATGGGCATCTTTAGTTCTAGGACTTAAAGCTTAAAATCAAGTTTAAATTTTAAGTAACATGACAATATGTACAAATCTACTCAAATCAACAGAGCGCAATTACTGAGAAGAGGTTCATTGTAGAAACAAACAACATTCATTTATTCATTTTCTGAACCGCTTATTCCTAATTAGGGTCGCGGGGTGGCTGGTGCCCATCTCAGCCGACTCTGGGCGAGGGCGG
>JAQMYF010000026.1:11839837-11852418 GCA_030014195.1 Neosilurus mollespiculum | reverse complement strand
ATAATAATAATAATAATAATAAGAATAATAATAATAATAATAATAATAATAATAATAATAATAATAATAATAATGCCGGCATGGTGGCACAGTGGTTAGCACATTCACCTCACAAGTAAGAAGGTCTCCGGTTCGATTCCCGGGCTTGGGGCGTTTCTGTGTGGAGTTTGCGTGTTCTTCCCGTGCTTGTGTGGGTTTCCTCCGGGTGCTCTGGTTTCATCCTACAGTCCAAAAAACATGCACAGTAAGCTGATTGTTGGTTCCAAATCACCCCTAGATGTGAGTGTGAATAGTTGCACGTGTGTTGGCCATGCAATAGCCTGGTGAGCCGTCCAGGTTGTACCCCGCCTTTACCCAGAATCGGCAGAGATAGGCACTAGCTTCCCCACGACCCAAATTAGGATTAAGCGGCTTATTCAGAAAATGAATGAATGAAAGAATGAATGAATGACTGCATCATCACCAATATTCATAGAGTTTAAAAGCACGCAATCTGGCAACAGTGCGTGCCGAGCTCTTCCACTCCCCACCCCTTGTCTTGCATGTGGAGCGTCTGCTGGCGGACGGACTTTCTGCACCAGGGTTCGCGCCACTGCGGGGGGAAAAGCAGCAGCAGCAGCAGGAGCAGCAGCGGCGGCGGGGGATGGAGATGGATTGCTGATATCTGCCTGTCCCTTTCACGTTCCTTTTTCACCCGGCTGACGTCATGCTCCACGTCTCTCCATAGTTTTAGCAGAACAAAATGAGGATTTCTTGCCATCAGCTTTTACTGATATTTTCCTGCGTTCGCGGACTCGCCATGGGGGCTTTTCCGAGCAGCGTTCAAATCGGTGAGTTGCGTTAAGCGTCCCTGGACACAGGCAACCGCTGCATCTCCCATCTCCTCTGTCATCAAGTGTGCATGCATGAATGCGCGTGTCAACTTTCATGGGGCACATATTAAGAAAAGGACCAAACTGTGTGTGTGTGTGTGTGTGTGTGTGTTGTAAACACTACGGTCTATTTAGTAATGTCAATCGATCGGCTGGAATCCTACCATCCGTTCACTGTCACGTAATCCGCCGAGCGCCTCTGCAGTGCGCCCTAAACGGGACTAACCGGGATGTTCTGCTGGGATAGGGCTGATAGGACAATATCACCAGATCAGCGAATAAAACACAAACTTTACAGGCTTTTTTTTGCTGACACGGTGTTTTTCTATTGCGCAGAATCCCTTGTTTGGAATTCAGCACGCGTTTTTGGCGTTTACAGCCAGTTCCCGTTGCGCGCGCGCGCATTCCTCTGTCACTCCAAAGTGCCTTCCTTAATTGTATTCCAGCACTGCATCAAGCTCTCTGTGTCACGTTTCCTACACCCTCCCCCTTTACTTAATAAATAAATAAACCTGCATATTATTCAACCTATGAATAAATAAATCAATTCAACGTATTGCATTGATGCCAGTCTGTCCCATGGCTGTGCCTGATTTATTAATCTGCTGCATCTCAAAAATATATATAATCGTTTTGTAATTCAGTTGGGCAGCATGGTGGCGTAGTGGTTAACACAGCAAATGGTTCTGGGTTCGAGTCCTGGGCTCGTCGCTGGTGTTTCTGTGTGGAGTTTGCATGTTCTCCCCATGCTTGGGCGGGTTTACTATGGGTACTCCAGTTTCCTCCCACAAATCATAGACATGTACATTAGGCATATTGGTGGTTCCAAATTGCCTCTAGGTGTGAGAGCTGTTTAAGGTGTACCCCGCCTTTGCCCAGAGTCAGCTGAGATGGGCACCAGTCTCCCCATGACCCTAATTATGATTAAGTGTCTTAGAAAATGAATGAATGATTGAATGAATGAATAAATGGATTCAGTGAATTTATTTCATGACAGTCTGTCCCATGGTTTCGCCTGATTTAATAAAATGCTACATCTTAAAAATATTATTGGATTATAATTAATTTGGGCAGCATGGAGGTGGGCAGCGTAGCAGTTAGCACAGCAAGAAGGTCCTGGGTTTAAGTCCCGGGCTCAGCATGGACATTTATGTATGGAGTTTGCATGTTCTCCATGTGTCTTTGTGGGTTTCCTCTGGGTACTTCGGTTTCCTTCCACAGTCCAGAACCATGCACAGTAGGCTGATTAGCGGTTCAAAATTGCCCCTAGGTGTGAGTGCGTGGTTGTGTGTGTATGTGTGTGTGTGTGAGTGTGTGTGTGTGTGTGTGTGTGAGTTGGCCCCTGTGATGGTATACCTCACCTTCGCCCAGTGTCAGCTGAGAACCCTAGTAGGATGAAGCGGTTCAGCAAATGAATGAATGAAGAAATATAATCCTGTTTAAAATCATTCAATTGCTCAGTTATAAAGCCCTACTGTGTTCACTTTTCATTTTCGCCTAGTTTCATTTTTGCTTTGGTTTTTATTCGGCTCACATTTTGGGTGTTAGTCATTAAGCCATTTCTCCCATCCATAAAACCTATAATCAAAGAGCTCTCCTTTAATTTGCCACAGAATATAATCTTCTTCCCTTTGTCTCTCTCTCTCTCTCTCTCTCTCTCTCTCTCTCTCTCTCTCTCTCTCTCTCTGTCTCACCCTCTCTCTCTCTCTCTCTCTCTCTCTCTCTCTCTCTCTGTCTCCCCTTCTCTCTCTCTCTCTCTCTCTCTCACTCTCTCTCTCTCTCTCTTTCTCTCTCTCTCTGTCTCTCTCTCTCTCTCTCTCTCTCTCTCTGTCTTCCTCTTCTTCTTCTCTCCCTTTCCCACCCCTGCAGGCGGGTTGTTCATCAGAAACACAGATCAGGAGTACACTGCCTTTCGTTTGGCCATATTTCTGCACAACACGAGCCCCAACGCGTCGGAGGCACCCTTTAACCTGGTACCCCACGTGGACAACATTGAGACAGCTAACAGCTTCGCCGTCACCAATGCCTGTGAGTCTGATCTGGAGCTGTTTTCAGAATATTAACAGCTGTATCCATTCGAGCTGCTTAATTAGCCAAGGGAAGAACTGCAGAGGTGTCATTTGGGGAAGGTCTTGTCAAAGGGCTGGGGGTTGCTTGGAACTGAGCTGTTGTTAGAAACCTGAGACTCGTTAATGGACACTGGCGTGAATGAGAGAGCTGATAATGAGAGGCGCATGGGGCAGAGTTGCTACCTTAGAGTAGTAGTGGCAGTATGGTGGTAGATGCTACACTTCCTGGCTTTTGTCCAGACAGTGCTTGTGTCTCTCTGGGAGACCTGTCCTCCGGCGCTTTGCTGACACAAATACAGACTAAGTGCACTCACAAACAGTGGCATGACTCCGTGCTGTGCCCCCATCCCCCAGTTTAAACAAAAAACTGCTCTCAGCTGATGCGAGCTCATACTAACATTTGTGTTTGCAATGTGTATGTTTGTTTTCATCTATTTTGTGTTTGTCCACTTGCCTCAGTTTAGATGTCAAGCTATGTCTGACACGCCTTGTCAGCTGGTACACCTCATACTGTACATGCATACTCTAGAAGAGAGAGAACGGCACATTGCTAAGAAAGCCGAACCACACCCGGGGGGCAGTCTAGGCCAGCAAAGGCCTTTTTCATGCTGGGTTCCCAGCAAGACTCCCCAGCCATCCTCTGCAACATTCAGGCTTTTGTCACTTTCCATCAAGATCAGGCACACTAGCGTAAAGTAAGCACAGAGCAGGGGCAGCCATCACATCAGCCATCCACACTCTGCTCTGACCCACGCTTCAGCCTCAGCTTGTGCTTCTTCTTCTTTCTTCTTCTGCCGCACACTGAGCTTTGCTTGCCTTTTTTTTCTGTCCACTTCATCCGTGGTGGAATGTTCAGGAATCAAGGCAGTGACAAGCTTTTTCAGTATGTTGGCTGTGCTGTCTAATAGAGGTGAAAAGCATGGAATGGACTTGTCTGTTTGTGTCAGAATAACAGACACATTAATTTATCAAAGCCATACTTCTTTATATTGGTAAATACGGATTGCAGAGATGGTCTGTCTTGCATGAATAAAACCTGAATAAAAGCCTTCATAAGGTAAGAATAAGAACCTCGTTTGGGGAAATTGAGCAAATCAGTTTGTCAAAAGTCAACCAAATCCATACTGATTTTCCACACACCCACTGTACCATTTCTCACCAGCTCTCCTCAAATATGTGCATCTTGTCAAGCCTCCTGCCAGTTCTCACCTCCTTCAGTGTAATGGAACAAAAGCATACAAATTCTGTTAGGAGATAGGCGGGAACCGTTCAATGTCCTAAAGTAAGGGAAGATGAGCCTTTTCAGAGAACCTTGTGCACACAGGGTGTCACAATATTAGGCAAAAAAAATGTACATGAAAATGGGAACTGTCCTAGTGCATTCAATTGTTCGGGCTCTGCTGGGTTATGTGATTTGTCTTTGTCTTCAGTGCCACCATTTTGTTTGAACAGACAACAGCAAAACGCATGCTTACTTTCTGTATACCAGAATTGCTGTCAAGTCACTTCATACTGAAAACGGAACCCAGGGGCTCTCGGGGTACTTGGCAGGAGTAGCATAATTGAACAATTTTATTTTTAATAAAAAAATAGATTTTTTTTGATCCATATGATGGAAAGTTCAAGCACAAGCAGTTTATCATGAGTCTCACTAGTCAAGGTTAAAGTCATACTGTATATAGATGATTTTGGAGTCAGATTGCTCCAGAAATTTGACATTATCATCTATCTCTCACTCACTGTCTCACTCTTTGCCCAACCGCCTAATCCTATCAGGGTTGCAGAGAGGCTGGTGCCTATTTCACCCGACGCTGCACAAAGGCGGGCTACACCCGGAACATCCATTGTATGGCCAACACACACAACAACATTCACAGTCACATCTAGGGGGAATTTAGAACAGCCAATTAGCCTAATGTGCATGTCTTTGGAATGTGTGAGAAAACCAGAGTACCCAGAGAAAACCCATGCAAGGACAGGGCGAACATGCAAGGACTCAAGCCCAGAGCCTTCTAGCTATGAGGTGGTTATGCTAACCACTACGCCACCATGCTGTCCACATTATCATTTATTCATTCATACATTCATTCATTCTCTAAGCCACTTAATCCTTATTAGGGTCGTGGGGAGGCTGGTTCCCATCTCAGCTGACTCCGGGAGAAGGCGGGATTAAACCGTGAACAGCTCGCCAGTCCATTGCAGGACCAACACACACACAACCATTCACACTCACTCTCACACCTGGTGGCAATTTGGAACAGCCAATCAGCCTAATGTACATGTCTTTGGACTGTGGGAGGAAACCAGAGTACCCAGAGGAAACCCACACACGCACGAGTAGAATATGCAAAGTCCACACAGAAATGGCAGAGCCCGGAAATTGAACCCAGGACCTTTTTACTGTGAGGCGGACGTGCTAACCACTGCGTCACCATGATGCCCATTAGTATTTATGATTATAAAAAAAAAATAAAAATCAGACATAAGTAACTATATTGGAAACTTTTCTGGAAATCTCGAACAATAACGCATCATGATCTAACCCCTGACCATCCTCTGCTGTATCAGTGTCATTTCCAGTTTGTACGATAAGATAATATACCATGTCACTTCTTTCCCACCATTGCAGTTATGCACACAGCTTTATACCTTTTATGTCCTACGCATTGTCTTCCAGTCGTTCAAGGGTCTGTTCATAAAGATAGGAATCCTTCTGGGCAATAATGACGGATATGTCGGAAATTTATGTGGCTCGTTTAATTTGCTTGTGAGATTAAATGCACATAGTGTGCTATCAGTAATTCACGACAGCCTGATAAGTGCTGGTGTCATTACTGTGTATGAACAATCAGTTTCAGTTAAGCAGATTAGCCGCTCAGTCAATTATTCGCCATTTTGGGACCTATGTAAATCACAGCGGAGAAGCAACACTGTTTGCCAATTGTGTGTATGTGTTCTGTTATATTCCAGTAATTTGGTGTAGTATGGTTCATCCACAGCATTCCACCTTCCTTCCCTCCTCATTTCCTTTGCTGGGCAAAAATCTGCTTGCAGTGTGTTGCACAAAAAGGCTTTTTATTCCTCACCAGGGAGTTAAGGCTGCCATGGAGGGATGAGTAGAGGACAGATTATTTGTTTCCGACATTCCCTTTTCCTTCTGCCGTCTGCTTCAATTCTTCTCCTAATTTTTTCTCCCGTTGATACTCCCTTATTTTATTCAATCATTCCAATCAATGGTTAAATTAAACAGGGAGCGCTGAGCATGTGCAGTGAGGCGTGACTGAGAGGTGTTTGACTGCAATACCCCAGTAGCCAGGGTTCCTTTGACCTTCATGGGGAAATTGTCAGATTTGGTCATGGTTGCAGCTGTTTTCAATGTAATTCGGTTGTATCAGCACTCCAGTGCTATCAGTTCGTCTGATAGCATCGCCCCTCTGCCGCTTTCCCGTTTTCCTTTCTCACTGAGAGCAGTGCAGTCACAGCATGGGGGAAGTCAACTGCTCTTCAAATGTATGGTTTCGAGAGCTCTACTTTAGAGAGGCGATATTTGATATGTGTGGTTCTAATCATACTCAAGAACTAAAAATCTAAAGGGTTTTTTTCTGTCTTTAGGTTTGTTGAATCAGCTAGATTAAATGGAAATTAGCAAGAACATGAATGGTTCTCAATCAAATTTGGATATTGTCATCCTAACTTTTCTCGCTCATATACATGATTGCCACCATCTGGAATCCATTTCCAATATTGACAAATACAAAACGTTATAGTAGCTTTCAGGAGGACACAGATGTGTTTCCCAAACTGTTAGCTGTCATGCACTGGGGGAGACCGCGGAGCTCGCGCCACAGGAGCAGAGCATCATTGCTAAGGAAAAAGCGTCTAACCATCAAGTTGCTTTTGGAACGTCACGAATAACCTATAGCATATGTCTGTCCGTCCCTCCGGCATACATTTACACATTAGAACCCATGTATGCATGCGCTGGAGAGTGCTGCATGCGTATGTAATGCCAGATGTAGCCACACGTCTAACATAAGTACGTGTACCTCATACAAGTTTGAAACATAGGAAGGAAAAATATTTTTTTTAAAAACAGAGACAAGGGCACTAAATGCAGATAGACAAACAGAAAAAAATGTGAACATTCTGAATCATTAAAGCATTTCTACTCAGCAGATTTTATATCTCGGAAATTAAAAATTTTCATTCATTCATTTTCTAAGATGCTTAATCCTCATTAGGGTCGGGGGGAGGCTGGTGCCTTTCTCAGCCGACTCTGGGTGAAGGCAAGGTCAACACACGTACAACCATTCACACTCACACCTAATGGTGATTTGGAACAGCCAGTTAGCCTACTGTGCATGTTTTTGGACTGTGGGAGGAAACCAGAGTACCTGGAGGAAACCCACAGAAGCTTGGGGAGAACATGCAAAACTCCACACAGAAACACTCTGATCCTGAGAATCGAACCCGGGACCTTTTTGCTGTGAGGCAGACGTGCTAACCACTGCGTCACCGTTAATGACGTTAATGACGTGATATAAATAAACAACTAATGATATTCTTGTGTTCTCTAAACCTACAGTTTCTAAATAGTGAACTTTACATGTCGAGACTAATATTGCATCTTTGGTTACCTCAATTTTATTGCCTTCTATAAACAAGTTATTATAATGAATAAATCTTGATATATGTAGGATAAGTGTATGGGGTTTGAGAGTTCCCACCAAAATCTTGTCAAGTAAGGAAAATCATATGGGAGCTCTACTTTTAAGCAGTGCCTAAATCTATATATTAGGTGGGAATGGGGAATTTGGAATTAAGTATCAATCTGATTCTGAAAGTTTAGAAGTGACCATGACAAACTGTCAATGTCTGTATTATCCACTCAGGATAATTAACAATTATAATAGTTTATGATGTACTACACTGGAACATAAGCAAAAAAGCACACAAAAATTAGATTTTTATTAGTTTTTTTTTTCTATATATATATATTTTTTTACATCATGATGCAGGTGAACTTCCCATGCACTTTTTTCCTGTCACCACTGTAATTAAAAACAACACCGCATTGTACATATGTGTACATTATGTGTGCATTTGAAGCCATGGCATCTGCTGTGCTGCAGTGCTACTCTCACCCCTGCCTTGCATGCAAATTAGTTACCAAAAATCAAAGGCAAGTGCTGGAGCTGAGTATTAACGTACAATGCCTAAGACTTCTGGGCAACTGTTTCTGCAGATATGAACCCTTTAAGGACTGTGTTCTTTATTTCTGTGGTGCAACACCCTGTCTCTCCTGACCTGTCTCTCCTCTTACTCTTTCATTATTGTTCAGGTGCAGTGTTTGCATAAGTCGATGGTACTGTAATTCCTCCTTCAATGGTGGCATGTTGCAACTATGTGCAGTAGTCAGAGGTGATTTGATGCCAGGAAACTTTTCTTAACTGATTTATCAGCGCTGGTTAATTTTCCCAAACGATCTTCTGTAACACCATGTTAATAATGACATCATGAATTGCTAAACAGCCTTTAAGCCTGTTTGTAAGTTATAATCACATGTGGCACTTTGCTTTTATTTGAAGATATTCAATGACAAGGAGGTGAAATGAAGCAGCCCTCCATTCACAATCCTGAAGTTGATTATTTTCCAATAACTGCGTGTCTCAGTTTCAGTTTTACTTTTGACAGGTACAAAGTACTGACACTGGAGGTTCCTCAAAAAAGGCTAAAAATCTTGACTCCCCATGTAAGCAGTTACTATATGGAAATGATAACGAGTGTATTAGTATTAAACCCTGATTTGCACTTGGAACTGCTGCTGGAGCTGATGTCAAAGAAAATCTGACCAATCAGATTTGAGAAATTAAAAGTACTTTGTGTAAAAACAGGATTAAAAAAAAACAGGCACGGGCAACTCATAAACCAGAACGGAGGTTAAGTAAAATATCTGGAAAAATTTCTTGAATCTTTTCATAAACTTTACATGGGAACTTAAGCTGGGAAATTCTGGAAATATTTCAGTTGAAAATGGGAGTTTCCATGGGAAGTAATGGAAATATATTGGAATATTAAATATATTAAATATAATATTTTTTTGTCATAAGCAGACATGCATACAAACATTTCCCATTTTTTAATGACAGTTTTGACTTTATTTATTTTTTATTTATTAATGCATAGTGCAGAGTAGAATGTCAACTGAAGTTCAACTGAATTTGATGTAACTGAGGTTGTTTTAACCAACATTATGCTTCAAGATGTTTGTTTTTTTTACCTACACCGGTTGGCGAAGAAGGTTATTTATTCATTTGTCTGTTTGTTTGTTACCTGTTAGCATGGTTACACAAAAACTACTAAACCGATTTTCACCAAACTTGGTGGAGGAATGAGGTATGAGCCTGGCAAACTGGTAACAGGCCCAGGAGTTTATTAAAGGCTTTTAAAAAAGCATTTATTAAAAGATCTTTTTCTGTTAGCAAGATTACACAAAATCTACTTATCTGATTTTCAGCAAACCTGGTGAAGCAGTGGGGTATAGGTCTGTGAAGAACCCATTAAATCTTGGAGCAGATACAGATCATGATTCTGATACAGGATTGTTATAAAATTATTAAAGAATCTTGTCTGTTAGGAGGATTATGCAAAAACTACTGTACCAATGTTCATGAAACTTGACGGAGAGATGGGGTATGGTCGTTGAAGAACCCATTAACTTTTGGTGCACATCTAGATCATGATCCAGATCCAGGAATTATTTAAAGGATTGTTATAAGCATTCACAAACATTCAGTCACTTCCTTTGACCTGTACGTATTTCCACACATAAACAGGTACACATATGCATAAACAGCCCACACAGTGAAGGTTCACCCACTGTCCCTGAGCTTATTTTGTTGATCCAACTACATTTAAGCTCCCTGTGATTGGCAAGTTTGCAAATTTCGAATATATTACATATATATATATATATATATATATTCCCATTAATTTCCATACATTAACTCTAGTCAGGTATTCTGACACAATATCCAGACCAAACTGTGCCAGCAGTATAGTTTTTATTGACCGAAGAATATGTGATATAATTTTTTTGTCATCTAGACAGACCAAACATTAGAGAGCTGTAGGAGAAATGTTAACATGATGACAGAGGTAACACTGTAAACAACTGCAAAACAAACCACAGTTGCAGTTTTATTTCTCGTATAAACATAAGATGCCCTGATTGCATTTTTCTTTTTTTTCTTTTCTTTTTTTTCTTTTCTTTTTTTTGCCTGATATTGATTGGAGATTTTGTCATAAGTGGCCAAATCATATTCTCTTGGTTTGATAATAGTAGCAAATTATAAATTTCGTATAATAGTAAATGATAAAAGAAAAAAGTGGGTGATGTGTTGATGAAAACAGTTTTGTGAAAAGTGGACAAAATTTGCACATAAATCCAAGTGTTCTGTCAATTTTTGCCACCTATCAACACATGCTACTTAGTGGTTTGATGTTAGTTATAAGGTTAAGATTATAGGGTTTAATAAATCATCTTTAAGTCTTACAGTTAGGTTTAGGGCAAGGGATAAGATTGAGATTTTTTCAATAAGGTCGCACAAATTGTCAGTAAACTGGCAATATTTGGTCTAATTGGTCAATCGCTAATCGATTATACCACTCTGTGCTTGAGTTAATAAATAAAATATTCTTAGCATATACAGTAAATATCACAATATGCTGTTATTGAATGTGCAAGTTAGCTATCATTACTGTTCTGTGCTTGTTCCCAAACATTAGCTGGGTAACTTGCTAGCTCTTAAGGCTGACTTATATGAATCAGAAAAGGTATACTCACAGCCAGTTCATTAACTTTGTATGAACAAAATTTTAATTTTCGATGCCTTGGTTTATGAGCTCTCTTCAATTTCAATTTATCCGAAAGTCAGAGCATGTGTCTCATGATGTTTTTCACAGTCTGCTGAACCGTTTCCTCTCTCGTCCCTCGTGGCATGACTCGGAGCAGTCTTTAAGTGGTTGGGATTCTCTTCCTGATTAGGGCTCTCTAGTGGCTGTGTCTCTGTAGGTCTAGTCTGAAGTTTGGAAAGGCAAAGATCATCTCTGCCTGAGAGGGCTGAGGCGCAGATGAGTCTCTAGGAACTGGAGGTGGAGGTTGGTGCTGCAGGGATTGTTGTTGGAACGATTGTGGTGGCTCATTTTAATAAGAGATTAATGTAGATGGTAAAGTCATGAGACACTCTTTCCTGTTTTCAAACACACACACACACACACACACACACACACACACACACACACACACAGACAGACTGACATAAAAATTCATTGGCCATTATTTCCTTCACACTCATGGTTTTATTTGAGCCCTTTGTGTTAGCTGTCCATTTTTCTCACCTCGAACCCCAGTGTGCAGTGAACTTTGTAAAAAACAAAAAGGGAAAAAAATATTTCTTTCACTGATTAAATGTCTCTGGATGTCCTTCATAGCCCTTACCATAAATCCTTAAACTATGAGCAAGATATGTTCTATTAATTTTATTCACCATGCTCCATGATTTGCCATTTTTGAGACAGGCAAAGTATCACCAGTGATATATGGTGCCATTTCTGATAAAGTGTGGCTGTGCAGCTGCTTCTGTCATGGTCATGTAGGTTTAGTCAACTCAGACCTTCTCTGAAATTCTTTCAGAAGCTGTCTCTAGGACAGCTAGACTCCTGCAACATTTGCAGATAATTGCAACATCCTTACTGTCACTCTTGAAAAATCAGCAAAACCTTGCTGAAGTGATGAATCGCCAAAGGGCTACACATGCAGACAGCAGGCAAGGAGCAATGAGGAACGTTGACATTAAAGACAGGAGCTGCCTGTCAAGCTTCCTCTAGCATCTCCCATGCTTTGTCAGCTATTTTTGTCATTTTTAAATATGAATACAGTACCTTTACTGTCATTGTTTAAGTACAGTGTGATTCATTGCGAGGGGACAGTGACAGAGTCTGCCAGTAGACTGAGAATAGATACGCTGAGCATAATGTATGTAAATGCAAAAACCTCTGTCTTTGTCCTAGACTGTGGAGTGCAGCCAAATCTTGGTAAAAATCATGGTGCATGACACTTGTCCCTTTAGAAATACATGGTCTTGGCTTGTCCCTGCTTATTCTAAGATGGTTCTGCCCATTCAGAAAGATGCAAGTTCATTCTTTTTGTTCGGGAGAAACCGGGCATTAACAATGAAAAAGCTTGAGCTGTGGTTTGTGTAATGAGCTGCTTAGACTGCATTCAACCCATTTACGTTTTATATATATATATATATATATATATATATATATATATATAATGTATTTATTTATTTTTTATTGAATGCGAAAACTCAAAAAAAGAGACAAACAAAAGGTAGCTTCGGTTTGGGCAGCCATCTTGAATAGCCATCTGCCATGTGGTGGAAATCTTGAGTGAATATTTCCACTTAGCAAACAGATTCTGCAAACAGCTTTTAGACACATGTACCCTTCAAATGAAAATATTTAGAGTGATCCATCTTTAGAAGTTGCCAGTAGTCCACACAAGCATAATGTGACCTGCTTTGTTATGGTCATTGATTGAAAAATCCTAGAAATTCCACACTATGGGGGGGGG
>JAQMYF010000026.1:11806562-11824551 GCA_030014195.1 Neosilurus mollespiculum | reverse complement strand
ACTAGTGCATGTGTATGATGTGTAAGGTGACTGTTTTTAAATGCTAATTACACAATAAATACTTTAAATTATTGCTTCTATGTGTGTAGTATGGTGTAGTAACAAAAAGCTCAAATTCATACCAAAAAATACAGATTCTGCAAAAGAATGATGTACTTTCCCTGTTAAACGTAGCCATGAGTCTAAAGTGTAAAGTCATATGGAATGTGAATAAATCTCATTCTCCTGTGCCGTATGCACGACGAGTGAGCTAGTTAGCAAGGTGGAGTGTGTGGAGTCAGCCAGCTGTCAGCATAACAGAAGTCAGATCACCAGAGATTGTTTTATTACACCTGAGTGGTCCTTATTTAAGAATTATTTTCTGGGGTTGATATCCAGTGAGACAGATTACTGTTGGTGGCCAATTGGCTGATGTGCTTCCAGCTGATGTGGGCCATGTTAGCTCAGTGGTTAGTATAGTTGCCTCACACCAAGAAGGTTTTGGGTTTGAATTTTAGCCAAGGGCATCTCTGTGTGGAGTTGTGTGGGTTTCCTTCAGGTACTCATGCACATTAGGTTAAATAACTACTCTAAATCGCCCTAGGTGTGAGAAGTTTGTGTCTGTGTCAGCCTGACAACCCGTTCAGGATGTACCCCACTTCTTACCCAAAGTCAGTTGGAATTGACTCCAGCTTTTCCTGCAACCCTGGATTCCAAATGAAACGCATGTTATTTAAAAAAAAATAATAATAATTATATATATATATATATAATTTTTTTAATAGGTTTTGTTTTTTGTTTTTTTGTTTGTTTGTTTGTTTGTTTTTTTTCCCATAGCCTTGTTGTTTTAGTGGGCGGTGGGGTGGTGTAGTGGTTAGCACGTCTGCATCACAGCAAGAAGGTCCTGGGTTCAAGTCCTGGCCCTTTGCGTTTCTGTGTGGTGTTTGCATGTTCTCCTTGTACTGGCATGGGCTTCCTCTAGGTACTCTAGTTTCCTCTGACAGTCCAAAGACATGCATATGAGGTTTACTGGCTTTTCCAAATTGCACCTAGATTTAAGTGTGGGTGTGAATGGTTGTGTGTGTGTTGGCACTACAATGTTCTGGGTTAACCCTGCCTTCGCCCAGTGTTGCCTGACTCCAGCCTCCCCGAGTACGAGTAAGTGGTTTGGCAAATGAGTGTGTGTTTGATTAGATTCTTCTGTTGCTTTTTGTGAGTTGTTTTTTAGCTAAAAATGAGTTCACATTGAACCATTTAATTAATCCTCCCATGAATTTTTATAATTTTAATAGGTGTGAGCGAATGTAACAATTACCTGCATGTTGTGAGAAGGAACACATTAGTCCTGATGTTATGTACTGAATAAATAGCCAATTATTAAATAAACAAGGACTAAGTGTATTAATGAAAGAACGGGGCAAATGAGTCATCGTTGCATGCACCATCTCACTCAAAACTTACCACTGTCACATTTCACTTAGGGGACATTGGGCCAGTTTTCACCCACATGCAATTATTAGTTGTTCTATATTGCCACAACAAATCATTTGGTCATCGGTTAATATTGCTAATTTCTTTTTAACTTTGGGAGGACATACACCTGGAATCATAATATGATTAAACTTATTCAAAATAGCATTTATTTTTGGTTAGAACTTATAATCAGTGTACAATCAGTAATTCAACTTGCAGATTGTACTGTCACTACCAAACATCTACAAGCAAAATGTAGCTACCACACATTACTACAGTAATTAGTAAAAAAAAATTGGAACATATTGTTCTGTACAGCATTGGTTCAAGAATTACAAGCGAGAGATAATTCTAGACAACAAATTGCGATTTGTGCTTTACTGCGAAGAAGTGGTGGCTTAGTGGTTAAGGCTTTGGGTTACTGCTCCAGAGGTCATGGGTTCATGTTCCATGTGGCCACTGATAAGCCCTTGAGAAAAGTCATTACCCTTCAATTGCTCAGTTGTATAATTATAATAAATGTAATTTGCTCTGGATAACGGTGTCAGTCAAATGCTGAAAATGTGAAGAAGAATGCAGCCTTACTTTCTTCTACTGATGATCAAAGGATAGAAATTATGTCAACTAAATATGTTATGAATTAGGTCATCCAATTTCTATAACACTTATCCGGTGCAGGTTGACGGTGAACTGGAGTCAATCCCAGCTCTCCTGGAAAACATAGCATAACCTGGAAAAATCTAGTAAATTTGGACTTATAAGACAGACTTGCTATGTTATTTTTTTATTTTTTTATTTTTTTTTTCAGATCAAGATACACTAAAGTGTGGGTCCATTTTACATTTTAACTTGATTAGGCAAAACGTAGTATGTACAAATTTGGGTCCAACTCAGATTTCACTTACTAGGTTTGTAGGATCAGATAATATAATAATAAAAAAAAGTCCAGATATCAATTCAGCATTTTAAACCAAATTTCTCTGATTCTAATTCTCAGGATTCATCTATGGTTTTTAGAGTCTACAATGAACCTTACATTGCTTATGTGACACAAAACAATTCTGATCAGAGAATTCAAAGAAAATTCCATTTTCCAGTGTGGGAGCTTTAAGTACATTTTGATTACTTCACATTTAATATTAACAGACAGTGCGTGAAATTAAGCATTCACATAATCTCTACTGAGTGAATTGGAGGGCTTTTTAATCTCAGCATTACACACTGATGTTCTATTGATTGTGTTTTCATGAAGCAAAATAAAAATATACTGGAAATGATTTGAACTATGTACCCAAAATGGGTGCAGTTTGTATCATTTTTGTCTATAAAAAAAAATTCTACAATCAGGTAAATAAATACATTAACAAATTTACTATTATTCATGCTGTACACATTTTAAACCCAGTATATAGGAGTTCATTTATTAATTTGCTGAACCGCTTAATCCTGCTAGGGTCAGACGATTCTGGGGAAGGCGGGGTACACCCAAAAAAGATTGCCTATTCATCACATACACACATTTCCACCCACACGCACACCTAGAGGCAATTTGAAACAGCCACTTAGCCTGATGTGCATGTCTTTGGACTGTGGGAGGAAACAGTAGTACCCAGAAGAAACCCTACACAAATAAAATGATAAACCCCACACAGAAACCCCCTGCCAAGCCTGGGATGTCAACCTAGTGGATAATTGAATTCATGTTCTTAGCCTGAAACACTCTCATTACAATTTTTTTAGCTTTTTAATGATTTTTTTTTTTTGGAGTTTTGTTTTCATGTAGACTAGGCTTGACAAGTTGCTCTGCCATATTTGTTTTTCTGCAGTCACAGTACACGAGTTGATGTCCTAGTGGTAGAGGAGCCAATCAGAATTCACAGTTGCTCATATCCAGTGGTTGTGAAAATAATAAATTCTAATATTATAATTATTTCTATTATCTCACTGGATTACATTTAGAATTGATTCTTGTGCGCATTGCCATTTCTTTTACTGTGGCATTGTTTTGACAATCTTATGCATCCTTACAATTTATTTCCATCTAGAGTTTCATTTAATTTTTCCCAGAGATCTTGTATTAATGATGGGATAGTCAAACCACTACCACTAGACTGTAATGCCTTTTATAATATATTGCAGAGACATTCAGTTTGATTAATATAAGGACTCTGTTGTGTACTGTGGCGTCAATTCATGTGAAAATGATTCCTCAGGCTCCCTGAACAACTCTTTTAAAGTATGTGCCAGATAAATCCTAGCATTGTCCTGCTGAAATATGCCTCTTCTATCAGGAAAAAATGACTTCATATTAATGGCACATATGTTGCTGACATTGGCTGCTTTCATGATGGATACATCGTTTCATGCATTTTCCTTGTTACTCTGATATGTCCGTTGGTCTGTACTCAACAGACCACATGACATTTTTCTATTATTTGAGATATCAATCTTTATGCTCCATAGCAAATTAAAGCATTTTATTCTGGTTAGCCTCAGTAACAAGTGGTTTTCTTATGACTACATAACTATTTAGTCTCAGAAAAATACGTTTTGTTGCATTATGTATGTGGGAACATTCTAACTTTTATGATTAAACATAGCTGGGAATTCAGCTGTTGATTTTTTCACCCAGGATTTAACCACACCATTAATTCAAGTGATCTATGATTGCAGTCACTCTGGATTTTTTTAACCACATTTTTTTCCTGTGAAGTTGACAAATAACACAGGTTTTAATAATTGACCGTTCTTAACCCAGTTCCAGTAATTTCAGCAATTTCCTTTTTTTTTTCTTTGTTTAATGTAGGCCAATAATTTGTCCAGGCTGAATCATAGTGACATAATTTTCATGACCAGGGAATGGTTGTTTAAGAAAGAGAAGGTACTCACTGCATCAGTTAGGGTTAAAAGAATTGTTGTTGGCTGAAACATTTTCACTGCATTAATTATCCAGTCAACTATTTGCTTATTTGTTCCAAACAGCGACTTGGGTTTTTTTTTTTTTTTTTTTTGGACAAGGCTACATGGTAATTCATTTAAGAGAGCAAAAGTAATTGGACAGACTGGGCACAAAGTAGGGTCAAGGTTGCAAACAGGTGATTTTTTTATACTATCTGAAAGTGCACCTTCTGTACAATTAAACATGCAATGATTCAGATATTAAAATATCAATGATTCTTCTAGAATAGTTTGCATTACACCACTTCTCCATGTAAAAATATTAGGTCTTTACTTAGATTAAGGCATGTTTTTGCTGAACAGTCAAGGAAAGAGATTAAATTAAAGGAACAGGGTAAAAAAAAAAAACACATTTTCCAAATCTTCCAAGATGTGTTTGGTGTTCAATTTAGGCTTCATTATTTTTATTATTATTATTATTACTTTGATAACAGGACTTTACTCCTAATGTAGTTAATGACTATATTGTTGTATTGTAGTAATGGAAGTGCATAATGCTGTAGCTATAGCTCTAACATAAGAGGCCAGTGTTGATCATAAAATAAAAATTTTTTTACACACTTTCTTGTTTTAAATAATAAATGTTACCAGGTCATAAGGATTTATTTTACAGTAAGACACTGTAGTTTTACAAGTTTTACATTTTAAAGCACTTGATGCTGTGCTCTGCATTACATGGTGAAGTACTGAGGAATGCTCATTACTCATTACTGATCATTATTTGTGCTAGACTGGATTAACCTTCTGACCTCTAATGTGTTTCCCTCTCAGGCACAGTTCATTTTTTCTGATGTAGTGCTGTGTATTTTAAAAATTTTGCAGCTGAGGACAAGCTTTTACTGCTGTGTCAACGCCTGTGCATCCAAATGGATGTCGTGTGCAGTTTTATGTGCTTGCAGCTTTTGAATGCTGCATGGGCCATTTTGAAACAGTGACTCTCAATTTCATCACCCAGCTGTTCGCAAGATAGTAGCAGTGTTATTTATGAACTGTCTCATGAATCCTGTGTTTTTTTAATGCTCTCTCTCTCTCTCTCTCTCTCTTTCTCTCTCTCTCTCTCTCTCTCTCACTCTCACACTCTCTCTCTCTCTCAGGAATTTTTGCAACTGTATCTATACCACTGCCATTACTACTATTTTACTCTTTACATGTCTGCAGAGATCACATGAGAGAAAGGGCTTATGAACATTGTGTTTTGGGGGAAATATACACAGTGTAATTTAGTTAAATGGCTTTTGGTTTGATCTGTGTCCTCTGCCCTCTGCCATGTCATCTTTATCCTCCATTCTTCACTACCACCTCATAGCAATAAGGAGAAGCCTTTATTAGCTTGGGCCAGAGATCTAACTGGATTGACTTTTTCCCCAGAGCTTCTTTGAAGGAAGTGCTATATTGAGTCTGTAGAACAATTCTGCATTTCTCTGGGGATTTCATCTAAAAAATCTTTTACGCTTTATTATATTTCAATGCAATCCTTTCATATTACATTTCATTTCATTATTTTGCTTGTTTTCATATTATTTGTTATTCCATGTTTAAATGGTGTCGATCATGTGGGTCACTGTGAAACTATTCAGATAGTACATTAAGACTGCTTAGAATGGTCTTCATCAATAAAAAACAGTATGAAATCTGTATGCGATTTGTAATATTGGCTTTACATATTGACTTGCATGAAAAAATACTGTGAGGCAGTTTGACTAAAACATAAGTAATGTACTGTAAATGTTCCCATCTTTATTGTTTGCCACCAAATAATAAATTATAAGTACCGAATGGTTAGTTTATTGAAAATCAATTCAAAAAAACAAAATAACCCTGATGTTGAAAACCAATTAAAAATGAAAATAGCCATTTTATTGAAATCCCTTTGAATCTGTAGCTTTTCATGAGTAGGTCACATGACTATAACGGCTAGGAACTCAATGAATTACTTAAAAGGGAACAAAAAGTAAAATTAATATTATATCTTGGCTATTCATTACATTCAGGTAGTCATTTGACTTTATTTTATCACCACATAATATTGGTGAGCCTGTACCTGGCCAACTGAAGCAACAAAGCCATAATGATTATGCTGTGTATTACGGTATGTCCAAACTTTTAACTGGTATTTATGTTCATGAGAGCAGGGGTAGTCACTGTACCAGAACTCACATACTGAACTCACTGAACACCAAAATTCCATAAAAATGTCATAAAAATTCTATAAAAATTGTTATTTATAACTATGTTTAAATCAGCCAAGTTGGATGTTGCCCAAGTTCCTGATTTCCCAAAATTCCAAGTTGACCGTCCTATTTCACTCTCATCACAGCTTTGACTGCAGAAAGTTTTTCCGAGTTATGGAAAAGTGGATTGCAGCATAACTTCAGGAGAAATAAAAAACTGATTCTGGTGAAGGAACTATTGTTTATAACAGCTTCTATAACATACAGTGCCAGTCAAAAGTCTGGACACACCCACTCATTCTAACTGAAGGTGTGTCCAAACTTTTGACTGGCACTGTATATTACCTAGCATTTCTACTGATCATTGTACACAAGCTAAAATACAGCATAATATACAACCAACAGTATGACGCATAGTATTACACTGTATTTATATGTCCACCTAAGATACATCTGTGAAGCCTACATTGCCCTAAAAAACAAACTATGGCATGTATAAATTCCAATGTTAGAGGCTGACTGAGAGAAAAAATCCTTAGAGTTCAATGGGTTAATAGCAGATGGAACAGTAGATCCATCACTATACACCACCCTACTAGTGCTTGATCAAAGAAATTAAACCAGGGCACTTTTTTAATATTAAAAAAGCTGTATTAGTAAATGCTTAGTTCATAACAGCAAAGAAAGCCGTCGTGTTTCAGCCTTAAACTGGTCTTCTTCAGGGCTAAACAATAAATGAGGTTACAATACTCCTTTTTTAGCCTGGGTTGTAATTAGCATCATGACACTCAGCTGGAAGAGAAGGAGCACTAGAGCTTGATTTTTGACCATAAAAGTGGATTACTGCTTCTACTATCTTCTGGTACACAGTGTTCAATCATTGCAGTGGAAGTTGATAACAGTAGTGGGAAGAGATCTATATGTCACATGACACACAGCATACTTTCAATTATATGGGCTGCAGGCAGAGCGCCAGGCCGTGCACATGCGCCTGCTTTCCAATTACACGGCCGGCTCTTCTTCACTGTGAATAGAGCGAGCAGGGAGGAGCAGGCATGGTAGAAAACACACGCACGCACCCACACACACACACGCACGCACGCACGCACGCGCACACACGCACGATCTGGCACACAAGGGAGTCATGAGCAAGTCACAGAACTGCTATACGGAATGTGTACTACAAAACAAATGTATTATCTCCTTTCCTGCTTTCATATCTAGTTCTTTTTACCATTTTCCTTTTTGAATTGACTGTTTCTTTAAGTTCCATTTTGCTCGCACTCTTCCTCTGTCTTTCACATAAGGGAAGCCATTGCTTTGTTTAATGAGGCATATGCAGTATACCAGATGATACTTACTGGGTAAAGAGTCACACTCATTCAGTCTCTGAGGTTAGGAAATGATGGATTTGGGGGTGGGGGTTGGGGTGAGTGTAGTGAGTTCTTGATTATGTGTCCAAATCTACTAGACGACCATTGAGACAAGCTAAATAATTCTTATGCCAGGATACTTTTTATGCCAGAATATTTTTAGAGGTAAATTGCAGCAGTTGTTTTAGTAAACATTTGATCATATAACAGTCTTATAGCAAAGCACAAAGACAAGCTCTTTTATTATGCATGCTAGGGATGAGACCTTATCAGCTTTCGTGCCAGTTGCTGTCAACAGGACACACAGGGCATGGGAGGGTAAAAATACAGTTTTTCTTCTCCCTCAACTCTCTTGCCTGTTTGCCCTCAGGCTATAACTGTCAATCAGAGGCTTTTTAATACACATTTTCACTTGTCTGCTTGACCTGTGGGTTACATTCTTATGTACACTTTCTGCGTGATTCACCGCCATCTTCCTACTCGTCAGAAATGACCCCAGTGTGTACAACACAATGTGTAAGTGAGGAGGGCATTACTGGTCATGCATACTCCTATATGACCATGTCATAAACATAGTTTGGCTTGTGGCTCAAAAAGTACAAAAATAAAACACAATGAGGCATGCTATTATTGGAAAATAAGCAACCTCTGGGTAGGGTTATGTTGCCTGACGCAAAGCGAAGACTCACTGTTACCACCAGGAAGTGTATTCTTTTCTTGTGTACAGTATATAACAGTATATCCTGAATTGTTTTATTTCTTATACACCACAGCAGTTTGCCATTGATTACAATGTATTATTTATGGGAAATAATGGGTTCTATGTTTGATACCATATACTTACATTTATTGTTGTGGAAGGGCCAAAGAATTTAATTTTGCGTATGAAAGAAAAGCTATATTCATGCTTTCTTTTTTTTTCTAATAATACACAAAAGCCATTTGGCTAGAAAGTGCTAACACTTCTTCCAAAATGTTAAAAGCTTCCTCATAAAAAACTTCATGTACCAACCATTATCATTTATTACACCGAAGGTATCTGGTGTCAAACTCACTGTCACTTTCTTGTTACTGCTGGCATTGTTGTTGTGGACACTTGGCTCTAAAAGTCCTACTCCTCCACTATTAGTGATCAGAATCACTTGAAACTTGGCACACTTGTACTTGTGGACAATAGGTGAAATTCCATCTAGGCCGATTTTGGATTATGGCATCATAACTGAATCATAAGTCCCAGTCCACATCTAGTTCAATTCAGAAGAGTTATAGAGAGATTGGATTTTGATCATTCAGTTCTAGGATTTGTTTCTGTCTCAATCTGAAACAGCAGAATCGGTACATCCACAGTACTAAAACTGGACCTGAATGGATGCTTACTGGATGTGAAACAGTGCATTTATGGGAACCCATCATATCAATGGCGACCGGTGTTCCTATGTTCATTTTTTTGAAAAACATTAGCTGTGTTTTCTGCTTGTTAGTGGTCAGTTTCTTTGAATAAATAAAAAGAAGAAACAGAAGATAAAGAAAGACTCTCATGTAAAACAAAAGCATAATCTACATGACCAAAAATTTTGGGACACTTGAGTGCCAAAACTTACATGTGACTCTTGCCCTAATGGAAAATTTAATCTAACCTCTAGCAAACAATAATCTATATACTTTAGAAACTATATAGCTTATCGGATCTAATAGTGGTCCAAATATTATAACAAAAACATTTGCTTAACCGCTCAATCCTACTATTAGTGTTGCAGGGAGGCTGGTGCCCATCTCAGCCGACAGTGGGCAAAGGCGAGGCTCGCCAGACCATCGCAAGTCAACACATACCTAATCACACTCACACTTACACCTAGGGGCAAGTTGGAACATCCACTTAGCCCTATGTGCATGTCTTTGGACTGTGGGAGGAAACCAGAGTACCTGGAGGAGCACCGGGAGTACATGCAAACTCCACGCAGAAACGAATGAGCCCGGGACTTGCAGCCAAGACCTTCTTGCTGTAAGGTAGATGTACTAAACACCGTGCCATCCAGTGGTCCAAATATGGCCATCACAATTCAGAAGATCTACTAACACCATTATATGATGGCACATACCCCAGCAGCTTACAAACTGATCTGCTAGCCCACACATCAGGACATACCTGAAGTGCTGTTGTTATCCTTCTTCTGGTTCTATCCTTCTCCTATCATGATGAATTTGTCGCAAAGATCTCTGTGCAAGTGCACTTTTATTCACATGTTTAGACATCCGAATCACTGATATAATAAAAACTAATTAACCTTGCCACTTGTTTACATGCTTTGTGCATGCACTCACTCTAGATTCACACCAGTTCAGTTCTCCTTTCTAAACGGCAAACACAAGAACTGAACAGGTTATGGCAGAACTAGTTTTGAATTGTTTTTGAGCATGATGTGGACAGGAAGATCAATTCAGATGGGTTCAAAATTGATTCTGATGCTGTATTGTGTACAGGCCTGAATATTACTGAGTTAAGTTTCTCACTGAAGCTTCACATTACCATTTTTGGATCTGTGCTATGGACACTGAACAGATGACAGCTGTTTTGAAATTAAAGTTTAGAACGAATGCATACCTCCCTCTCCAATCATTTTTTAAACATTCTGTTTTTGTCATCTTACTTTTTTGTAAGCCATGTCATCTCTTAACTAGTCAGACAAGAGAGTGCATATGAAATAAAAAATCTGGCTGAATGTTGAAAAACTTCCCTGTTTGTTGCCACAAAGTCTGCAGTGCAAAGTTGCATAAGATGTCTTTGTGTGGGGTAGCATTAAGATTTCCCTTCACTGAATCAAAGAGATCCAAACCTGTTCAAGCCCTGACCTCAACACTACTGAACACCTTATGGATGAAATAGAACTTTGATTTTTTTCCCCAAGCCTTTTCACCTGCATCAGTGCCTGACCTCATGGTCTGAATGGGCACACATCCTAAGCCATGCTCCAAAATCCAGTCGAAAGTGTTTCCAGAAGAGTTGAGGTTCATATAACAGCAAATGGGGAAATACATCTGGATTGGAATGTTCAAAAATGCCAATGGCCCAATCAGGCCATTTTTGGCAATATAACAGTTCCTTTTCTTGATGAGCTTCCTTCAGCAAAGTCATGTACATTAAATCATGTGATTAGGCACAACAGAGGATCTGCTACAGATTCCAAGATATTCAACCTGCTGAAACATTTTGGGTAGACGTCCAGAGAGCAGTCTACCAGCTAAAGATGCCTGATTTACCATGTCACAACGTCACATGACACAGAAATGTGTGTTACAACAGACTCAAAGTAAAACATAGGGCATTCTGGTGAGGGTGCTTTGTTTTTTTAATATGAAAATCCAGATAATATTTGGAATATATAATAAAATTTGTTCTGACAGCTCTTACTCATTTGTTTTATATCCTGCAGAGTGCAAGTTTGTTGTGATTTAACCCGAGGCATGGAACAGCAAAACACGCTCAGGAAAAAAAATCTCTCCAAACATTTTTCACTTGTTCTTTTGCGGGAATACTGGAAAATTGATTTTTAAATGAAATGTGAGTTTTTGTTGTTTACTTCAATTACTTCTATTCCCAACTCAACAGCAGTGTAAACCTCCTTGATCTTAATACAGCTATTAAGGTTGTGTGGGGCAAGAACTCATTTACCCGAGTGGTGCAGAAAATACATAATCCAGGTTATGCCTTCACTCTGAATTAAGTCACTGAATGCTGTGGAGCTGCATGTGTTCTTAGGAGATTGTTATCACAGCATAAACAAACAAAATACATTAACGTTTTTAATTGTAAAAAAAAAAATCAGTTGCTAACGCTGACATTTAAGACTATCTTTAAACCATACTGGTGGACAAATTACAATTACCTACCCAGCATATTTATTAAAATAAAATATAAAATACTGCTGGGAGAAAATGTAGTTAATACAAAATGCAAGTAATTTATAATATGAAAATACAAAAATACATACAAAATGACCTTCAATACTATTGTAGGCCTTTTTCAGGTCTGAGATGCAATAAGTACAATAAAAGAGTAAGCTAATTCCCTAGATATATAACTTTACAAGTATCATTTGAAGAAATGCAAGAGACAATGAACAGTGCTATTAAAATAAAGATGCAACACAATTAAACGTAAAAAAAGGAAATGTGCTTTCCCCATAAAATAATACATTCTCATTTATGCACCTCTATACTAAAATCCATCCATTTTAGTTTAGCTGTTTTTGTAAGGCAATGGATCACCAAGCACCAACATAAATCCTTTCTTGGAGTTTTTGGTCACGTGGAAAACAAACAGATCACATCAAGCACCCTGGACCCTACAGGATGTGATTCACTTCACATTCTCTATCAGGGACTATTCAGTGATACCTACCACTCCTTTAGTGGATAAATTGTTCAGTATATACTACATGGGAAAGGCAATGGTAATCCAAAGTACAGCAGGACTACAGGTGAACCGGGACATGGGTACCCAAAGCTCACTAAGGTGTATGGGAAGGGAAGCCTAGCCCATTTGGTCTGAACCACATAGCTACTGTAGAACAAATTGCTGAAAAATTGAATCCATGGAAGCTCCACCTTACAATTTACAGGACTTAAAGGATCTGCTGCTAATATCTTTTTTGGTGGTTAAAGGTTGGACTTTATCAATATTGGGCAGGTGGGTTTAATGTTGTGGATAATCAGTGTAGAGCATCTATCTCTATATTCTATGCCACTTTTTTTTGTCAGGTTTGTGGGTGATTTGGAGCCAGTCCCAGCGAACTGCAGGTGAGAGGCAGGGTACATCCTGGGCAGGTCACCACTCTATCACAGGGCTAACACAGAGACGAACAACCATTCACACTCCTGTTCACACCAGGGGCAATTTAAAGTAGCCTGTAATCCATATGTTTCTGGCCTGTGGGAGGAAACCAAAGAAACTGAAGGAAACAAAAGCAAAGTACTCACAGAAAAGCCCAAGTCAATCTTTGACTTGAAGTCAATCTTTGACTTGAAAGGATTGAACGCAGAACCTTCATGCTGTGAAGCAGCAGTCACATCTACTGCACATTTTGTGTGGATCTATAATATATTTTAGGAGCTAATTAAACTTTGATTGTTGACATCCATGGACATCCTTGGTTATATACTGTACACTGCTATAAAACAAGTGTGTATCTGTACTTTGGTGTACATGCATTTACAGGTGATACAAAATTATTTCCACTGAGGGCTGAACAGTGTGCTGTATACTGTTACTATGGAGATACAGGTCATTCATCCTGGCTGGTAGAGGAAGCAGCATGGTAATGTGATGACTAGGTCATGCTTGTGGACCTTTGTGCCTAAGGGCATCATACACAGGATTTTATATTTGAATAGCTTTAGTCATGCATCATGCTCAGGATCTCCACTGGTGCGTGTGCGTCTGTCTCCGGTAATAACTTTAAATAACCCATTTTCCTTGCTGTGCCATTTCCAAACCTTTAGTCGAAGGTTGATGAAGATGCGGTGTGCAAATTTGCCCTCTCCTATACTGACTTGCAAGAATCTCTCCAGGCTGTGCGTGATTGAAGTTTATTTTTAGACTTGCTTGCTCGATTTAGATGGAGGAAAGGGCCATTTGGTATAGTTTTGTTAAATCAGGTTTAACAAAACCAAATGAGTTTGGGCAGGGATGGATGCTCCGCTGTGGGCTTTTTTATTTATTTATTTTTTATTTAAGGGGGCTGCAGTAACTCCACAGAGCTCCAGTAAAGGCTGGTATACCCTGTGTGTAAAGCCCTGGTGTTATAGAGGATGTCTACGTGAACGGAGAGACATAAATTCTAGGCCCAAGCAGTGTCGATAATGCTCGTTAAAGTTCGTAATGAGGTCACAAGCACACTGTCTGACTCTGATTGAGATTTGTATAGGTTGTGACTCACTGGAGCACTCCGTGAGAAGGGCCACCACATACCATCCTGTTGGACACAAATGCTGTGGTGACATAATTTTGGGAAAGGTTCTGGGTTTTACTGTAGCTTTGCCTCGACTATGTGGCTACACAGAGAGCATTTACCTTCCTTTCTGACTAAACAAAGAATCAGTAACAGCTATGGTTTAGTAGTGGATATTGGGTTTTTTTTTTCATTGCCATGACAATAGAGGAGACACATGAAAACTTTGCTTTTCTGCTATTTCGGGTAAAGCAGTGGTCAGTCCATATGCAAGTTCAAATTGATAGATTCAAGGGTAAGGTATTTTGGGCTTTTTCACCCAAGCCTACTGGTTCATCAGGCCAGAGCCTAGCACTATAACAATACACCACAAGCCCAACCTAGATTCACTTAGGGCTGGCGATATAAGCTAAAATTATACAACAATATTTATCACAAGTAATGATCACATAAAAAAGAAAAAAAATGAAATGAAAATAATGTTCAGAGACCAAAAGAACATGACAGCATATGCAATCTGTTTGTAGGTATACAGAAGCTCGGGAGCCAGGCGACGCACACTTGAAGTCCATACCTCGCTCCCAAAATAGGCCATTTGTTCATGAGTTTCAGTACTGCTATTGTGAACTCTTGGAAAACTACTCATATTTGCTTTGCTGTTATTTCTGCTCTGTGGCCTTGTTTCTTGTATGTTTTTTTTCTGTTGTTTTCTCCAGCTTTGAGTGAATACAGCCATGTTTTTTTCTACCTGTGACTTGGTGTCTGCACCTGCTGACTAATATTTATTAAACCTGGGTTTACACTGTAGCACGATGTACAAGATCTCCACAATTTGCATGGGGGTTTGTGGGATTGAATCATGATGACCTTGAGGGAATTTGGTAGATTCATGATTATCGTAACGATCGTGACAAAATTTTTGACTGTCAAAAATTTTGCATTACGGTTTATTAAGATTTGATGCCAATCGTGATAGAATGTGGGAATCGTAGTAGAGCTTAACAGACCTTAACAGAGCATAAAGGACCTTGATGCTCCATCGTAGGGGATCTTGATGAACTTAGAAACATGATTACTTCAAGTTTTATCTCTTGGATGCACCCTGCCTCCTTTTTATATACAGTCATGCTCCAAGCGTGCTCATAAATCGTGGAGCTCCACGCTTTTTGAATCATGGAGATCGTGGACCTTGTGCCCCCAGTGTAAACCCAGGTTAAGTTAGTTCTACATATCATGCTACATTATAGAAAGTGTTTAGTAATGTACTCATGGGGTTAAAAAAATACTGCAGCTACATGTTAATTTAAAAAAATCTTTTAAATTACAATACGCATGAGGGCAGTGGAGGCTCAGTGGGTTCAACCCCCCTATCACCAAGTTGTCGCTGCTGTTCCCCAGTGCAGCTGCCTGGGTTATCAAAAGCCAGCCATGTTTCTTACTGTCTGTGGTGAGAGGCATGTAAAATGAAAATTGCTGTCTTTTGTAAAGAGTAGGCCACTGGGTTGCCCTTAGCGTGTTTCTGCCCTGGAATGGCCTGGCGAGCTGTTCAAGGTGTACTCTGCCCTCACCCAGAGTTGGCTGAGATGGGTGCCAGCCTCCCCGCGACCCTAATTAGGATTAAGCGGTTCAAAAAATGAATGAATGAATGACAGTACTCATGATATTCAGCTGGCTTCTGATATGAATAGTTGCGATTCACTCAAGAGGAAAGGGTGATTCAGTTAAGAGGAAAAGGAATGAAATATAAAACTGCATTGGCTTTTTGTAGTGGTTATTTTTCCTTCATTCATTTTCATAATGCATCTTTATCTTGGTGAACCTTGACCTATGATTCACAAGCCAAAGAAAACAAGGATATACTGCCGTGTCTGTTAGCTTTTCCTTTGTAATTCTTAAAGAGGAAAGAAAAAGATGGTTTGGCATTCAGACAGAAAGCAATATTTCACTCAGCTATTATCTTTCCCTTCACAGGCCTGGAAGAAACTGCATTGAAGCAGACACAAACACATTCAGCAGTATTTCTCATTTATTCAAAGTGAGCAGGGTTTTGAAACAGACATCCATGGTGTGGTAAGGAAAAACATGATTAACCCTGGGTCAGTTTAACCCAGTTTAAACAAAGCATACGTTGACGTTAAATATTGCAGAAATTAACGGACTTGAAACTACACATGCAAACGAGGGTCTTTCCTGTTGCTCAGGCATAGTTTTATTTATTTATTTATTTTTTAATAGGACACAGAAAATAAAAGTGGGAGGGTGGGCGAAATGTGTCTTTGATCTGTATAAACAGCCAGTATTGAGCTAAGTTTTGTTTATAACATATGGGTGGCACAACTGCGTAGTGGTTAGCACTCACAGCAAAAGGGTCCTGGGTTCGATTCCCAGGTTCACAAGAGCATTTCTGTATAAAGTTTGCATGTTCTCCGTGTGTTTCTATGGGTTTCCTCTGGGTACTCTGGTTACCTTCCACAGTCCAAAGACATGCACATTAGTTAATTGGCTGTTCCAAATTGCCCCTAGGTGGGAGTGTTAGGGTGAATGGTTTTGTGTGTGTGTGTGTGTGTGTGTGTGTGTGTGTGTGTGTGCTGGCTCTGCATTGGAGTGGCGAGCTGCTCTGGGGTGTTCCCTTGCCTTTGCCCAGTGTCAGCTGAGATTGGCGCCAGCCTCCCGCGACCCTAATAGGATTAAGCAGTTTAGTTAGTTTTCTAACTGCAGCTTGGCTCAGATCTCAAAAGAAATCTCAAAAGAAAGATATCTGCTCAGGATGCTGATGTTCATGATACTGAAGTTTCTTATTCAGAAATTTGGGTCCAATTTACTTTTTTATTCACGGAATGAAGCAAGTTCCCCAATTTATACCCTACCCTTGATTTGTGTTTAACTACACAATGTGTATACTATATATGCATATAGAGTATAATAAACACATTGTACGTTTTTATTGTGTAATGTCTCGATGAAGAACAATGCAGTGAGTCGAGCCTGTGAATCTTTACTGCTCTTGTGTGTCCCACTCTCTCATTCCACTTATCTCTATGATCTCAGAACTTTGCCTGTGCTGTGAGATAATTCTTTATAGAAGCCAGGCTTAGATGGAGTGTGTCTGATGTAGCCAGAATTGTTAATTCCCACAATCTTCATTATTGAAATAAATGCGAATTCCTGGAACAGGTAACAAAACTCCCTTTTGAGAGTTTTAATTATATCTCAGCGTAAAAGGCTGTGTAATTTTACTTGAAAGAAAGACACAATCTTGTTCTCTAGCTGCGTGAGACAGTGGGGATTGTCATGTCAGCTTCATTCCTCAATTTTCTGCAAGAACAGTCGGTTCCCTGCATGAGTTTTTATCACAAACACACTGCTGCAGTACTGCTACGAAGGTGTTTTCCTTAGCCAGTATAGAAATAATGCTTAATGTGACTGGCTAAAAACTTAAAATAGCTAGTGTGTTTTCTTCTTCTTCTTCTTCTTTTTCTTCTTCTTCTTTTTCTTCTTCTTCCTCCTTTGTTTATTTTATTTTTTTTAATTATAAATGCTGCATTTTTTTTATTTTATTTTATTTTTCTTTGGCAACAGAAGTACCCTGAGCTGAGAAAAGTACCATTGTGCAATGTTGAGAAATGCCTTCTCTCACAGCTGGAGCAACGAGCAAGAGGAAACATCCCCAATTATTCAGCCGTAGGCCAAACCTGGCACTGTGTGTGTAAATCAATCACAATAGCATGCCACTCTTACAAATGTGTGCACATGCACAGCGCACACACACACACACACACACACACACACACACACACACACACACACACACACAAAGAAGCAATTATTTACACACTGATGCACATATACGACAGAAATCTGCAAGGGAAAAAGACTCTATTTTAGGATTAGCATGAAGGTGAGAAGAAACCAAATGAGCATACGCTTTCATTAGATTGTTATGTTTATTATTTGTTATCTTCTTGTTTTTTATTTAGGGACCGGTTTGACAAAAGCTTTCATCATCATACGTATATATATATATATATATATATACAGTACAGACCAAAAGTTTGGACACACCTTCTCATTCAATGAGTTTCCTTTC
>JAQMYF010000026.1:11771715-11789082 GCA_030014195.1 Neosilurus mollespiculum | reverse complement strand
TATATATGTGTGTGTGTGTGTGTGTGTGTGTGTGTGTGTGTGTGTGTGTGTATGTATATATATATATATATATATATTTACATTATTATTTTAAAATGGTGGCAATGGTGAGGAAGAGATTGAAGTGATTATGTTATTTAGCAGCCAGACATGAAGGAGTGAAGGTCGGAAAGGCGATGACAGAGCTGATGTGTACAGGTGTTCTCATTATGCTTCATTGACGTCCTTCTTTCATCTTCCCTCCCACTCGTACACACACTCTTCTCGCCTCCAGTCTCACCATTAATGCCTGTGATGACAAAATTTCCAAATGCCACTGACAAAGTGTTCATTTATTCATTTGCGGGCTGGAATTAGTCACACTGAATGTCTGAGTAATCCAAAGAAGAGTGATGTGTGGCAGATTTATTGACTTTCTCCTCTATGTCTCTGTCTCCTTCGCATAATTTTATGCTTCGTTGGTTCTCTGCTTTCTGCCAGTTCTCTGGAAGAAGGAACCCACCATATGTAGATTAAATATGAGAAGTGGGCGATATAGTCAAAATTTTGTCAAGTGATACTTAAAATCTTGGATGATAATAGCAGTGTGTCAGAGAATATGGAAATGTCATGTCTGTAGTATGTCTGTTGTGTCTCCCCTTCGCAAGGAAAATTAAACTGATTCGGCAAACATTCCTTAATTAATGGTTGAAGTAAGCACTTACTGAGGAACAGAAAAGTGTTTACCCCATCTAGAGATTACAAATTCAAATCCAGATGATGCCACAGTACATAGTAGTTAAGAGTTAGAGTGTGAGCGGTCAAGCGTGACCTGACCATATAGAGTAAACACGTATTTGGCTTTACATTGCATCCAATTTACTTGTACAATTAGAGCTGGCATCTAACAAGGATGTTCCTTAAATCGCACAATGTATGCCCGGCCTCAAAGAAAAAAAAGTTAGTACTTTTATGCTGAAACCTCTGGCACTGACAGTGCTACAGCCAAGAAAATCCTAACATCATCCTTTCTGCCCTGTGGTCTGTAGAGAAACCTGCACACATCTATCAACAGACATCCTATCCCATAAGTGTAGTTTAGTTTTATTTTCTCTGAAAAAGAGCACGGTTGTTCTTAGCTTTCTGCAGCCTTGCTGTGAGAGAAAACAGCAAAGAAAAATCTCACCTCACCATCACACATTAACAGTCAGCCGAAGGCTCAGACTCTATTATTCTCATTGAAGCTTTATGAAACTGAGCCATTCTCTCACCCCATATGTCCTCTTCACTGCCACGACTGTTTTTATATCATAATCTTTAAGATTGTATCTCAGTGAGGGGCATGGTGGAGAGGGGCAGCCTCCCAGAGGCAATGTGGGAAATGAAGTCAAGCACATCTGAGCGAGCTTTTCAGCAGCACTGATGCGTGAAGTGGAAAGCAGGGTCTGTTTTCCTGCATTTCATGCTTTGAGCCTCAGCCCTCATTTATTTCTCTCATGTTCACCGGGCTATCAAGCCTAGTGACCAGAGAAAGGAAAGGAAATAGTGGGCATTGGACATGAAACCAATAGCAAAAATAAACTGATCTGGTCATATATAAGCTTTTAACCCCAATATACTGTATATTACCCATCAGAATAAAGCACGTTGGGAGTATATAAAAAGGTATCAATACAAAAAAAAATTTAGTGCGTCCTTATTTCTACTAAGAAAAGTATTAATTATAGTTTTTATTTCATGCATACGAACACCAGCACACCTTATCTTCTTTTGTGTGTGTGTGTGTGTGTGTGTGTGTGTATATGTGTGTGAGTGTGTGTATGTTGGCCCTGTGATTGTCTGGTGAAGCTTTTCAGGGTATACAACCTTTTCAGATTATCAGCCTTCACTCAGACTCACAGTCTCCCTTCAATCCTAACAAAGGAATAAAGCAGATCTGAAATTTAAATTTACAGTTCTAAAAGATGTAAAACAACTATCCAAGACCCTTCAGTAAATTATGGCAGCCAGTTTTTCAAAACTAAACATTTGTGATAACGCAAAATGATAGTTTCCATATGTTAAGACATCATTTTCTCATATTTTGGTCACCTGCCAAATTCTGCGCATGAGCCCTATCACTTGACAGCTACCAACTGGGGTGGCTGAAGGCTGGCATATGCTTTTTCTTCCTCTGATATACAAAAGGACAGACTCAGAATCTCTTTAAACTCCTGTTCATTCCATGTAATGGGGCAACTAAACACTTTAACCACAGGAACACACTCAACTGCCTCCTTCTGCATACATAAGTACACAAACCTGGTTAGTGTTGCTCTGACTGACAGTGGAGAGAGTTATGGTGTCTGACCTACCAAGGGAAATGGCTAATTATTCCATAAAAACTTTTTTCATCCTGTACGCGATTGACAATTTTTATTTAATTCATTTCTTTATTTTTTTTTTAAAGCAAGGACATTGTTTAGAACATGTTTAATGCTAACAATATCAACACAAAGAAGAAACAAACGCACTTCTTGATTGGTTTACAACTGGATTTGTTCTATAAGTGCTGCTCAATAGCTATTTACTGCACTTTCGCCTTCAGAAATGTAAAAGTGAACCCATGTCAATAAATGAAATTTTTATTAAAAAAAAAGGCTTTTTGATTTTTTTAAAAAATACCTACATTAAATTCCATTCATTTTCTGAACCACTTAATCCTAATTAGGGTCGCCGGGGGGCTGGCACCCATCTCAGCTGACAATAGGCGAGGGCAAAGTACACCCTGGACAGCTCGCCAGGCCATCACAGGGCAGAAACACACTGACAGTAACCCAATGGTTTACTCTTTACAAAAGTAAGCAATGGTTCTTTTACATGGCTTTCATCATAGACAGTGAGAGGCATGGCCAGCCTTTGATAACCCAGTTATCAAACTGGGGGGACTGTGGGGGACACTGCACTGGGGGGACAGCAGTGACAACTTGGTGATAGCAGGGCTTGAGCACCCGACCTTCGGATCAGTAAGCCAGCACCCTACCACTGGGCTACCACTGCCCCTGAATAAAAAGTTCAGGGCCAGTGGTGGCCCGGATTGGACAGGGCTACTTCAGTAAAATACTTTTGGATTGGTAGCTCAGATCTGGGGTTGATGTTTATTCTCCAATGTAGATCTGAAGCACTGGGCAGTGTAGATGTGGGGACTATATCTTTAGTGATATAAAACGCCACCTTATCTGTAACTTTCTCCCGGGATCCCCTCTTATCGTATAGCGTCCTACTTAAAAAGGACACCTATATATTATATGCCTTTAGGTAGACATTTGAAGGATCTGCTGCTAGCATGCGCATTTGGCAGAGCTACTTCGTTTAGTTGAATTAGATTTCAACCAAACTTTACAGCGGACAGCGATCTGTGCTGTTGAATTTTGCATAAGCAAACTATTTCTAAATTACTAAGGAGAAGATCCCTATTTATTGACAGTTTTGCTGCCATCATGCTACTGTGTTGATTGGTGGGGACAGGCTTTTTTTCCGGTTGAATGTACCAATACCGGTGGAGCCAAACATGGAAAGACTTCAAGGCAGGAAAGAATCCTGGGTGGGGGCACCAGCATTGCACTGAAACTACACAGCCTCTGAAGTAAAAAAAAAATTCCTTTGCATATAATAAATATTTTAAACATTAAGGTGAGTCACAGTTTTCATTTTACATAAAGTATCATCCTAATGCAAAAATTCTAATTAATCGATAAACTCAATTTATCACCCAGCTCTAGTAACCAAATTATATCAGTTTGAAGAAAGGATAGAAAGAGGGCTTACTGAAAGAGCCAAGGTCACACATGTTAGACGTAACAGGACATAGACATACAAAGGGAATGGTATTGATTGTGTGAAGAGCTGAATAGCCCCAATGTCCTGCCTGCGCGTTTGACGTAAAAGAAATGGATACCATTTTAGGGTCATCACCAGTCAGGGCCATTGCATAATAATGGGCAACTCCACTAGCCAATCATAAAAATGTGATTTGATCAGTGTATATGGCCAATGAATAATCCTAAGCACAATCTCGATATCATGCACCAAAACCAAGCTGATTACTCTGGTATTTTGCATTAGCATAAAAACGAAAGAGGAATTTTTTTTTTATTAATATGTGTATATTAAGGATGGGAATCACCAGGGACCACCCGATGTAATATTATCATGATAACTAGGTGCTAATTTAATTTGGATTGCGATTCTATTACTATCCCGATTTGGTATTACACTTTTTTTCAACTTTTTTCGCACAATTTTAATACCTTGAATCATGCAAAAGATTGTTAATTGTTATTTCTATACAAAGTTAGCAAACGACTCACTCCTACCACACGGGACGCTGTGCTGCATGCTAATGTGTGAATAGTTTAGAGTACCCCACCTGTAAAAGAAATGGCAACGCTTCATTACCTTTTATTTCACTCATTTGCTGAACCACTTAATTTTACTAAAGTTGCGGGGAGGCTGGTGCAAAACATAGCAAAGAATTGCAAAACATAACTGAATTGATTTTTCCCTATTTTTCAGTGTGTGTCTATATATGTGTGTATATATGTATGTATATATATATATATATATATATATATTTGTGTGTGTGTGTGTGTGTGTTAGATACAAGCTTTCCTTGGGCTGTGTTCCATTCTGACGCTTGGCCCCTTTAAAAAGGTCAACGCGACCTGGAGCATAGCTGAGCTGACGTTTGGGAAAAGGTAGCTTGTGAGAGTATTGTTACAGTGATTGCTGCTTTGATTGCTACAAGCAGCCAGCATGTCCCCTTTAGCACTTTCTTTCTCTCTAATGCGTTCCCTTCCCTGGGATTGAGCTCACAGTAGTGATCTCAGCCTAAGCACCCCTCCTGGCAGATAATAGAAGATTGAAGATGTGTCTGAAAAACTATAACGGGATGGATGGAGGCAGGGAATTGCATGGCCTGGACCATGAATGCCTGGGTCTCTAAAGTCAGCATTGCCATAATAAAGGGCAGGAGAGATCACCAGTGTAGTTTTATTGCACTCACAGCTGATATGAGATATTTGTACTGGATTTTTCAATTAATCCTGTGTCCATTGCATAAATATCCAGATGTGTATTAAAAGCAGTAGGAGATTTAATAGAAAAAAAGCAACGGGGATGAGGAGCAAGACAACCATTTTTTGTAATTGTTTTATGTTGAGTAATCCTATAAAGGCTTTTGAATGACAGGCAGAGTAAAGAGAACCAATTCAGCATCACACGAAAGCACTTCGACTGTGGAAATCGGGTGAAATTGAATGACTGCAGCGTGAAAAGGCGGTTTGAGAGCTGCCGCACTCACACACTCCACTAGACTGGGTAAGAACCTCCAGTGTGGCAGTTCTGTCCTACTTGAGCAGGATGAGAATGCCTATGGTTGGTTGTGTTGGTAGAAAATGCCCATGCAGATGCAGTCTCAAATGCAGCCTTGACATCAGTGTGTATTTTCTTTGTTAACCTCTCTATCCAGATGTGAGCTCTGCAGTCACTAAGATAACTGTCACGGCACATGCATTATCAGTGAGCCTGTGTTAAAAACACAATAAAAATATGGATAATAATCTACAATTATCCTCAGATGCACGTGAGTGGCAATTAGTGTCGTTTGGTGAATTACTAAGAAGATCAGACAAAAGAAATTTCAGCTGGTTCTGTATACATCGAAGTATAATTGTGACAGAGACTGTCATGCGTATCAGGAGCTCCAAGGTACCTGGTGTTCGTCTGTATATCCTTGATGAAATGGACAGTAGAACACTGGCATTTTTCAGACTTTTTGGATATATGGCGTCGTCTTTTGCGTTGACTTTGAAAGGAGGATAAGAAAAAAATGTCAGAGTTTGGATACTTTCTATCAGCATATTTATTGTCAGATGCAAGAATAAGATACACTTCAAATGAAGCCTGTCTTTATTTGCAAGCAGTTAAAGACGTTCCTCCCCCCCACCCCATCCCCTTTTTTGTGTACGTAAACTTGGTATTCAGTTAAAGAAAAAGAGATTTCCCAAGGCATGCATTCAAAATCCAAGTTTGGTCTGTGGAGAACAAGCAATGCTTTGATATCCAAAGGCATAATTCACAAAGGGGTGATGTGGAGACGTGATGATGAAATTCATACACATATTCGTGTAAGTTACCCATTGGGGTATATGACTCTCCCAGGTCCTCTTATGAATATTTGAAGAGTCTCTAAATGAATTCTACAAGCAAACACTACACTAATCCACTTTGTTTGTAAATGGTAGAGTGGCAAAATGAATGCATTTCTTCCCTTGGGGTGTGTTGTTTAATTAAACTTTTAGGTACTTAACTTTCTCTTTCTGTGTATTCTTTCCTTTGCCAGTCTGTTCGCAGTACTCGAGGGGCGTATTTGCCATTTTCGGGCTGTACGACAAGCGCTCTGTGCACACGCTGACATCCTTCTGCGGGGCACTGCACATTTCCCTCATCACGCCCAGTTTCCCCATCGAGGGCGAGAGTCAGTTTGTGCTGCAGTTGAGGCCATCCATACGAGGGGCTCTGCTCAGCATCCTCGACCACTACGACTGGAACCGCTTCGTCTTCCTATATGACACTGATCGGGGTGAGGCTCAAACACACGCACACACAAACACTTTGAAATGATGAGCTGGTCTGTAGCATTTGAAGCATTCAGTGATCAGAAGCAGCATAAACACAATATTTATTTAATAAATTGCTTGCTGGTTATTTATTAGTGTTATAGTTTTCAGTAGTGGCTGTCTGAAGTGATGTACTCCTCTGTTTGTAAAGGCTGCCCCATCCTGCTAGTGTTTTCCTCAAAGAAATTGCTGTGGTTTTGTTTCTTCTGGAACATGTACCATATCCTGAGCTCCCACATCCCAACAAACACTTCCGCAGCGAAGAATCAGAGCCTTGTCTTTCCCCCTCCCTTGTTTTTTTCTCTTTCCTCTCTATCAGTGTCTTTTCTTCTCTCTTCCTCTTTCCTCAGCATGCTAGACTGCTACACTGGCAGGAGTCCCGGAGGAGAGCAGTGGCTTCTGCTCTGAAATGTTTCTAAAAGTGCGCTTTCTTCGTGCCAGAGACTGGCAGATGAGCTACTGATACATCTGACTTTACCCTCATCTGTCATCACAACATCAGTGTTTTGAGTAGGCAAGCATTGGATAAACAACTCAGTTACCCACAGGGTCAAATCCTGCAAAAAAAGAGTAATATAACGTTCTTAGAAGTGCTACAGAGAGCCTGAAAATTATATCTTTTTTATATTTTTATCACTAGGTACCAGCTATAAACTCTAAATAAACAAATAAGAATAAGAATAATAACTTGGTGACACCCCATAGAGTGAATATAGTATTGTATACAGACATATACAATTACACTCATATCATAGAATACAGTAACTGCAGGGACTTGTGCATTGTAAGAATGCATAACTAATAATGTAGAATCAAGCTGCTTTCCCACTAGCACAGGTTTTGTGCACTCACAAAGCACTTTTTTTTTTTTTTTAATCCCAGTAGGGTACATTTTCCCCCAGAAAAGCACCCAGTGACGCAATGCTTTTTTCACCATGGTACAGAAACTAAATGTTGTTACCTTAATGATACACTACTCTGCCAAAAAATCCTGCATTGCTATATTTTGTTGGACCACGTTAAGCTTTGACTCACTGTGGAATTGTTAAGTTTGTATCATAATTGCTACAACTTTTGTTTAAGTCCAGAGTTGTATTTTGATTATTCTCCCTAACACAGGAGAAGATGGTTGCTTAAGAGCTGAGAAGGTACTCACTGCATCGGTTAGGGTTCATTACATGTTGCCAGTTGAAACATATCAATCACTGCAGTAACTACGACCCATTAACACAAACCACAAAATACCACAAATAAGTCTTAATGCACCCAACTGAGAATGACCCTTTATTTAATTAATATTTAATTATGCTCTCAAGCTATCAAGTTGCCAAGTATTTAAAAAATTATTCCCAAGACTTAATCAAAATAAACAAAATAAACAAAAACATTTTGAAATATATAATATAAAATAATAAATATCAAATTAAATATAAATAATATAATTAGAAAAAATTAATATATTTAAAAAATTTGTTTGATGCAGTAAGACCCATTTTGTAGTGATGGGTCACAATTATTTCATTAACGCCTTTTTTTAACTATTTATTTAAATCCAAGTGGTGGCTGTTTTTTTTTTTGTTTGTTTGTTTTTTTGTTTAGTTTTTTTGTTGGTCTTTTTTTTCTTTCTTTCTTTCTTTTTTTTGTTATTTTTTAGTTTTTTTTGCCAAAGTGTGTTATGATGTATTGAATATATTCTAATGTGAATTGAAATAACACTTCTGGGATATTCACTGATATAATCACTGTTCCCACTTGAACCATACAGTGGACTTAAAAGGCAAGGCTGAAAGCAACCTAATGATATATGTGCATTAGGGACATTCATAGGATAAGCAGGGACAGCAAAATATTTAAGATGTTTTCATTATCTAATATATAATATGATGCAGAAAAATATTAAACAAATAAATATATTAAAGCTTTGCATGGCTGCTTTGCCCTGCCGAGCTGGCTGACGAGTATACAAACACACACACACACACACACACACACACACACACACACACACACACACACACACACAGCCACACAGCCTAAGGCTACAGATTTATCAGATATTAATCAGTGCTCTGTTATGTGTTGGTGATTTGAAGTAAAGGCTGTGGCTGTAAATTGACAGTGAAGGCATTTTATAACACTATCCGGTGCAGAAAACGACAGTTATGCTAGAGTTCTGCTGGTATGATGATGTATCTTATATCAGAGAAGATTGACAAGTAACCAGTGCTTGAAACTATTCCCCATATAATAATAAAACTAATATAAAACTAGAGAAGCCAATTTGAATTTCAAACTCTTTACTTTATTAATACATACAAGCAGCATGTCAAAGGCTCTGGACTACAGGAAACCTTTGAGGGGAAAACTACTTAATAAGCATATCATTAAATAGAATCACAAGTAAGTTATCTGCGATGGCCTGGCGAGCTGTCCAGGGTGTACTCTGCCTTTGCCCAGAGCCGGCTGAGATGGGCAACAGCCTCACCGCGACCCTAAGTAGGATTAAGAGGTTCAGAAAATGAACGATGAACAAGTAAGTTATACTTTGAGTATTATTCAGAGTATTGTATGGTTTCTCAATTAAATACATGAAAAGCAACAATCAAACTTCTTATTCATAACATTTTTAACTTTAGGATTGTTAAATTTTTTTCTATTTGATAGTTAGCCAATCTGACTACCTGCATTCATTTTTTTATTAAAATATGTTTAACTAACATCAGTCAAATCTGTATAAATTAAAAAAAACACACACACACAAAAACAATCATATACAATATCCATTAAAGGTAAAAAATACAGAGTTTGATAACATGGGAAATTAATATTGTATATGTTTCATTAGGGTAAATTCACCTAAAAAACGTCCTAAATTAGTTTAATTCACCCTATGGTTTTAGCCCTACCATAGCCATTTATGATTTATAAACATTTACCTCACCTATAGGGGAGCATTCAGTGCAAACATGAATAACATTCTGCTCACAGCAACTCAAGCAACCTCAGTGAAGGGTAAAGGACATGGGACATTAAAAAGCATTTTCTTTTGATTTGCATTCACTTTATCATGGTGAACTCTAACCTCTGAAAGCAAAAGACTCATCTCTGCATTCCAATAGAAACCAAGTCAGCAGGACTGCGACCATTTGCTTGATACAAAAAATAAATAAATACATAAATAAATGAAATTAAGTGGCTGTATACTGTTAAATAATAAATACACTGGACCTTTGCTCACTGTTTTCTTAGTATTGCCTGGTACACAAAATATATCAGGAATTTTGATGTAAAATGTAGTATTTTCTGTCTATCTTTGTTTCTGCTCAGATTTCCTAGTTAGCAGTGTTAGCAGGGATACAGAGGTGCTGTTAATTCTATCCATCTTCTTAATCCCTTTAAATCATATATGAATTGTGCAACCAAGCTCTAAGCAAAAATCGAAGTTCGATCATACAGTCAAACAAAAAGATAAGTACATTGCTTGAAAATTGTTGATTTCTTTACAGCATGTTCGAACAAGAGAAGATTTCTCCCTCTTTAATACAGTACCATAAATAAAGGCGATACACTCAAACAAAACCAGTAAAAACAGGTTTTTTTAAATCATTTATTTAACTAAAACATAAATAGATATCAATAGTAATATTCTTTTATAAGGAAAGAAAGTCCACCAGTTGTTTGTTTGTTTGTTTGTTTTTGTTTTTTTGGCATAATTTTCTCTCAGTCATCGAAATTGTCTGGTGGGAATTTTTAACCACTCTGCTCTTCACTGCAAAATGTTTGAGGATTTTTTTTGTGCATTTACTGGCCTTATTAAATGCTGTACAAGATTTCATTTAAAATCTGGACTTTGACTAGTCCATTCCATAACTCTATTTCATTTTTTTTTTTTTTTTCCCTATTCAGTGGTGGTTTGTGAGTGTTGAAAGGTCTCCCTTCTGTTCAACTTCAACTTTCAGGCAAATAACCTCACACTGTTATTAAACACACTTTTTTGATCTGGATGCTGGATTCACACCTGATTCAGTGACTCAAAAGCTGTCCATCTCTATGGCAATCAAGCTACTTCAAACCGTAACATTTTCATCACCACGCTTCATAATTGGTAGAAGGTTTTGTTCACTGGTGTACTTTGACTGTGACCAGACAACTCTATATTTGATTTGTCTGCCCAGAGAATGCAATTCCAAAATGTCTGATCTTTGCCTATATATTTATTGGCAAATGACACTCATGCGCTAATATACTTACTTGACAGCAAAGGCTTTTTTAATTTTTTTTGGCATGCTTCATGCAGATCAAATTTGCCTGATTTGTTAAATGATTGTACTTACATTCACTTTCACACCAACCATTGTTGCTTGAGTTACCTGCAGAACCTGTCAATAAATTTGGGGTTTATTGGAGATCACAGTAATGCTATATATAATTTTTTCCAATAATTCAATGAATGGCTTAATGACCATACTGTGCTTTCATCGTGTTCAATTATTTTCTTCTTTTATTTGGAACTTATATTCCTACAAAAATGAAAATACCTTCAGTCAGCTTTAGTCAGTCTAGAAAGAATAAAAACAGACTTTAGTTTACCTTCAAATCTGCTTTTGATTAATTTCAGAAAGCTTTCAAAATAAACTTCTGTCCAAATATCTGGTACTCTAGATTCAAGTTTACCACAAAATTAAACACAATTTTAAAGTTTCACAAGTTTCAAAAGGCTCATGTAAGGCTTTGTGGTGCACCCTGACCTCAGGTCTGTAGTTGTTACAAAATAAAGTACATTATGAAGCTCCTTTTCAGTTCTTACCCGGCATTGACCATAGAAACTTGTCAACTCAACGTCAGTGGCGTTTGAGGCTAGGTATTACATACTTGGGATCAAGGGTGCGGACTAACTATCTGAAGCCCCACTTTTCAACAGTATGAATCAGGACCATGTCCTTACATATGTGTGTGGTTATGGCGTGTGTAATTTTCTTTTATTGTTGCAATGTCTTTTAATATGGATTTCCACTTGCAAAAGATCCTTATGCTATTTAATTGGTCTCAAAACTCACATGAGCACTTTTTAAAATTATTTTTCTTTTTTTATATATAAACTGTATAGCAAAATCTCTACCTGTGGATAATTTATACTGTCAAGATGGTTTATATGTCATATTGCCCAACCCTAGTCTGGGCATGGTAATACCACACTTCAATAGCAAAGAGAACACCAGATTCAGATAAGACATCAGCAGTAATGAAGGCGTGATACAATGTGATTAGAATGTCTCCTGATCATCTCCAATTTGAGTTTTGGATAGATTATATATATCCTGCCTGGTCTGGGAATTCCATGGGATCCCCAAGAAGGAGCTGAAGAGTGTCACTGGGGAGAGGTCTAGAGCTCCTAGACCTTTTTCCTTAACTGAATTCAGATAAGTGGAGGAAAATGGATGAATGGATATATTTACATTCACTTGTCATTAGACAGTCTAGTCATTGAGAACCAGTGTTATATGGTCATTATTTTGATTTATATCACTTTTAAAAGAATGATCTAATATACTAATCAACAGCAATAACAAAGCCATGAACAACTGGAAAGGAACAGGTCTTTTGATAGTTAAATAATAAATAATAAATAATAATAATAAATAATACAACTGATTGCCTTTGCTGGCTCCAGTGCCTCACCATGTGGAAATTTAGGGTACGTATGGTCGAGCATGCTATCAGTAGGCTAGCAATCGTGAACAGACATGATTCCCAAATGGTGAAATGCAGGCTTGCCAGATCAGGCATAGGTTAATCCATTAATTATTGAAGCGAAAAGGAGGTAGTGCCAGTTTCTGATTGTGACCATAAGGGTTCGTTTTGCATGGACATCTGCTCATCCTGGAGTCAAGTGGCCCTAGGAGGCTGTGGGTGTCTCTGTCCAGCAACCATATTAGCATTTCTAACACACAACAAAGTGGCAGGCTGAAATGAAAACTCTACTCATCAGTGCTTTGAGAACCTCAGCAACATCTCAAAGCTGTGAGAACATGTAGCTCTGTGACTGCTAGTGTGACTTAATGAACTCGGTATCACAGTTTTATGTGTTATATCAGGAGCTTCAGACAGACAGCCAAGCTGTGATCTGTTTTTTCTTTTCTTTCCCTGGGGGGGGTTGTAGGTGAAAAGAAACTGTTGTGAAAAGAGATTCTCACTACTATTCAGATATCACATGCTAGGGTTGTTTTTGATGACTCACACATTAAAATGGCCATTAAATGACACATTTCTGTGGTTTGGCATACTGCAAACTCATCCTAGTTTTGTAACAGGGATCTCTCAGTCAGTGTGGGTGTTCAGATTATGTTAAATCTGAACGATAAACTCAGTTGAATATGGAAAACTTATAAACACTAATATGAAAGCTTACAGTCAGGCCCATACATATTTGCATCATAATTTTACCTTTGTACACCACCACAGTGTAGTTACCATGAAGCAATCAAGATGTAATTGTAGTGTATTATTTCAGTTTCAGTTTTTACTGGCCTAAACATTGAGGGGAGAGGTGAGGTCTTGTGAGTTGTTGTAAACGATAAGTTTATGCATTCATTTACTCATGTGGTTAACCAGAGAACAACTTAAACATTACTCTACAAAAATATTGCAAACTTGTAAGACATGGCACTTAATTTATGTTTGATCAGCGCAAATTGGCACTGCACGTGTAGGCCTTCAGAACTCATTCATTCTTATTAAGTCAAAGCCACCATAACACTTGGGGATGTATATATTTAACTGCTGGTACATACACAATTATTTTGTTTGTTCTGAACAAATGAAGCTTAAAGCATATTAGCTATACAAATGTCTTAACTTTTTTCATTGATTACCTTAGAGCAAACAGCCTTACCTGTGTTGATCTTGCTCATGTTCAGCTGTGTGTAAGGCCTGCCTGCATGCTTTAATCCATCATAGACTTATTCAGCTCCCTGTAGCCTTTCAGGATTCCTTTCATCAGAATTGTACATTCCACAAGTGCATCTTAGAACCATTTTAGCAGTAGCATCAAACAATTTCCTATGGTTTCTCTAGCAGCCTGAATCTGCATGTGGGATGCTGTCTTAGCATGAAAGGTAAAGGCAGGCATTTTATTGGTTGAAATTCAGTTAAATCTACCCAACTGACAGTGGGGATGGTGTGTTACAGTGAGAGACATACACCAATCAGCAATTTCAATAAAAACATGATTACCTCTGACAGATGAAGAAAAGCACATTGATAATCTTGTCACAGTATCACCTGCCAAGGAGTGGGATGTATTAGACAGAAAGTGAACAGTCAGATCTTGAAGTTGATGTGTTGGAAACAGGAAAAATGTGCAAACGTAACGATGTGAGTATACATGTAACAGCAATAAATATATATATTTTTTATCTTTTAAAACAACAAAATAAATTTTTTGCACAAACACTTAGCATGGGAAATACATGTTGAGTGTGTTACCACAGCTTTTTAATTTACTTTGATTTTTCCTATCTTGAATGTTATGGTGTGCGAGTTGCTCAGCACATCACTCCAGTAAAAACATGCAAAATAAAATCACAGTCCTCACTCTGATTTATATTGACAGCATGTTCTTCTCATCTACAGGATACTCTATTCTACAGGCCATTATGGAGAAGGCAGGGCAGAATGGCTGGCAGGTCAGTGCAATCTGCGTGGAGAACTTCAACGACGCAAACTACCGGCAGCTCCTAGAGGACCTGGACCGCAGGCAGGAGAAAACGTTTGTTATTGACCTGGAGCCAGAACGACTAACCAACATGCTGGAGCAGGTACAAATACATGATCCTATTTATATCTGATAATTTCACACAAATGCACTCAAAACATGTATAACAAATTTAAATTTAGTTGCACATGACACATCACAAAGTCAAAAGATGAATCAAATATTGTAGAAGGGTGCATAAATTTCTGTTAAACACATTTTAATATATTTCAACTTTATATTATGTATTGCAATTTTATTTGAACTTTTTAACAGAAATTAACTGTTGTATATTGTACCCATAATTATCAAAGCTGAGCATTAATCATCCTGTCTTTGGCTGCATCAAATGAGGATGTTCAGTGTATTGAAAGCAGAAACCTCTGAGGTTCCCTATGATAATGAAAATTACACTAACAAAATAAAAAAATTACTTGGTACTATATACACATTGATTGGTAAGATATCTTCAGGTGTACCCTACCTGTGTCCACTATGATTATGATTATGATTAACCTGTGCCTCAGATTCCTGTTCATGAAGTTATTATAACATGACATGGCTGACAGTTTAGTTACCATTGTTTTCCTTATAGCTCAAACCAGTCACTCTCCTATGACAAAGTTGTTGGAGTTTTTTTAGGTGGTTGCACTATTTTGTGCAACCTTAATAGACTGCAGTCATGAAAACCCCAGTGGAACAGCTGTTTCTAAAATACTTACACCAGCCTGTTTAGCATCAGTTAAAGTGATGTAAAGTAAAGTTTTTCACAGTTATGTGAACATTAATTAAAGCTCTTGACCACTGTCTGTATGGTTTGCTTAGGTAAGTACACTAATAAGCGAGTGTTCATGACAGAGACATGTTTATTCTCATATCTTGTGGCCTGGAATGCCACTTCAAGACAAAAAAATAATAAATAAATAAATTAATAAAACGTAAACTGCCATGACTCTTTCTCAGCTAAATGCTAATGCGGACCATCTATTTTTTACCATTTATTCAAGAATGATTCTGTGAAAAGAAACAGCATATTTTTAAATTTCAAGAATTAGACATTGTTTTCCCCACCAAAAGGCTATCGACCAGTACAAGCGAAGCCACTAGCTACATAAAATGCTCTTTCACTAAGGCCAGTTTCTTCATTTGAGACTTATTTCACGAAAAGCAACAACATATGGATTCAGTAAGAGGGGTAAGAATGTTTTAATTTTACCAGGAAATTTTTTCCACTAAATGCAACTTTATTGGACTGCTGTGAGGAAGGGGCCTCCAGCTAACAGGCTAGCTCTGTACTATCCAGCCTTCCTGCAAAGTAATTTATAGTAGAAGCATATATATTATTTTAAAATTACTTGAATACAATAATTAAAAATACTATATTTCTATATATGTACTATATTTTTTAAAACCCAGAAGATAGAATAAAACAGTTATGTGCACTCTCATCAGATATTACTTATAACCCATTGGCATATACCTTACAAGGCTATAAACTCATATCCGATTTGATGTTATGGAATAAATATTAAATATTTGTATATAATATATGACCAAAAGTGTATAGACATCTGATTATCACATACATATACTGTATAATCATATCACCATATAATACTATATAACATCCTATTGCAGATTTATGCTCGGTTTGTTGTTATTATAACCTCCACTCTTCTAGGAAGGGTTTTTCAAAAATTTTGAAGCATAGCTGATTTTTTCTTAGTCATCATAGTATTTTTCCAATGATCAGCACTGGATCAAATAAGGAGTTTGTCATATTTAGTGCCAGTTGCCTAATTAGCTTGCCAGTGCAATTGCATTGACATATTGAAAAGCCATGACACCACCAGTCTATTTAAACTATGCATGTTTTTTCTTGGCCATGAAAAATATGTTAAAAGTAGCCTGAAATTAAGTATCTAATAAGATCTGATAGAAGATTATTATAGAAATAATCCCACTTGGAAATGGGAGCAACACAACGGTAGAGGTCTATTTAAAGTGACATGAAAGACAAGCCTTCCAAACTCCCTTGTTACACATGAAAAATTAATATTTTCATCATCAGGTGGATTTACTTACATTTTAGAAGTTGCAATCTGCTGAAATCTGTTTGCTAATTTGTATGTTTTTTTAAAAAATGCCATTTTACTCTCGCGAGTGCATGAAATTACGAGCATAGGACGTGAATTTGTGAGTTGATATAAGGCAAGATAATGGCAACAATAACAGTATACAGATATTAAACTAACAAATCATGTATAAACTGGTAAACTTCTGAATAAAACAAAACATGGTTACATTAACACATAATCCAAGCTGACATTCACATACATCAGACAAACGTGTGTTCCCTTTATAGGAATGAACTGTATGTTTCACCATTATTTATATACAGATTAGAACTGTACCATCGGATACACTTGAATCATGACTTTTCACAGTGCAGTGTCACCCTCTGTGTGTGGATTTATACAATATACATATACAATGTAAGACATCTACAATATACATATACAATGTAAACTTTTATTAAGTTTGGGTTTAATTTCCCTTTATGAGCTGATTAACATATTACATGTACAAAAACTGCATCTTACAGAAATAAAACTTTAGACCTTTTAACTCAAGTCTGCAAACTTTTAGCTGCGAATGAATGTATGTGCTTAAAGTCCTACAACCCAGATACAAAATCTAAAAACAACCTGGTTTAGAATGTGCCTGTATTGAAAAAAGAAAGAAAGAAAAAAATTCTAACTTAAAAACTGTTTACAATGATGTAGTGTGCAAGAATGTTTTACTATATACTATGAGAGATTTTCACATAATTGCCTTTTGGAATCATGTCCCCCACCGTCATACTTTTTTGAAATATAATCAGCCGTATTTTCTTGATATCTCTGAACTGACAGAACATTATAAGCTAAGCCAGTCTCTATTATTGTTAATTAGAAACAGCAGACGTCTGCTTGG
>JAQMYF010000026.1:11750886-11761358 GCA_030014195.1 Neosilurus mollespiculum | reverse complement strand
CAACAACTTGAAATTGATGCTTTTATTTCAACATTTAGACTGTGCAATATCTGCCCACTTTTCTTTACAGAATTGCTCAAACTCATTCAGATTAGATGATGAGCGTTTGTGGACTGCAGTGTTCATTCATTCCACAGATTTTCAGAAGGGTTTAAGTCTTTGCCATGCAAGGACATTTATCTTTTGCGCCCTCAGCTGCTCAGTGGTCAACTTCAGGTCACTGTCATGTTGGAACGTGCACCTTTTTCCCACTGACAACTTTCTGGCAGAGGGCCGCAGGTTTTCCTTAAGAATTTGATGGTATTTTGCCAGATCAATTTTAGGATGTTCCCACCTCCATCTTTTACTGTAGGTATGTTGTTCGGATGGTAAGCCGTATTGATTTTCTGCCATATACTGTATGACATTTGGCAATGAGGCCAACTGGTTTTAATTGTGGACTCCTCAGACCGTAACACTTTCTATTTTGCCTCAGAATCCTTAAGGTGCATTTTGGCAAAGCCCAGTAGAGACTGTTTTCTTGCAACCCTTCCCATACAAGCGACATCTGTGGAACATTTCTGATATTGTTGTCACATGCACACAATGGCCACTTTTTGTCAAAAATTCCTGTAACTTCTTTAATGTTGCCATACTCCTATTGTCAACTCTGACGAGTTTCCTCGTCACTCTTTCATCCAGTTTGGACTGATGCGCTGATCCGGAAAGGCTTCTAGTTAACCAATTCTTAATAATGGATTTTACTGTGCTCCTAGAGATTAAAAAAGCTTTTGTATTTTTTTTGTATCCATCTTCTGACTTGTGTCTGTCCACAACTTTTGACAGTTCCTTGCCACTCGTAATTATTAGCTATTTTAATGCGGAAGGTGGTCAAAATGATTACAATTGACCACAGGTGAAGCCAATTATCTTGTCATGCAGAGGAAAAGGTGACTAATCAATTAATTAAGTAGGTTTGTAGGTTTTTAGAATGTCTGATCCTTTAACTGTCTTAGTAATACTGTTTGATTGTTTGTTTATTAATCCATTGCTATTCCAATGTTATAAGTGAGTAAATGCTGCCAGAAAAAAAAAATTTAATTTCAGGCTGCACAGCAACAAAATAGTGAATAACAAAATAGATACATCTGGTGAATGTGTTTGATTGTGAGTAAGTGTTGACATGATTTGTCTCCTTTGGCTGTCTGCTTACATCTGTTCAGTACTGTTCCAGTCCTATTCAGGCTCTTTTCTCCATTTTTAATTTGCCATAACTTGTTTGATGCAGTTGATTTAGCAAGAACATTACAAATTATTCCTTTTCATGTGGATTGTCCCCTTCGTATGTCTCCAGCACTGCTTCAGGCTTCTCCAGCACACTTGAAGATATGGATCTTTTTACACAGCAAAGCATTTTATAGTCACATTAGCAGTGACTCATTAAAATGCTTTAAATAATGTAACATATAATTTATATAAATGAAACACTTAACTTTCTCATTTAAATTGTGTGCGCTGCCTTCAATAAATCTGTCTCTGTAAAACACCAAGGCTGTAGAAGATTTTTTATTTTTTTTATAATTTGTAATCGCCTCAAGGATTACAAATTTACAGCTACAGTCTGTTATCACATTCAGTTACAGGATATTTTGTTAGAGTTAAGATATTTTAAATCTCTAAAGCTGGATTTAATGCTGTTTCAGACCATGCCTTACTACATATTGTTTCTGTCATCTCTTATTCCAATCTTATCCCCACTGCACCAACACCAGACTTACCCCATTCCCTATGTTCTTCAAACCCTTTGCCATGTTCAGCTCCAACACTATCTTCACCCCATCCCCATATTATCCAACATGATCCTTACTCCATTTTCCATATGCCTCACACCCTTACTAATGACCCATCACCATCTTAATGTGCATTCTGATGTACTGCTTCATCCTTATATATACCACATATATAAAACACATTAACACTTTATTCCCATATACCTCAATAGCACACCCACTATTCTACTGTAACTACTGTGTATACTCAGACGAGATAGCAACGTTCTGTTCAACCAGATCCACATAATGGAAGCCCATTACAGTGGAAATCATGCCATGATTTCCACTGTATACTAAATACAATCATTGGTTCCATCCCTGAGCCACAAGATCCCTGTGTGCTCCAACATCATTCCCAAATGTAGGCAAATTATTAAATTAGGTATGATTAAATGGACTTACTCTCTTGTTTTATTAGAGTGAAATTTCTTGTAGGTTAGCCTCAATTGTTTTAGTCTCTAAACATTTATTATCCCATTTATTCACTTTTTTTTCCAATTGAGCTGTCAGTCAGACTATTAGAGAATTTTTAGGCTGCATTTAAATGTGTCTACTTTCTTTTTTCCCTAATAAATCAGTTTATGTATTCTCATCTGTATAAGGCAATTTATTTCCTAACTCACACAGTGTACTCCTGTAAGCTATGGCAAATATTACAAGTGATTTCCTCATCTTATCTCCACTGCTGATGCACATTTTATTACCACTCCTGTCTAAGAGAATACCACAAATGGTCTCATGCCAGTGGACGATAACCAGTGGAAATATGTTTAATCTTGCTTCCATTCCAGCAGACAAACTTGGAACTCTGTTGTGTTCCAGCAGTTCCCATTTCCATGCAGCTCTTTAGTAGGTACTATAAAGCTTCCTGTCACGCACCTGTTCTGTGTCCTGTGGAGGCTCAGTGGTTGCACCGTGTTTTATGGTGCATGGTGGCTTCTGGCTTTGCTGTGCAGAGATTTCAGTGTGGGGAAGAGTGATGGAGAGAGATAGAGGGAGGCAGGGCAGAGAGGGGGAGAGTGCATCGCGAGCCTTTCAGGAGCATCAATCAGCCAGCTGAGAGGATGCTGCAGGCTCCTCTCACTCCTCTGGCTCCTGTATGGACATGGGAGGCACAGCATTTAAGCCTGCCCCTCACCCCAATTCATCCATCATCATTCGGCATGATGTAACAAAAGGTGACATTGTTTCCAAGTTCACCCAAACCAACCCCCTCTGTCGCATCCTTTGGAGTGAGATCACAGCATGCTCCGACGTAATAACCTCAACACAAGGTAGCTGTGTTCAGATGCACGGTCATGTTGTTCAGTACATTACAAGAACAAGCACAAAACATAAATTACACACATACACAAATAAGGCTTCATGCTTGAATTATGACTGTTTCATGTTTGCATATACTGATTATTATTAGTTGAAAATTTATTAACCATCACTTAGAATCATTTCTGATCATTTTTGACATCACATAATCGATAAATACAGACTAAAATAGCAGCAGCTTTGTGTTAAAGGAGTTTAGGAGTGTAGTTTAAGGATTAAAGTCTAGTACATCCATCTAACATCCAGCTTTTAGGTTTCAGCTTAACACATAGCAGTAAAAGCTATTATAGGCAACTAGAAATCAAAATTGACATTTCCACGTGTCCCTGTGGAGAAGGTTGTATGACTCAGCATCAATCACTCAAGAGACAGTTAAAAGAAAAAAAACACAAAACAATTTGAATAGCAGCTAGAAAAAATCCTGAAGAAATTTTGAGATGTGGCTGCAACTGCTGCCGGAAAATACATGAAAACTGGCATGCTCAACTGTAGAACACAGAAAAATTCCTCGCAGTTTACACAGGTTTCTAAGTAGCTGTGGCAAAGCAGGTGGTGATAAAAGAATCAAAGCATATATTAACTGTAACTGTAACCACTATTATATTATAATGTGACAAAGGGAGGCATGACAAACATGGTGAAAAAAAGTGTGTGTGTGTGTGTGTGTGTGTGTGTGTGTGTGTGTGTGTGTGTGTGTGCGCGTGTGTGTGTGGTGGTCTGAAAACCAATCCAATCCGATCCAAACAGCTTTATACAACCCCTGGCAAAAATTGTGGAATCACCGCACCTTGAGGATGTTCATTCAGCTCTTTTTTGTAGTAAAAAAAAAAAACAAATCACAGATGCAACAAAAACTTTTTTCGTTTAAAAGCTGAACATTCGTTTTGCAAAATATTCATCATCCTAATTAAATTATTTTAATTTTTTTTTTTTTTAATCAAACCAGTCAGTTTACTACTAGGTCAGTGGTGGCACAGTGGTTCAAGTCTCAGCACCAAAAGCTGACACTGTTGGGCCCTTGATCAAGGCCCTTTACCCCCAATTGCTCATTTGTGTACAAGTGATATATGTAAGTCACTCTGGATGAGGGCATCTGCCAAATGCTGTAAATGAGAAATGTGAAATGTGAAACATTTGTGACACAGAACCATCCAAAAAATATGAACTTAAGAATTTTTTTTTTTTTTTTTTTAATAATTATTTGTTTATTTATTTATTTTTTACTTTAAAAGGAGTAGAGTCGCCAACTCAAAGCACCAATTGAATAGCCCGGCTCTACACATATTTAGATATACATACATATCAGTTCATATTTACGTATTTATTCTATTACATATTCCATCTGCCTGTCTGGAGCCAAACAGAGAGGCAATGTGTGTGCATAACTTGTTTTTGGGTTTTAACATGCTGCAGGTGTGTGCATGAGGTGCATATTTCATGCACATAGATGCAATCTATAATTGTATAAAGATTCGCATAGATGCAAATCTATGCGTATTGCCATAGAGATTAAGCTGGCAGCTAGTGACAGTTACACATACATTTTTGAGTGAAAAAGCCAGTGGCGCACATCTCACTTTTGGACTTCTAATTTGTAAACCGTATTTGCTATCGCAATGAGGTTGACAGCGTTTGAGAGCCAAGAATTTAAATAATTTTGCTGTATTAAAAATATTTAAAGAGTCATGATGTAAACCTGACCCTCAAAATGATTTTAAATGATTTCAAACACCAAAGTTTTGTATTGATTTCTATTGACAAACTCACGGTACAGCTGTCAGTCACAGGCTCGCCATTTCACTTCTACAAGTCTGCTGACTCGAAAGTTACATTGTCAGAACCAGCACACATTTTCCTCCATTTTGGTGTAAAATTTATTAGTGTACAGTGAAAATTATGGGAGTAGGAGCAAATTAAATAAAACTTTTTCCAAGATAATCTTCTCTTTAGAAGGTACCATAAAAGGTAGCAAAAAGCCATTTTGATCATTGAAATGTCAACTACAGTGTCTATGTTTTAAAAGTTCAACCAAGTTTCTATGTGAAAGTATGGCTTCTTGGCAAGGCGTCAAAGTGAGGTGAGACGCACATTTTGATATATTCAATGCGCATGTGCACGACAGAAGAAGAAGAATAAAAAGAAATAGATGAAAAATAAAGAGCCCCATTTTTCTAGGATGAATAGTAATATATGTCTGCTCTCATTCTGCCACATAATTATAAGTTATTGGATTTAACCACAGTCCAATTGTATATTACTTCCTTACTTACTATCTCATTTTATTCAGCAGTTCATCATTTTAACTGACCAAAAAACATAATATCTATTATATAATATCTATTTTATGCATTCCTTAGCATTTGTTCAAGTCAAACAAAGCACTAGGTAATATCCATATATTATTATTTGTTTCAGACTATAATGTTTGCAATATGTTTGTACCTATGTCTATATATTTTCTCTTTAAAAGTTGGTAGTATTGCGACGGCACCCGGACATGGACACAGCCATGTTCCAATAAACTGGAAATTGGGAAGCACATGTTCAACTCTGTGCTTTGTTTACGTTAGTTTCAGTGATCACATTATAGATTTTGTTTCATATTTCAGCAAATTTGAAAGAAATCATAATATAATTGCCAAAGCATGGCCGAATGCATTAATAGAGAAATTTAAATGTACGTTTATGAGCCAGAACACGAACCTGATAAAAATAGCTGGGACAAACACCCATAAACTTCACATTGTGTCATGTTGACAATCAAGAGTGCTGAGCTGGTCATATGTCACATTCCTGTTACAGGAATTCCATTACAGTATTTGGGTATTTTGTACTTTGCCACAAAAATTTAACCCTTTAAAGATTAATTTCAAACCCAAGGGGAACAACATCTCTGAACAGTGAACTCTATGTAGTAAATGACTATAATACTTACATGAGGTAAACATAATATACCACCGATGCCACTTCTGGCCTCATGTCTCTTCTGTCCTCAGATTGGCTACTGGAATGACGCTGATAAGTTGGTTCTGATCCAGGACCAAGCCTTGCTTCCAAACGAAACATCCGGAATGGAGAATAGGACCGTGATCGTGACGACCATTATGGTAAGTACTGTAACTGTACAAGTTCCTAGACAAATGATTTTCACACACAGGAGTAGCTGTCAGCCTTGAAAAGACTGTTTGTCTCTCATCCAAATGCTTCAACCTGAAGTGTCCTGCTTGTGTAAAGGAACATTCAGTTCTGCCTCTTGCATTCAGATGCACTTATATGTTGATAACTGGTCTGTGCTAAATTAGAAATATTGTATGTGTGTGTGATCTGTCAGTCATACCACTGTCTTGAGAGATTTTTAAACCATCTTAATCCAGTCCTTTGTGCTTTGATCTGGCTTTTAAATATACATTTTTTTGACCATACATTTGCTGAAAAACATTTTTCCAGCAGAATAGGACTGTGTATGTCATCTGCCACTGTCATGTGTCAGAAGGTGTCATGGCTGCCCTACATGGTGCCAAAGATGTGCTGTTTTGATTTGTTCTGTCTGGGGTTTTTTTGTTTGTTTGTTTGTTTGTTTGTTTTTTTGTAATTTGTTCATTTTATGGAGATGACAGAACAAAGTCTGCATGAAGTGAATCTCTTTGTATTTTTTGTAACTATTTGTTATAGTCTATAGATTGTATAGTTTATAGTGTGATTGTACACACTAGGCGAATTACAGTATGTTGATACAGCAAGGAATGGAAGAGTCACACCTGAAGCAAATGCTCCTCTTTTCAGCCCATGTTGAAGAATCCTTATTTAAGAAACTGAGCAGAAAGAAGAAAGGACACTGCTGACCCCGAAAACTGAGCCCCCTCCCTATATTAAGGCATGGACAGACACAGACAGATCTGAAGCGAAAAAAGCAATAATGCAGAGCAGTTGACAGGCACTTCCCCAGCTGAAATGAGCTCCACGATGAGAAACTGAGCCATGGACAAACACAGGCAAAGACAAAGCCCAGCCCTCATTAAGCAACCATAAAATGGATGGACTCCGAAAGAACAGTAACAATCCATGCATTTGGAATCTGTGTGTGGGATGAATCGGCAGACGTGTTGTTTTAGGGGTAAACAAATAGGTTGAAAGTAAATGTATTGTAAATGTCCATAGCATGCATTATGTGAGCCTTTTGCTGTTCATTGAAAAACTGAACACTTATTTTTATTTATTCAGAGGCATTAGTTAGGTCATTTTTCACTATAATCAGTTTGTGTTTTCAGTATTTAGCATAGGGCATTTAGCATTTAGTATAGTCATTGGGACTATACTAACCACCCTGAAACATGTAGTCTTTTTCTCTGATTGGCTCCTGTTAGACATTTTTATTTGTCAAATGGTTCCTCAAAAATGTTATTTATTCCAGTTGTGGTAGATCAGTACATGTTTGATATCAGCTATTTAGATATAATTAAATCATCCCTAAGTTTTTATTACATTTCAGTCGCTAACAAGTAATGGATGTCCACATCATGGATAAAAAATGCTTTGTAACTTTTTGCATACACTGCTTCAAACGACATCATTACACTTATAAACTAAAGGCTGACATGCATAACTGTTTTAGGATATATTTCATAGGAACAGAAGCAAAAGTAATTTTTATTATTTATTTATTTTTACATATTTTGTAAATCATGGTGGATGCATGTCAGTTGAATAGTGTCTCTTTACTCTCAAAGTATTTTAGTATATACTCAACGGGAACGATGTTCATCATCGTTCATTTTCTTATTCATTCATTATCTGAACTGCTTAATCCTAATTAGGGTCGCGACTCTGGGCAAGGGCAAAGTACGCCCTGGACAGCTCGCCAGGGCTTCACAGGGCAGAAACATGCTGTTTCGTGCGTCACAGGGCAGAAACACGCTGTTGGCAATGCAGCCTACTCTTTACGAAAGTCAGCAATGGTTCTCACCATAGACAGTGAGAGACATGGCCGGCTTTTGATAACCCAGTTACCTGCACTGGGAGGACAGCAGTGACAACCCGCTGACAGTGGGGCTTGAAACCCTAACCTTGGGATTAGTAATCCAGCACCCTATCACCGGGACACCACTCCCCCAGGAATAATGTTTAAATTATAATTATATTTTTATGTTTTAACCCTAAACAACATGACAAAACAAAAGCAAACTGCACTCCATAAAGGTGTTTTAGTATATGCTGTGGGGAAAACAGGAAAAGCAAACTAAGCAAGATTTCTATGGCTTATATTTACATATTTTAACCATGACACTGAGGCAGGTCAGGTGGGCTGTGCAATTTGAGCAGGCTAATAGCCTTGCATAGCTAATGACACTTGTTCCGATCTGTTTACCCTAATCTGTTCACTTTAGTGTATACTATAGAAAACAGAATAATAACAAATTAAAATAAGATTTTATGGTTTATTTTTCCATTTTAAAGCATGAAATGATTTCACTGCTTGCTTCAAGTCACCGTGACAAAGTGTGACTGTCTGCAGTATTGATTCAAGACTTATCTATTGGAATAATGATTTCTAACCTATTTTTGACAATCAGAGTGTGCATTCCCATGTAGTATATACTAATAAAATATAGTATAAATTTCCTATATTTCCTAATGGAAGCTGGTACATTAAGAGATTAACTTGTATTCCATTTTTGAATAAACTATTTTGCAATTTAGCAGGGATTAGCCACATATCTTTGGGACATCCTTAGTGTCTGATATTTGCATCATTAAACACAAACCCATCCAATGTGACTAAGAAGTAACAGACTAATAAGTCTAATATTTTCTATGAATACTTAAATTTTAATATACTTGCTTTCTATTCCATTGTTAGCCACTTAAACTACTCGGATTCCCAGTGGGGTGAGATATTCTTTTTGCATTTTTTACTCATAAAAATTATTATTATTTTTTTAGATTATACTGTATTGCAAAATATTACATATAGACAAGTACTTTAAGGGATTAACATGCATAGTTAAATCTTCAATTAATGACTTTGCCAAATGGCTAAGATTGTCTATATTGATTTCACTTGTCAATAGTCAGTAGACCATCAATTCCTTCCTGCAGTAGAGTGGACTATAATGGACATAAGATAGTCACAGTGTTCAAAACTTCTATTTGTACTTAGTTCTGTAACTTTAAAAAACAGTTTGCATTGGAAAATAAATTTTACGCAACTTTTTTCAGAAGCTTTTTCTTTTTTTGGTGCCACTATGCATCACTAATATTAAACTGACTATTCTTGTATTATATAAGCCCCAGCAAACACCTGCTGATCGTGGAGGGGGGATATCCATTATTGGGTTAACCAGGTCATTCATTAGACTAAAAAGTCTATGGGCTCAATTCTTGCATTCCCACTTAGTAATTTTGTACACACATTTAATTCAAATGCTTAACAGTTAACTGTTAACAGTTTTGGTTATGCACCTGAACTCAAGGTGGAAACACAGGTGGATTTATGAATGAGGGCATTCATTCATTCATTCATTTGCTGAATCGCTTAATCCTACTAAGAACATGGAAAGCCTGGAGACTATCTCAGCTGACTCTGGATGAAGGCGGGCTACACCTTGGTCAGCTTGCCAGTCCTTTGCAGGACCAACATACACACAACTATTCACACTCCAAATTCCAAATTGCCCCTAGGTGTGGCTCTGAGTGTGAATGGTTGTGTGTGTTTGGTGAGAAACTTTGCACAGAAACACCCGATCCCAGGAAACAAACCCAGGCCTTATGCCGTCAATTATTATTATTTTAATTATTACTATTATTATTGTTATTATTATTATTATTATTGTTGTTGTTGTTGTTGTTGTTGTTGTTATTGTATTCTGCACCAAACTTTGGATATATGATAAAGTTTATTTGTACATGTGTAAAAATCTTGAAAGAAGGCCAGTTAATAAATTAAAAAGCAATATGGGGTTTCACCATGTTGTGATCATTTGCATAAGAGATGTCCTGACTTTGGCTTTACTGCACATGAAACGCATACCTCTGCTCACTGTGTGTTAAGGCCTAGACTTCAGTCTAAGGGAGAATCAGCTTAGACTGAAACCCCGCAGCTGTGCACTTTTTTCGACTTAAGTACTTTGTATGGATTCATGTTAAATTACGCTTGATCATCTTTGATCTGACCTCTAAATATGCACTTGTGTTGTCTAAGTGAAGCACATATTAAAACAACAACAACAACAACAAAAGACATTTAAACTCCATGCTGAAATTTTTACGCCGGTACCATGAACTGATAGACCCAAATGCAGGACAGAGACGATAAGATCAGGTTAAAGTGCAAACAAGGAT
>JAQMYF010000026.1:11716051-11730366 GCA_030014195.1 Neosilurus mollespiculum | reverse complement strand
TTTTACATGCCTCCCACCATAGACAGTGAGAGACATGGCCGGCATTTGATAACCCAGTTAGCTGCACTGGGGGACTCCGAAACATCCTTTCACCAATTGAACGATTTAGATTTAGTAAATAGACTGAATGTGTAAAAGTGTCTATCGCTTCATGACCTGAAACTGACTGATCTGACCTAATAATATCAAACACTACACTAGCAAGGACATGAAGTACTGAGTGCACTTCCAAAGCCAGAAGTGTTCAAAAGCAATAACATGCATATCGCTTTCCCCTGATGACTCTGCTTCCTGACCTGCCATGGTGACATGTGTGTATCTTTGTGTGCTACAATGGCGGTCACACCTTCACCATTTGGCAGTGATCAGAGAAGCTACAGTATACCCAGTGAGACAGGAGGCATGTAAGGAAGTGTATGTTTGTCGCTGGATTATTTGTCCTTATGAATGATCTCGTATGCCATTCGATGGAGCAGTAGAGTGGTGTGCAGCTCAAGCCTCTGGTATCGTGTCTACTCATTTGAGGCTTTTATTAAACCGACTTTGTCTCACAGGGTCAGATCGATTAGTCATGCCTACTGCGATCTCAGACCAGTCTGTCTCTTAGACGTCACCGTGACGGACTGTGTGTCTGCATGTGGGAACGTGCTTAGCAGAAGATAGCATATTTAATATGGGATTTGAAAAGCCTGCAAATACCAACTGTTCTCACGGTCAGGCTGCAGATAGAAATGTTAAAAATAATTGTACCAGGTGCAACATTCATTCATTCAATTTCTGAACCGCTTAATCCTAATTAGGGTCGGGGGGGGAGACTGGCGCCCATCTTAGCCAACTCTGGGCGAGGACAAATTACATCCTGGACAGCACGCCAGGCCATTGCATGGCAGAAACACGCTGACGGCAACCCACTGGCCTACTCTTTATGAACGACAGCAGTGGTTCTTTTACATGCCTCTCACCACAATCAGTGAGAGACATGGCTGGGCTTTAATAACCCAGTTAGCTGCACTGGGGCCAGGTGCTATTCTAATTAATAATAAATCAAAATATTTTGCACATATGTATATTCCTCACTACAAATAATATTTACACATTTCTGCCGCCTTGGTGGTACGGTGTGGACAGCAAGAAGGTCCTGGGTTAGAGGCCTATGCCCAGCGAGATCGTTTCTGTGGGTAGTTGTTCTCCTCGCACTTGTGTATGTTCTTCTTGTTCTTTTGTAGGGTTCCTCTGGATACTCTGGTATGAGAATGTGTGTGTGAATAGTTGTATAAGTGTCTGCCCTGCAATGGTGTACCCCGCCTTCGCCCAGAGTTGGCTGGGATGGGCTCCAGCCTCTGTGCGAACTGAATAAAAAATAAAGCGCTTCAGAGAATGATGTGATATGACTCTTTTATGTAGTGTTTATGCTTCGCCCATTTAGTATCTATTCACCCATTCCTGGACCTTTCTGCTTGTTCCACAAAACAAATATGAACAGTTAAAAGAAATGGCCAGTGCACAGCAGTAGAATTGAGCATGAACAGGGATATGCTGGACAAGTGAGCTATAATGCACACAGTTATGATGTATACAAAAAATAATTTTGTTCTTATTTAAATAAAACTATCATTTATGATTTTTCTTTAAAAATAATCAACAATGCAGAATTACGGGGTAGCTGTGGCCTAAAGGGTTTGGGACCTAAAGGTTGCTGGTTCGAACCTGCAAGAAAAATGTGTGGTGGTGGGGGAGTGAGCTGCACCTTTCTTTCCTCCACCTTCATGGCTAAAGTACCCCTGAGCAAGGCACTAGACCCTCAACTGCTTTCAGGCACTCCAGTGTGTGGCAGCCCAGTTTCGAGTGTGTGTTTGCTCACTGTGTACGTGTGTGTGTGTGTGTGTGTGTGTGTGTGTGTGTGTGTGCTCACTTTGGATGGGTTAAATGCAGAGCGAAAATTTCCCTTGCGGAATTAATACAGTATTTAAAAAAAAGAGTAATATTTGGATAGTTTAAATCAACTTTAAATTGCAGGAATTGGAAAATCCTGCTGATATTTCAGACACTGTGTCTCAAATAAGACAGTTTTCTGGTTACTAGGGAACATTGTGCTGTTTCCTTAGGAAATCTAAATAAAAAAAAACCCATGGTGATTTCATAAAAATGGGATCAACATAGGCAGAAATAAAATTAGGCTCATTAAACTAGCCTTAAACTGGAAAATCCTGGTGCTATTTCAGCCCTCATATCTTTACTCTCATCCTCTTTAAAAAAAAAAAAAAAAAACACATGTAGTCATTTATATTAGCAGTACATCTTGCACTAAGAGCAATCTTTAATGTCTTCTTCTTGCTAGTACTCAGTGTTTGCTAATACACATCCGGGTCGTTCAAAATTGTTCATTAATTTTAGCCCCTAAATGAAAAACAAGTAAAGAAGAACTACAGGAGTGTTATTATTTTTGGGTGATGTATTATTTTAAAACCAAAAATATGTCTTGAACTTCTCATATCTTTTTTCCCTTTCATTTCTTTTTATTTAGAACACAGTGGGAACAGACCATTTGCACATCTGATTATGGACTTATGATTCAGGAAATTACATTTTTATTGTTTTGTCTGCATCATTACAGTTTGTATTCAGAAAATCTCTGAATGAAAAATAATTAGGTTCACAGCATTCCCTTTGATTTTTTATATTCAACCCAAGGTGTAAATGTAAGTGGTGTTAGGCCGCCTCCGTGGAAATTCTTGTCAGTGATGTCCCGTTCTGCCCACCATGAATGCCGATCTGTCACCATGGCATCCCTTCAACGTGTTCTTTTCACAAGAGAAGACCTTGAACTAGCCATTTTTGCAGGCTGTCAGCAAGGACCTCAGGCAAGGTTCTAAATTCGGTGCGAGGATTGTGATCCCTGATGATCTGATACACATACATTGAACGCTTGTGGGTTGATTCTGTGATGATGAACATGTCTTAAGCTCAGTGAAATCAGTTACTCTTCAGTATTCTGCTCGTGTTTCTCTCTCTCAGTACCGTGCCGCTCCGGTGGTCCATTGCATGTTTCATTTTCAGTTCCATGCCAAGGGGATAAGCCGCGGCCTCATCATGCTTTGATTATAGATTTCCTAATCTCTGCTCGGCACACTCCGCTGACTGATTTCTCTTCTTTTTCTCTTTTCCTCTCTTGTCCTCTCCCTTCATATCACTCGTTCTCCCTTTTGTCCTCTTCTTTCCTCGTTTTTTTTGTTTGTTTGTTTGTTTTTTTCTCCCACGGTGCAGGTCTCTGTCTGGTCGTATCGTAGGAGGTGTCTGGTGGTTCTTCACCTTAATCATCATCTCCTCCTACACGGCTAACTTGGCTGCCTTCCTCACCGTAGAGAGAATGGTGTCGCCCATCGAGAGTGCCGAAGACCTGGCCAAGCAAACAGACATAGCATACGGCACTCTGGACTCAGGCTCCACTAAAGAGTTTTTTAGGGTGAGTGGAGTGCACAAAAAACGGCTAATCAAACTTGAATCATGAAGAGCTTCTTAATTTATTTAGCTAGTAAACAAAGACTATTAGATAAAGAGACGTACTATTGAACAACGGAGTTATCAGACTATGTCTGTATTCTCAAGATGACATAAAACGGTTTATAAACTGGGTTAATATTGATGTAAGAGGAAACATGACCTTCCTAACACAACCATAAGCACTGCCTGAGTTTATTAAACAGTCACCATTATATAATATTATATAATGCTTTAAGAAAATGGTCCATAAATGGCATCCCTTATGAATTTTTCTATATAAATGACATTATTTCAGTAGACCAATATAACACACAGATGTGTCTAGGACACTTATTTCAACATTTATAAGGTCTTTGCTTTAAAGAAATGTCCCCATTCCAGAGAGCTGTAGGTTCATCTATGAAATGGGATTTATTAAAATCTCTGTGATTTATTAGAAGTATTTTTCACAGTGACTCTAAAATGACAGTTAAAAATGAGAAAAAAATATGATTGGAAAAAAATAAGCATATTATACAATAAAAAATAATTTAATATATAATATAATTTATTATTCCACCCTATTTCACAGCAAAGAAGGTCCTGGGTTAGAGTCCCCGGCTCAGTGAGGGTGTATCTGTGTATAGTTTGCATGTTGTCATCGTGCTTGGGTGGGTTTCCTCCAGGTAGCCAAGTTTCCTCCCACAGTCCAAATGCATGCACATTAGGCTAATTGGTTGTTCCAAATTGCCACTAGGTGTGTGTGTGTGTGTGTGTGTGTGTGTGTGAATGGTTGTGTGTGCATGTGGGTGTGTTGGCCTTGTGATGGTCTGGCGAGCTGTTCAGGTGTAAGTGTAAATGGTTGTGTGTGTTGGCTGTGTCCAGCTGGACTCGGTGAAATAGCAAACAGTCTTCGTCCAGAGTCGGCTGACATAGGCACCAGCCTCCCTGTGACCCTAGTAGGATTGAGTGGTTCGGCAAATAAATTAATTATTGTATAATGAATTTTTTACTCAAATTTCTACACAAACAAGAGGTGAAAAAATTTTATTTGAACTCCTTTTTTTAAGTAATAAAACTTACATTATAAGGTATACTTGTATTTTAAAGCACTGTAAACAAATAGTCAGTTTGAGTCTGCAGAAAATCTATTGTTGCTTTTAACCACAAGCTATAAATATGATGTTGCACATACTGTATGTGAAATCCTTTTGCAATCAGTAGGAGAAAAAAAGCAAGATAGCCTGAAGGCTATTGACCTGAACAGTATAGGGAAAAATACCATTAAGGAAAATTATGGTTATAAATTTCATGTCTCAAACAGCCAGCGATTTGGGTCTATGAGCCCATAGTTCCTTACACAGGCTGAGGAAAACATTAATGCAAGAAAAAATTGCTTGAACATCTCTATTTTTGGATTGTGCAATTTTGATTCTTGCGTTTGTGAAGTGTTAAATTCCACAAGTGCAAGCCGTTTGAAAGCATTGCAAATGCACTGCTGAATTGAAGAGCGAAGTCCACATGCACAAACCTACTACAAACAAGCTTAAAATGTTCTGCATGGTAGAGTAATGCAAAATCCCCTACAAGTGACTCCAGCATAAGTCATAATTCTAAGGATGCCTGTCATTTTAAAATCAATGTCAAGGAGGACAGTGCAGCTAACTGGGTTATCAAATGCCGGCCATGTCTCTCACTGTCTCTGGTGAGAGGCATGTAAAAGAACTGTTGCTGATTTTTGTCAAGAGTAGGCTGCATTGCCATCAGCATGTTTCTGCCCTGCCTGGTGAGCTGTCCAGAGTGTTCTCCGCCCTCGCCCAGAGTCGGCTGAGATGGGCGCCAGCCTCCCCGCGACCCTAATTAGGATTAAGCGGTTCAGAAAATGACTGAATGAATGAATTTCTAGGAGGAACAAATTTTCACTCACTCATTTGCAAAACCACTTAATCCTACTAGGGTCTCAGGGAGGCTAGTGCCTACCACAGCCAATATTGGGTCAAGGTGGGGACCGCTGCAGGGCAACACACATAACACGTTTACACGAACACTCACACCTAGGGTCAATTACGATTGCGATTATGAAGCCAGTTGGCCTAATGTGCATGTCTTTGGACTATGGGAGGAAACCAAAGTACCTGGAGGAAACCCACACAAGCACAGAGAGAATATGCACATAGAACTGCTTGAGTACAGGAATCGAATTCAGGACCTTCTTACTGTAAGGCAGATGGGCAGACCTCTTTTGTTTCCTCGTATAATGATCACTAGTTATACTTATTGCTTATGATAATTGCCTTTAAATAGCTAGGATTATTTCTTACTCTGTATGAATTTTATAAAATTTTAGAATTTGTCATCTGCTGTGCCCTCCTACATTTACATTCCTCTGTCTGCCATCTCCTAGAGATCAAAGATTGCTGTTTATGAGAAAATGTGGAGCTACATGAAATCCGCTGAGCCCACAGTGTTTACCAAGACAACAGGAGAGGGTGTGGCTCGGGTGAGGAAGTCCAAGGGGAAGTATGCCTTCCTGTTGGAATCCACCATGAACGAGTACACAGAGCAGCGCAAGCCCTGCGATACCATGAAGGTCGGAGGCAACCTGGACTCCAAAGGCTACGGAGTGGCTACGCCCAAGGGCTCACAGTTAAGGTGGGTGGAGTAGTATAACAATATGTCACGTGTTGTTATGGTATTCCACCTTCCCTGGCGTGCCTACCTCTACTTGATTTTTGTTTTGTTTTGTTTTACTTTTATTGCATTTTTAAGCATTTTAGTGTGGAGTTACTGCTTGTTTTGTTTTATAGCATATGATTTATGAGAAGCTTCACTCAGGTAATTGAGTTGCATGCAGATGTTGTTTATATGTAATTGACATTGCTAGAAGTGTTATGTTGATGGCGATATGGATTTTATGACTGAGACAAGAGCCCAGTGAACACCCACCCTGGTCTGACACTGCCTCACATTCACACTAATGATAGAATTTACCATCCATGGCCAGAAGGCTAAGAGATAAGAGAGCATAATTGGCCCTGCTGTCTGGGTAGAAAGAACGGTGTGGTCATCCCCTCATGAGCTGTTCCACCCTGATGTAATAGATACTGTTCTGTAATGGTGTTGTATATGCTGTGCAATTGACTAAAACCACCCATATGGATACCTCCAGCCTTATTAAGCATTACAGTAGAAGACTTAGTGCTGTTATGTTGGTAAGGTTTTTCACAGCAGCCAATACAAAGGTACCAATATTTGTGACCCATATTTTAATAAGGTGGCACACTGGTACGGTGATTAGCACTGTCGCCTCACAGCAAAAAGGCAAAATGGTCAAACCTCACAGTTGACTGGGACCTTTCTTTGTAGAGTTTTTGTCGCCATGCTTACGTGGATTTCCTCTGGGTGCTCCGCTTTTCACCTATAGTACAAAGACAGGTGGATTCACCATAGATGTGAGTGTGAATGACTGTTCATCTCCGTGTTAGAGATTGGCTCCAGTTTCCCCTGAGACCCTGAGGAAAAAGTGGCAGAAATAATTTCAATAATTTTTCCCCTTCTATAAAATTTCATTTAGTTAATGGTTAGTCTTCTCACCTATTTTGCACTTTAAGATTAACATAATACAATTGGCCTAATGTTTTTATTATCCCCATATTTATTTACCAAGGGTGCCAGTCATTTTGGAACTGACTATACCTGGTGGCATTAATGCTTTAAAAGTACTTCACTGTGCATATTAACCAGACCCACGGAGCTATCACTGGAGAATATAATCATAAATAATATAGTTAGCTTAAGGTGGGGTTGATTATGCTGAAGAGACCCAGAGACGAAACTATTCAGAAACATCTGCAGAACCAAAGGCACATAACAGTTTTAGTATATCCTACATAGGAACATCAGTACAAAAAAGCATAATAAAACAAGGTTTTTATAGTTTTTACATATTTTAACCATGACAGACTCTACACCAAGGTAAGTCCGTTGGTCCTTTTGCACCCAAGCCTAGCAGCTTTATTTTTCAGTTTAAATCATGATAATGATAACCCCACATGCTCCAAGTGGCCATGACAAACTGTGTGTCCATTGTTTTGATTCATGTAATTATCCACTCAGAATAAGGATTTTTAATCCCAGTATAGCAGACCAACCACATTGTACCATTCCCGTGCAATATATACTAATAATTATTCAACAACTAAAGTATAAAACACTTTAGAAGATTGTGCTTTAGAAAAATAAATTAATGGTAGAATGATGTGGGTTTTCACCTTGCAGTTGGTCCTGTAATGTATTTTTTTCTACTTCTATAAGAAAGTCCTCTGCTGTATCCTTTCACTTTCTCTTGAAAGACCAAAAAACAACCAAATTCTGAAAAAACACTACACTTCATCCTGAAGAGTCTCTTAGGCAGAAAGTGGAGACTCCTTGCAAAAAGTGTAAAATAAACACCACCTTACAGAAAACCTCATTATATCAGTGATTTTCTTTGTTAAACAGCAACTGGCATTAGAGCATATTAAACAAGCATGTTAATGAAAATATTAATAAATTTATATAATATAAATGTTAATAGCATTATTAGCATGTTAATATAAACCTGTGATGAATCCATAGCTTCTGACCAATAAGGTTCAAGAACTCAACACCACAGTACTATAAATAGATGTATGAAGTTAGCAATAAGGATAAGTCAAGGGGAACAGCTCAGCAGGGAGGACTACATAGGGGGACAATCAGTCCTCTCCTATAAATGTGGTTGGCTATTTTATTTAAATAAAGACACACAATTATTTTTCATCCAGAGTGAATTTACAGACTGACAGAACAGAAATATGATGGAATTTACAGACTGACAGAAAGGAAATCTACTCCTGCATGTGAATGTTCAGATATGTATGTGTGGGCATGTACAGCAAAAGATTTACAGCAAAAATCCCAACCAAACCGAGTGTGACTAATTAATCCTGTTCAGTCTGTAAACTCCCACATTCAGTCTGTTCAGGAAGTTGAACACTCAGTGAGGAGAGTCACTTACAGACGACTGTAGCTTCCTGGGTCAGACATTTCGTTGGAGTTACTGTTGTCTGCCTGTCACTTCTCCTGCGTGTGATCCTCCCACAGACAGGAGTGCAGTGTCAGAGCATGCTTTTCTGAGGCTTTTCCTGGGCTTCGAATTCTCCGCTTTTTAACGCTGTTCTGTCTGTTCATTCCTCAGCTCCGACGGGCTTTGCTGCATTCTTTCCCCATCTCACCTCTGTCTTTGCTCCAGTGGGCTTTCTTTATGAGTGTTGCATTCAGGATAAACCTCTCTTACTAATTTTTTTTTAATAATTTTTCAGCTCATAATTTATTTTATTTTTATAAATTTTTATATTTAGGCTTATATAGTAGATTTATTTTGAATCAATGTGACCATCAGACCAAAAATCTTTTCCACCTGCCTAGTGTAAGCACAGATTGTTTCCCAAGCTTTATTTAGCTCAAAATTAAATAGAGGGCTTTTCAATGTGTTTCATTGTAAGAATGACCATAATTGACTTTTTTATTGTTATAAGCAACAAATCTATGCTAATTGTTGCTTGAAAAGGTAAAGGCATTGCTATCTAGCTAACTCAAGTAAACAACAGCGAGTTATATTAGCTAACTGTGGAAATATTGTAATGATGGTTCTGGATTCTGGAAAATTTGCTAAGCCTCTACTTGAAACTGACATAGACAAACTACCATGTTAACGAGGTCTGTAACAGTAGTAACCGAGCTAAACAGTACTGTGTGTATTTTGGAAGTATAGTGTGTGTGCATGGACAGTTAGTTTAATGGCTCAGTGGTTAAGTCTCTGTGTTATTCATCCAAAGGTTGGAGATTCAAACCCCAATACCACCAAACTGCCACTTTTGAGCCCTTGAGCAAAGCCCTTAACCTTCTAACTGCTCAGTTGTTTAAAAATGTAAGTCGCTCTGGATAAGGGCGTCTGCTTAATGCCATAAATGTAATATCACTTTTTCACTGGACGCAGGTCCTTGAGCAGGTCATACCTCCCTCTGGATTTAGAATAATTTACATCAGCATAAAAGGCTGCATGATATCAAGCCTACACAGTTAGCTAATCAAACAATCAAACAGCAAGCAGATGTGTTATTTATCTGTGTAGGTGTGCTATGGAGACAGATAATTACCAGCTAAAAACCCTTTTACCCACACAATACATATTGTTAAATATCACACTAAATTTTCCTTTTCCTTATGATTTAATTTTATGTGTAGAGGCAGAAAGTAGATAAGAAGGAATAGGACAAATGTTGAGGGATTGTAGCTGGCTGCTTTTTATGGCAGGTGATTGATTCAGGTCACTGAGCTTTATATAGAACTGGAGGGTTCCTTAGCTCTTATATGTTGATTGGTACTCCCTATCAGCTGTCAGTTGCCAAAGGAATTAAAAAAAAATGTAATTTAAAAAAAACCTTAATTGTTTTATGTGTCTGAAATGCGTTGCACTGTCAGTACAATCAGTATTAAGAATGTAATCTATTTGAATAAAGGTATTTATTATTATTTATTTGAATTACTGGCAAAAGAGATTTTTTAAAAGTTTGTGTGCACAACCAGTGTCTTTTTAATCATGTAATACTGATAAATAAAGACTTTTCTTATTTTACCTTCCCTTATATTTGCATCTTGACAGCATATGTTTGTGAAGTACATTGGCAGGTAGGACAAGTAAGGTGTGGATAATAAGGATAAATAAGGTGTGTTGCATGGATTCAATATTGTCAGTAGTTTTTTTAGCCACTGAGCTAGTACGTGATATCTTAGTTCTCACAATTATCTTTGCTAGGTATGGTTTGACAGTTACAGTACAAGGGAGTACCATGACGACCATGTGGCTTAAATGTCCTACATGCTCCTAAACTATCATAGGGCCTCCAGTTGTTAATAGAGTTCAGTGATTCAAGTATCTACACTTTTTTGTGTGACCAGTCAAAAACAGTAACCAATTTCAGCACTTTTCACAATATAGAAACTCACTTAGCAATGAAAATAATAGATTTGCCTAATTTGGGGCTGTACCATGCTGTACTACGTTGTCTTTGGAAACGCTAAGTGAACATGCCATAACTTAACTCACCTGTTCAGGATGATAATGTGAAATTAACATGTGGCCCTAAAATCCAGAAGCAACCCAATCTCACAGTTCACATTCTGCTAATTTGCAGCACCTTCTACACTTTAAGTATCAGTGTTAAAGCAAACGTTGACTAATTGAACACTCTGTATGAGTCAGTCTTAAACAAATTATTAACCAGGTTAAACTCTACTACTAAGACTTTTGAATAAGATGAATATGTAACAAATAATTGTACATTCTTTGTACATATTGAGAATTGTGCATTCATGAGTAAAGTTTCTGGTTTTTTTTGATGTACAGTATGATTAGACTTAGTGCTGCATGGTGGTGTAGTGGATAACACGTCTGCCTTGCAACAGAAGGGTCCTGGGTTCAAGTCTGGGTTTGAGTGTTTTTGTGGAGTTTGCATGTTGTATAGGTTTCCTTTGGGTACTCCGGTTTTCTCTTATATTTAAAAAACATGTACATTAGGCTAATTGGTTGTTCCAAATTGCCCCTAGGTATACATGTGAGTGTGAATGGTTGTGTTAGGGTTGGCCCTGCGATGAATTGGTGAGCTGTTCAGGGTGTACCCTGCCTTTGCCCAGGGATGCCTGAGATAGGCTCCAGCCTTCCCCCAACCCTAGTAGGATTAAGTGGTTTGGCAAATGGATGGGTGGATGGATGGTTGGAATACACTTATGTGCTGAAACTTTGGCTTTCTAGTCTAATGTGGTAGTTTTCAAAATGTTGATAGTTTTTCTCCTATAAATTCATTAGAATACTGAGAAATTTGGCATTTTGTTTTTCAAAATCCCAGCGTTACTATATTGTCCTGTTTTTTTAGGTTCCTGTACAATGTATACTTACATGTGAATGTTAATATTCAACGCACTGAAAGTTCTGCGGATAAGTTAAATGCAAACTTTTGTTTTCTTATGAGACAGGGTTCTCTAGAAGTTGGAACATCCACAGTTACTTTAATGAAAGCCAAAATCTGATAAATTAATTTTAGAAAATAACCTGAAGCAGGATTAAGCGGTTTGGCAAATGAGTGAGTGATGAGGATGAAACCTGAATCTGAGGCATTAATTTAGATTATGTATATGCTGATTTATGCATGCTTTACCTCTCTCTTTATATCAGCGCTAATAGACACCAAGGGCATTGACTTATTGCTCGAAATCTCATGTCGAGCAAGGTATAACGCTTAATCAGCACTTCTCAAGATGTTTAGTTCATCTGCAGACAGCCCAGGGGGACAAAAACAGGTTTTCAATACTGCGAAGGTCCTCTGTGTATCTCAAAGCAATATTGACTAATGAGGACACATGAGAGAGAGCGGAAGATGGGGGAAGGGTAAAGGAATAAGAGAGAGTTGGGCTAGTAGAGATATCGATTTTCCCAGTTCTTTTATATTAGTGGTGCTTTGTTGTTCTTGTCAGAAACAAATGAGGCATGTGTAATTTACATCAAAACATGGGAAAGTTTCAAAGCAAAGCTCCAATGTTTGGTCATAAATCTCATCTCTCAGTCCACCTCGCCTATGAGACCTATCTCATCATTGTTTACAGAAAATTGGATTTGAAGAGGCATGCCGTAATTGAACATTTTGCTGGTTTTATTAAAGAAAATGCTTAAATGTTTTATTGATTTCATTGATATAAAATTGCACTTGCGGTGGAAGGAAAAGCAACACCATGAAAAACTAATCATGTGTTGGAGTTCAGCAGTAACTATGTGAACAATTGTTTCATTACAGCCTACAGCTGGACTAAAACAATTTTAAAAAAGCTACAATATATATATATATATATTGATTTATTTATTTATTTTTTTAAAGGAGGAAAAGAATTGTTGACCGAATAGTAGATTGGTTGTTAAAAAGAAAATGTACAAATAATGATTAGCTGCCGGATAAATCAACTTGGCTTTATATTTTACTGTCTCACCTAATATAAGGTTGTCCAGGAAACTATGGTGTAAAGAATATACTGGAGTCATAGCTATTTAGACCAAAAAAAAATGTAACATAAGTTCCCTATGCAAATGATGCTTAATGATTTCTCTGCACTGGAACCATAAAATAGTGATGATGGTAATAGCATCATTTCCTGTTTGGCTTCTCAGACATGTACTACAAGTGGGGTGTACCTCAGAGATGTGATCTTGGTCAAAATTTATTTATGTTTGTTTGTTTGTTTGTTTGTTTGTTTGTTTGCTTAAGAGAGGTTTGTCCATTGCATTAATGTGATTCATGTAAGGGAAAAGGGGGAACTGGGACTAAAACTTTCCACCCCTGTAACTGCTTTTTTCTTTCCTCTGATTGGATACTGCTCACTCTGATGAAATATGTTTTATCGTTTCAAGAAGTGCAGTTAACCTGGCAGTTTTAAAACTGAATGAACAAGGCCTGTTGGACAAATTGAAAAACAAGTGGTGGTACGACAAAGGAGAGTGTGGCAGCGGAGGAGGTGGTGAGAAGGTTAGCCACTATGTCGCCAAATGCGGGTAAAATGATTCCTCAGCAACGGGCACATCTGCCGGGGCCACATTACAGACACATCTGTGCATCACATCATTATTCAGCTTGTAATGAGACACGAAGGAAAACAGTTACTGTCAGAGCACAAATATTTGCTTTCAGCTGGGACTTTGAGGGCTTACATGCTTTGTATTTAAAAGGGATATATTGTGCTTTCTGTTTCTTCTGCATTTTTATCACATAAAAAACGGCTTTCTTTTGTCATGCCTATTCTCTGGTAGAAGAGACATCCATCTTTTAGGATGAATAATGCAGGAGCCATTCAGCCAATTTTAACAGGAACTTCAGCAGACATGTTTTTCGCTGGCACAGGAAACTAGTCAAAGCTTTGTCATTGTGAAGAGCTTAGATGCCGCACCATGACCACTTCACGAATATTTAACAGCTTCCAGCTTCCAAGATGCCTTTGGGCACAATTCCTGAAAACATTGGCCCGGGTGCTTTCAAATTTAGAAGAATACAGTACAATATGTCTAAGACTACAATACAATATACAATACTTGAAAAACTATAGTGGCCATTTAAAATTAATTTCTTGTCAATGACTAGATTTTTATCATATTTTTCTAGGCTTACACAGAACAGCAAGAAAAGCAGGATAATTATAAGAACTAGATATAATCCGTTATTAAGAGTCCATTCTTTTTCTGTTACTTGTTTAAAAGTTAGCAGTGGGGAAAGTCAGTAAAAATTCTGGTACTGCTTTAAATTAGCTTTGTACATTTACTACAGTAGTTTGCATTATCAAACCATGAACCTTAGCATAAATGCACCATAAGTGATGTTACAAATAAATAAACACATGTATTAATTTGCTTAAGTGTCAAATAAATTCAAGGGCATTGACATATTTTAAATTGTTCAATCAGTTTTAAATAGTGAATTCAAACATTAGCAAAAATTAACTGTTAGCATGTATCTAAACACTGATTACAATACAGTTTAAATGGTGGAACTTTCATTAGACTCAAATACCTGTGTTCAATAAGGTACTGTCCAAAACAATAAAATTAATATTTGCAGTTTTATTTTAAATGTTTCTAGACCTATAATAATAATTTTATTTAATTAGATTAAGATAAATTAGATAAACTTTAGATTTAATTTATATTCTAAAACCTAAGAAGACCGTTTGGAAAAATATTGGTTATTTCCAATGCATTTTATAAATTTCCAAATATA
>JAQMYF010000026.1:11686594-11702679 GCA_030014195.1 Neosilurus mollespiculum | reverse complement strand
ATATATATATATATATATATATGTGTGTGTGTGTGTGTGTGTGTGTGTGTGTGTGTGTGTGTGTGTGTGTGTAGACACTAGAATAATTTTTACATCATTTTCTGGACACTTTATTGAGCGTTATTCCTTACATAAGTTCTGCAGGGCTCGGCCAGATGCATTTGAGATGCTTCATTGCTCAGTCGTGTTTAAATCTGCTGTTTTGTCCGTGCTTGCTAATAATGTGTGCTCACAACGTAACCTTTAAGTGCTTCTTTTTTTCTCTCGATAAATCTGTGAACTCATTTTCCATGTTTCCTTCTCTTTGCTTTTTCTTTCACTTTCTAATACAGCTGACCTTCACCGAAGCCATGCGGAACAAGGCTCGGCTGTCAATCACAGGCAGCGTGGGCGAGAACGGCCGTGTCCTGACCCCTGACTGCCCCAAGGCCGTGCATGCCGGCCCCTCCCTGCGTCAGAGCTCTGGGCTGGCTCTGGTCTCATCCGACCTGCCGTGAAAACCAAAAACCTACAAGTGCCTTAAATCCTACCGACCCACAAATCCAACCAATGCAAAACAGCTATGATAATAATCCAAGGGAAAATGGCCCATTTCAGTTGCTCCATATACTGAAAATACGGAAAAGGACTCGAAATTCCACTGCGTGGCCATGATGAGATGTTTCCAGCCGAGCTACTGAGAGGTGTGCACTTGAAACTTGTATTAAGGACATGCATTCAAGCGGGGCAAAGATGAACAGAGGACCAGAAAACTGTCATTCAGAAACACACCCAGAACTTTTTGGGCAAAACTAAAGCAGAGACATAAAGATCAATTGAATATTGATACATGAAATGGGTCGTGCAGGAGTGGTTTAGCTGTAATCTGAATAAAAATAACAATTCAAACAGTATTAATGATAAAACCGTACTAAAAAACTGTGAAGAGTTCGTGTATATTCCAAAATCATAACTAAAGAAATTATTTACACTGCTTTGTAAATAGAACTAAAGACTGTACACACTCGCTTGCTTTTTAAACATTTGTAAATAACCAATTCTGTCGTGGAGAACAGTGTTCTTTTTTATTTTCTCTTAGTTAGAAAAATGCAATAAATTATAGAAAATTGTAAAGAAAATGAAAATGATTTATTTATATAGATATACAGTATATAAAACACTATAAACTGAATTTCACGGGCATGTTATCAACACTGAGTATGTCCTCAAGCCGACACTCGGGGAAAGGCAGTTTTATGGTATATCGAACTAAACCTGTATGCCCATCCTCGATGCCATGCCCTGCTTACTCACTGTGCTGTTGTAGACCATGGACTTTTATAGACTGTTTTATTTTCCTCCGAAACTGACTTTATTTTGGTTGATTCATATATTGGGGGGGAAGGTCAGGTTCAAATTTCTGTATTTGCCTCTGAGCAGCCATGCGCTTATGGATGAAATGAGACTATGAGTGGTTGGACCCTTACCAAAAGTAAACTAGGTAGAAAACATTGAAATCTGAAGACACTGCATAGTCGAGAGCCATGGTCAGAGCCCAGCTTTGGCTTTTTCTACAAAACACTGTGTGACCTCAACCAGGACTTGAGCATGTTCTCTTCTAGAACCTGTAGCAAGTTGAGTTGTCTTGAGACCATGGAGTGAATATGTCCATGGTGGATTTCACTGGACATTTGGACATAAGGAACGTCCTTTATGCTTCAGGGCAACAAAATGGGACATCGAGTGCTCAACTTGTTTCTGCTACATGCATTTTAACTTAGAAAGTGCAATTTCAGGTCTCGTAATCGTAAGCAACCACACCTACACCTCCTATCTCACTAGTTCTTTCTCTATGTCTCTCTCTCTCTCTCTCGCTCTCTCTCTCTCTCTCTCTTTCTCTCTCTTTCAATCTTTTTTCCTTTCTCTTGCACTCTCTCTCTTGCACTCTGACAGACACAGTGAAGTTCTAAATCTTGAAAGTTTATTCACTCAAAGAAATATTATTAAAGAAATTATATATAAAAAAATATAGTAATTTCAAAGTAATTATCAATTTAGGTTTTTTTTTTAAATGATTATTGCTATTTTTTCAATTTACAATCCATAGCTTGATAGATTCACAGACAGATGCTTAATTGTTTCAGAAATATTCAACAAAAGTACATTTCTGTTTCGATGTGCTCCATGTGCAAAAGGTTTTCACTTTTTTCTGATCTGTAGAGTTGTGTTTATGAGTAAAATGCACCCAATTAGGCAAAATGCAAGTTCCCTTCACATGTAGTAGGCTAGATGTTCCAGATAAAAAAAAAGTTACCTACTGTTAACAGCACCCACAAGCTACCTGCACATACACACACACATACGATACAGCTGCCCTGCTCCACAGTAAGGATTGTGTTATACTGATCTTTGCTCTGTAGCTCTGTAATGTTCATATGAATCTGGTGTTCTCCATCATCAGTTGTAAATATTTATTTTGATCATTTTTTTAGTAAAATACTAATGCCAAAAAAAATGCTTTTTGCCTTTTTTTCAGAATTGGATGAAATCTGTCATCATGTAAACTTGATCAGAAACAGCTGTACACCTGCACACTCATGCAGTTCTCTAATCAGCCAATCATGTTGCAACAGCACAGCACATAAAATCACACAGATACAGGTCAAGAACTTATATAACATTATACAGGTCAAGAACTTAAATAACATTCACATCAAACACCAGAATGAAGAAAAGTTGGGATCTCTCTGGACTGTGATCATGGTATGGGGTTTGGTACCAGAATCTGCTGTTGTATCTACTTCTATGTGATGTTGTTGGTGAGATGCTTTTCTGCTCACCTCAGCTGTAAAATGTGTGTATTTGACTTACTATAAACTTCCTGTCAGCTCAAACAGTCTGATCACTCTCTTCTGATCCCTCCCATCAACAAAGTGTTTTAATCTGCTGACCCTGTGCTTAGAGGACCCCCCACCCCTTCCACGCACACACACACACCATTCTGTGTAAACATCAGGGCAGTGGTGCTACCTCTCTGAAGTCTTTGGCTCCAAACCTAATAATTCCAACCTGACCATCTAATTATTGAATTAGGAATTCTTAATCAGTATAAAGAGGTCATTTAGATATTGGTTGGTTATAAAACCTTCAGCAAGGTAGATCTCCAGGTTACTCGTCAGCTGTGCAAATGTGCAAGCCATTTGCAGAACCGGTTCCTAGAGCAAACATTCATTTACACTCACGTTCACACCGAGGGGTTATTTGGAATAGCCAGTTAGCCTAATGTGCGTGTATTTGGACTGTGGGAGGAAACTGGAGTATCCAGAGGAAACCCATGCAAGCACAGGGAGAACATTAGAGCTACACAAAGATATGCCAGAGCCCAGGAATCGAACCCAGGACCTTCTTGCTATGAAGCAGACATGCTAACCTTTAAGAATTAAATGAGATTAACTTCAAGAAAAGCCAAAGGAAAAGCAGCACTAATACCTGAACAGAAGAAAACAAGGTTACAGTGGATTGAAGAGCTGCATTTATGGAGTGTGGATGGTGATTAGATGAATGATGTTTGATGATGAATCATGAATCTGCATTGGCCAAGGAGATGCTGCTGGAATTTCTGTGTGGTGCTGTTCTAATGAAGGGTATAAAATAACAACTTGAAGAAAACAATAAATTATGATATATGGTTTCATGGCAAGTAAAGGACCAGGAAAGATGGCAATCATTACCTTAACAGTCAGTGCAGAGGTGTATGTTAAAATGGTGGCCTTATTTCTCATTCCACAGATAAAAAGAAATCTGGTTTGAAGCTATTTTTCAGGATGATGATGCATCAGTGATATGGCTGGCAAACAGCCTGAATCTCAATCCAATTGAAAATTTATGATGGAAATTAAAAAAAAAATTGTCCATGATAAGGATCCATCCTGCACATCTGATCTGTCAAATGCTAATTGAGAAAGCTGTATCAGGATGATGGAAAATATTGTTTTTCATTAGTGAAGTACATGCCTCAAAGAATTCAGGCCCGAGGAGGAGCTGAAAAGTAATAACTGTGATTTATTTATGTTAATGATTTATAACTTTCCTCATTACTGAGTTGCTCCATATGTTGAAAAAACATATATGCAATTAATAAAAATAATTTAATTCAGTCCTATTTGTTTGAGGTATGTTTCATGAAGCCAAAATGTTTAACTATTAAACAAAATTGTTTGGTAAAAGTAAGGGTGAATAATCTCTAAGTATGCATAAGTTCATAATTTTTACCAGGGGTTTGAAATTTCAGAGAGAAAGACAATTGCTCTTTGCAGCTGCTATAGCCCAAGTGATAATATGAATTAACTTGTTTCCTAGATATAAACAGATTTATAAAATACATGATGTAATTCAATAAATAAATAGATAGATAGATAGATAGATAGATAGATAGATAGATAGATAGATAGATAGATAGATAGATAGATAGATAAGGGCGGCACAATGGTGTAGTGGTTAGCACTTCAGCCTCACAGCAAGAAGGTCCTGGGTTTGAGCCCCATGCCTGGTGAGGACATTTCTCTGGGGAGTTTACATGTTCTCCCTGTAATTGCATGGGTTTCCTTCATGTGCTCCAGTTTCCTCCCACAGTCTAATGACATCCTGTTAAGGCCATACCCTGCCTTCACCTGAAGGGGCTCCAGCTTTCCCGCAACCCTAATAAAGGACAAAGTGGCACAAAAAAATGAAAGGAAATGAATAAATAAAAAAAAGTGCAAACATGATATCTATTTCTGTTTATTCCATATGTAATGCTTAAACCATTTCAGAAGATGAGAGCTCATCCATCTCTCCGAGCCAGTGTTTACAAATAAACCCATACATCACGTCATAACTCATGACCCTCTGTACCAGCCATTCAGTGGCCAATAAGGACACAAAAATGGCTTATTAGCAACTCTGACAAATATTGTAGTAATTGATTGAACATATGAGCACTGAACACAATGCTACAGTGAACCTACTAAACAGATATTACTTCCTCTGAGGTTAAGGAAATCAAATAGGTGTGATCAGTAAGAAGCATTATTATTTTTAACAGATTTGCATTTGGCTAATGAGTAACACATTTCACAGTTCAAACAAAGTCTCATGTCTTTCATAGTCTTGATCAATTCATATGAGATACACAATGATCAACCATATTAACAACGAACATTTTGAAGGGAATAATTACTCCATGTACACTCCTTATTTTAAAGACAGTGTCATCTTTTTGGATGAGTGCATGTGCAATTTGTACACAGTGTCCACAGTGTCAGTGTTTTGAATAAACCGTGATGAGCGTGGGGGAGTCATTTGATGGAATCATAATAATCTTAAGGAAAATTGGTGGAATCATGTTGATCGTGATGATCTTGACAAAATATTTGACTGGCAAAAATTATGATGCGATCATTATGATTTATTGTGATTTGATGCTAATTGTGATAGAACGTGGGAATCATAGTCGAGCGCAATAGAGCCTAACAGACCTTAACAGAGCATAACAGACCTTGATGCGCCATGAAAGGGGATTTTGATGAACTTGGAAATACGATTCCTTCATGTGTCATCTCTTGGATGCACCCTGCCTCCTTTTATACCTCAATCGTGCTCCAAGCGTGCACATAAATCCTGGAGCTCTAAGCGTTTTTGAACTGTGGAGATTATGAACATCATGGCCCCAGTGTAAATCCAGGTTAAAGTCAGATAGATAAACTGGTAGTAATTGCACTGTATTGTGGCATAGTGGCATAGTGGTTAGCATGTCTGCCTCACAGCAAGAAAGTCCTGGGTTCAAGGCCCAGGCTCGGCAGGGTGTTTCTGTAAGGAGTTTGTATGGTCTACCTGTGCTTGCATGGGTTTTTAACTGAGTGTTCCAAATTGCCCTAGGTTTGAGTGTAAGTGTGAATGGTTGTGTGTGTTGCCCTGCGATGGGCTGGCAATTTGTTCAGTGTGTACCCCACCTTTGTCCAGTGTCGGTTGAGATAGGCTACAGCCTCTCCATGACCCATGTAACAATAATTGTGTTACACTTCTTCATCAGTTCCTCATCAGAAGATCAGGGGTTCAAGCCCCAGTTTCACCAAGCGGCCACTGTTGGGCCCTTAAGCAAGGCCCTTAACCCTCAAATGCTCTGTTATATGACTGAGATTTTTATCCAAAAAAGGCACTCTTGATAAGGGTGTCTACTAAAGTTTACTACTGTTGTAAATATAAACAAAACGTGCAAAAGTAAAAAAAAGATGAACTGTTTTTGGAATATTAGGAATATTGGGGCGATCATTACTCCATTATTGTTATATATTCAGCACATTGTAAAATAAATTTTAAGAATACAATATATGCTGAGATATGCCCAAGTTTGCTTAGAAGTTAAGGAACTCATAAACCTACCAACTAATGTGAATAAATGAATTCTGTAGTTATCAGTAAGACAGGATTTAACACTGAGTCATATTAGAAGTGTGTCATGCACTTGTAGAATTTCAGTAACTCATACTAAAATTACTGTTCATTATGGAATAATGAATTAGTTATACTGGGGTTGTTTAGAATTGTATTGAATTTAACATTAAAGATGTCCTCAGATGTGATCCTGTTAGTCCACTCATCAAGAAAGAAGGTGGGAACTTAGCTGCGCTCGGCTTCCTGACAGCAAATCCACACCTCCTATTTAGCACAGTGTTGAAAATAAAAGCTATCACCCTTTAAATATCATCAATATACACACGAAGGTGTTTGTCTGAAATAGTCGCTCATCAGTACAGCTGAGTAACAATGCGGTTGATGAGAGGGGTTTTGACTTGGACAATATAATGATCAGGCTGAGAGAACGTGGGAAGGACGTCTCATCATTTTTGCCTAGTTATGATATTTCTGCATAATTTCCTTGGCAATGTGGAATAAAAAAAGAAGGAGGAAAGAAGCCTTTAGCTGGTAATTCTCATGGAACTGATGTAGACAGATGAAGATGACTCATAGCGAAGGTTAACCCCTGCTATCAAGGAGCTGTACTAAGTGTAAGATATTATTATTCCTTTACTTTTTGTTTATTTATTGTTGGGGGTTTTTTTTTGTTTGTTTTTTTGTTTTGTTTTGTTTTTTTGCAGTTCTGTTGCATAACACATCTGTAAGCTGTCAAGTTGTCTTCCCATGGCATTCCCACAGGGACCTGTCAGTACTGGATTAGAGCTATTCCCAGGATTTTATTATATTCTTTTAAAGTCTTTCTTCTTAAGCGTACAACCAGTCCATTCATTTTTGTCTGAATGTTGTTCTGTAAGGAATGGAAACAAATATATCATTACATTATTTGAATCAAATAGCCACTCACTTCCCATTCAGCACCATTTGTGATGCATTGAGACCAATTTTGTGCTTACTGTTTATAATGTTTATTTATAATGTAGGTGTTTACTTAAGTGGGTTGCAAGCCATTTGCAGAACCAGTTCCTAGAGCAAACATTCATTTACGCTCACGTTCACACCGAGGGGTTATTTGGAATAGCCAGTTTGGTGAATGTGCATGTCTTTGGACTGTGGGAGGAAACCGGAGCCCCAGATGAAACCCACTCAAGCACCAAGAAAGCTTGCCATTGGATCTAGTTTAGAGTTTTCATAAGGATGGAGATCCTAAAGAAGTGGAAATAAAAGGTCACAAAAATGAGGTTTTTCATATGGGCAAATAGTCAGATATGAAGAGGTGAATAAAATTAATGTACTAGTTTATTTATATTTTGGAAAATCCAACCAGCTAAATTTATTAGAATTCTGGGGCCGAATAAAATCACAAATCATGATGACAGTGCTGGCATTTCTTCCCCTGGTATTTTTTTTTTTTTTTTTTTTTTTTGAGTGAGTAGTAGCTCTTGTATTAGATGTAAATACATATAGTATGTGTAAATAAAATACACTATAACTTAAATGATCAGCTTTAAATACAGATCTGGGTTTGTAACACTTTACAAATACAGATAGTGGTATTGCGTTGCAACCTTATTATATATGTATGATTTATTAAGGCTCTACATCATCCTAAACCATTCCAAATAAGATGTACGACCTTGCTGTGTGTAATACAAGAGCATACTGGGAGCAGCTGTACATTCTCTTGCCTACGCTTCAGGACTTTCAATATGCCTCCGGTTGGCTCTCTGTTTTCTGATGATTGTGCACTGCGGCTCTTCGCTTCGCACCACAGACCTTATCTCGCTCCACCTACAGCAGCAAAGAAGACAACGCTTCATGCATGGCATACTAATCTTGCATTAATGAATATGTGAATTTCTGGTGTTTCTCATTATTGCTTCCCGTACAAAGCTCTCCTGCGGGGAGCGCAAGCAGCAGAGCGTAGCTAAACAGAACTTCAAGTAGAGGGAAGCGGCTAGTGTGAATCCCAGGATTGTCATCATGATAAATTATGATGTACAAAATGTGATTGGAGGAAAATACAAAGATAAATGCAACAATCCATTCTGGAGGAGAAAATGCTCATTAAGCACAAATATATGAGTCAATTTTGCATCATGCAGTGCCATTAATGGTGTCTTCTTCTTCTTCTTCTTCTTCTTCTTCTTCTTCATCTTTTTAAAAAGCTTCAATCTGGGCAGGTGGCCAAAGTGTCCGCACTACAGAGAGTCAATGCTGATTCCACCCCAACTGAAATATGTTAAGATGGCACCTCACTGAAATTTGGAAGCTCTGCGCAATGGAACTGTGTATAAATATTGCAGATCCGCTGTGTTTTCAGAGGGGGAGGAATAAGATGCCCTCCTCCTTCAACAGATGTTAGTACATATGTCAGAACAGAAAGAAGAGCACTAATGACCTTCGGGGAAAATGAAATAGTGAATGTTCTCAGAATTTGCAGTTTTTCTTGTGCTGTCGTCAAAATCAGCATTTTTACACTATTTAAAGCTTAATACTGTCAGTTTGTGTAATAATAAAGCAGCTTGGGATATTGATTTGCTCCCCAAAGCTCGAGACGACAACATGCAACACTTGACAAGACAGAAGTTTCCAGAAAAATGAATGACCTCTTTTATTTATTTTATTTAGGGCAGTGGTGGCTCATTGGTTAGGGCTATGACTTACTGATCCAAAGGTTGGGGGCTCAAACCCCAGTACCACCAAGCTGCCACTGTAGGGCCCTTGAGTAAGTCCCTTAATTATCAATGGCTCAGTTGTACGAAAATGATAAATGCAAGCCGCTCTGGATAAGGGGGTCTGCCAATACCATGAATGTAAGTGTTTATTATGCTCTGGATCTACAGTATGGTCCCAACAGATACTAAGAGCGTGATAGGGTATAGAAGCTGATAACATTACAAGGTAGGCCTTAACTCTGTGTAACTGAGTGACTGACACTGGAGAAGGGGGAAGTGAAAGCAGCATCCAAGACCTGAAGAATCATGAAGAGAAAGGGTCCAGAGAGCTTTCCAATACTGACTGAGTGGAGAGCAGAACAATGATAGCTTATTCTTCATATGGGATAAGAACTATGGTGGATATTCATAATGTTATGAATCTTTGCAAGCAGTCATAGTGGGATGGAAGAACATTGATTGGCTTCCCAATAGCCAAACTTGATGACCTGCCAAATTCACGTGAAAGTCTACATCTCTTTAATTATGCCATGTATTTACAGTATGGTCCCAAAGAAGGAAATGGAGTGTAACTGAGTAGCGCAGCTCATAACATCCAGTATGGCAAGTCTTATCTCATAGCAAAAGAAACAGATAAAGGACAGAAACAAACTAGGGAAATGTGGCCTTGACTGGGGGTGGCACGGTGGCATAGAGGTTAGCACGTCCACTTCACAGCAAGAAGGTCCTGGGTTTGAGTCCTGGGCTCTGTGAAAGCGTTTCTGTGTGGAGTTTGAATGTTCTCCGCATGCCTGGGTTTCCTCTCGGTGCTCTGGTTTTCTCCTACAGTCCGAAGATATGCATATTAGGCTAAGTGGCTGTTCCAAATTGCCCTTGTGTGTGAGTGTGGATGGTTGCGTGTAATGGACTGCGAGCTGTTCAGGGTGTGGAGTGGGCTGAGATAGACTCCAGCCTCCCCACAACCATATTAGGATTAGGCGGTTCAGCAAATGAAGGAATGTAAGTGACTGGACAAATAAAGAAAAGATGGGTTTGTCCAATTCTCCACATGGGGCAATTCACATAATGATGATATATGTACAAATTTGTGCAAGTGGTTAGAGTACGTTGTAGAAAGACTAATTAGCTCACCAAACTGCTCTCAGTGCGGTACCAAATCAACATATCTAGAACACATTTTAATCATGCTCTGTATCTACAGTATGATGCTAGCAAACAGATTCTAAGACAACAATAGAGGTGGGTTGGGTATAACAGCTGATAAAATTACAAGGCTGTCATCCATGCATAAAGTAAGAACCTGGAGAGAAAGGGTCCAAGGAGGGTTCAGTGGAGAATGATTACAGATAGCTTAAACCACCACATGGGGCAACAGACATAACAGATGTTGCAAGAAGAATAAATATTTGCAAGCAGTCAAAGTAGGCTCAAGGAATATTGATTGTGTCCCTAAATCTATAATTATAAAAATGATCTACACAGAAAGCTGCATGTTTATTACACTCAGTAAGTGCAGTACGGTTCTGATAGCTTCTAAAGCTGGATTTGGTATAACAGATAACAGATCATAAGGCAGTCTTAACTTAAAATCCACAAGAACAAAAGAAATGCTTTCAGGAGAAAGTCATTGAAAGACTTTGTAGAGCCTTGGAGAGAAAAGCTTGAGCATTCCCCACATTAGTATCATGGATGGTGTTCCAGCATGAATTTTGGCCAGCGATAACAGTAGGCTCCAGGAATATTAATTATCTCTCTGAAGTCACTCTCAATGCGCTGCCGAAGAAACCCAACTCATCTTTATTATTCTTAGTATTTCCATCAGCTTAGAGCTTCCTCTGCAACAGCATGTTATATTCATCTTTTCATTCCACTTAGCTCATATTTATTTACATTCTTGTAGATTGTACGGTCAAGATGAAGCAGCGGGAGGCACAGGGGTGCAGGACGTTCCTCTGCCTTGTTGTCACACTTTAAGCATACTTAATGCTTCTTGACACCCCTGTCGTGAGGTGTTTGGACATTAAGCTAAGGACTGTCATCGATTTGCACCACAATAAGGACTGTGCATTGAAAAGCAGGACTGTGCATGTGATACAGTGTGTCTGATGTCAGATCAGTTGTCAGGTACCATTAGCACTAATGTGTCTCGACATGCTGCCTGTGGTTGTATAACAAAATTATAATGATTGGGAAATAGCAAATATATTCCTGCTATATGTATTATATGAATGATCAGCCCAACTCCTGTTGTAATAACGGTTATGGGGATGTAAAATATACTGTATATATTAATATGAAGTGTTCATAATGTTGTAATAGTTCTTGATTAAAATCAGCTGTCTCGATAACAGTGAAAGTCCTGGAGCAAGGAGTGCTGCGATACTGTCCCCTAGTGTGAGTAACTGGTAAACTGCACTACAAAACCTGTGTAAATCAGTTCAATCTTTTGCAAAGATATAAAAATAAAAAAATGGTACCCTCAAAAAGACAGAGTGGCTTAAGTTTCTCATTCCAGCTAAACCAAAATCACAGCTAACATCCTTTTGAATGCCAAGATTAACTGATTACCTCAACTGGAATCAATTAGTGCATGTGCTAGGAGAAAAAAAAACACATACACTTTGCAGATAACACTGAAGGGCTCTGTGTTAGATCAATGACCACCAACCCACTTTCATGAAGACTTGCCTGCACAGAGTTCAGTCCCAGCCCACCAAGGCTGATCTGTTTGTAATCTTAAGTAGGTGTACCTATAGGATAACATGCAAGTTGGGTGCCTGGGGATATTTTAAGTTGTATAAACACAACAAATACAATATTTTAAAAATTAATAAAAGCACACATACTATCAAAGTCGGGTCAGGTGTCGATATATTTCTGTAGTTCTAGCTGCATGTGTAATGTGCTCATTCTTGGACATTCTCATTTCTGTAGGTTCAGCTATGACAGGGACTTGCATGATGAATACTACACACAAAGTCATTTAAAACTGTGTGTAGTTGTTGATATGGTGGAGTTCTGTATAAGAGGACATCAAGTTAGCATTGAGAAAAATAGTGTCAGTGCTTTGTATTACTCAGTAGGACTTCCTGCTATGCCAAGAGAGAGAAAAAAGATGGGTTGGTGAAAGAAAAATTTGGGGACTTTTCACAACAGTAAATGTATCTAAAAATATATATTTTTTTAAAGTACAGTGTATCATTTTGTGATTAATTAAACATTTTTATATTGTTCGCAAATTGCTTTGGTACAAAAATATAATAAACTGCAGGCTGGGTGATATGATGGCGTAATGGTTAGAACCTCCACATCACAGCAGGAAGGTCCTGGGTTCGAGTCCTGGGCTTTCTGTGTGGAGTCTGCATGTACTCTCCTTGCTTGCGTGGGTTTACTCCAGGTACTCGGGTTTCCTTTTTTACTTTTGTAACTGTCTTTGTTATATATTTAATTTCACTATATTTATTTCATTCATTCATTTATTTTTGAACCGCTTAATCCTAATTAGGTTTGCAAGAAGGCTGGAGCCCATCTCCTCAAGAGCAATGTACACCCTGGATGGCTCGCCAGGCCATCACAGGGCAGAGACACATTGATGGCAACCCAAAGGCCTACTCTTTACAAAGACAGCAATGGTTCACCACAGACAGTGAGAGACATGGCTGGCCTTTGATAACCCAGTTAGCTGGGGACAGCAGTGACAACTCGGTGATAGTAGGGCTTTAACCCCCCACTATATTTACTTAATAATGCTAAATATTATGCTTGGAAATATAGGGTTTAAAATAAATGTACACTTTCCATTACTGTACTTATTGGGGTACATGACTTGTCATTGGGAGTGTACCCTTTAAGGTAGTTAATTGTTCTCTTTATACTTCTTGAGAACAGGTATGTACCTTCTTGTCCCTGAAAAATCTCAGACTCTCTACAGACTCCTATTGTACTTCTATTTCTGTCCATACTGTAATTACATTATTTCTAGTAGGCTCAATGTGTTGATTATATGAAAATGAAGTACAAAAAGACGAAAAAACCTTCTGTATTTTTTTATTACACATATAATAGCTTTGTTAATGGTTTTAAAAAGCACCTTTCACACTGCACAAGTGAATCTCATAACATAAGCATTTAGCCACTAAAGAGTTTCTTCTGATCCAATAATCTAAAGAGAGAAAGATAGAGAGATGAATATTCAGCCATGCACATGATGACCTTTCATTATCAGGATAAAATCGAATTCATCTGAAGCAGTATGTGCAGCACGGGCTTCTAATTCTTTACAGTTTATAAACGTTTAATGATGTTCAGTACTTACTATACAGTGGATTATCACACCATGTAATGCATTACTCCTGAACACTGCTAAGAGCATAAACGTTCACATTGTAAGCGACTCAGATTCGTTATGAAAGGCAGAGCAGTGGAAAATAAATGGGGAAAGAAATTAATAAATAAAAATATAGTCGCCATGCAAACCGTGATTGTCTAGTTTTAAACTCTAGACATAGAAAGAAGCATGATTACATAGTAGTACAGAAACTTAATATTCTAAATAGCAAGTAGTTGCTCATGCTTATGTGTATAACAATGGCAGAGTAAATACTATGGTTGAGCAAATAACTAACTAACCAACTAAGTAAATAAATAAATAAATAACATTTATTGAACGAACAAATGTAGTTGCACTTAAATGTCACTTATTGCTTTAGTGGCTGGCAAAAGATGGAGGGAAAAAAAACATGTAGAACATTCCATGACTTTACATCAACACCAAAGCTTCATGTACTCATGTACAATAACATTCACAAAACGTTCACTATAACCATTTTTAATCGACAGAATCTTCTCTGGCTAATATTTGTCCTAAACATGTGAAAATCACAAATGGTGAGATATATAAGAGTGCTCACACTAATTACATTGTAATGAATGGATGTACGATAGCTCATGATAGCTCGTTTGCCCTGTGTCAATACAAGCACTTTGGACTTGGAGTAAAAGCTTCACCTACTGGTCAATAGGGAACTCCGAAACTCCCATGACACTGAATATGTAAGAGCAAGGAAATGTCCAGCTTGTGATGTGTTCAGTGCTTCTGATGCTAATCTGTTGGTTGTTGCTGTATTTGCTTTAATCCCTTGAGAGGTTAGAGACTGTGTTGATTAACAGAAAAAAAAAAAAAAGGGGGGGGGGATGAAGTGATCTAACAATAGGGGTCATGTTCAAATTTTGCTGTTGGAGCCTGAAATCAAACAAGCAAGAGCTGCTTTTCTCACTGATGTTTTTCCACTTATTATATTCATGAGAAAGTGAACACAGAAGGAGGAGCACAGGAGTCAAGCACTGGACTCAAAGATCCAGGACGCAATGCAGCTTCACGACACAGGGATACAGCACAGATTTGGCTTAGCTAGTTAACAAGCTATGCTGACATGACAATGATAGCACTAATGATAAAATTAATTAGAAAGTAAACGAATAATATAGTCTAATTTAATTGGCCTTTATGGTGAAGTTTAATAATAGAGTTGCACTTAATGAGAGTTTTAACATACCCTTAAGTTATAATTTACAACTTCTCCCTAGTGGGTCCAGACTTTGCTGTAAATAATATTACTACACAGATAAAAGTTCCTAAGCACTACTGCATTGCTCTCTTTAGGTAGCGATGAAGCAAAGGCTAAATCCTACCAAATCCTACCACATCACTATGAGCATGAAGTCACATGGCATTATGGGTAATGTAGAAAACCATACACCAAAGTGAAAGTCGATGCATGAAGTAAAATGCATCCTGACTGTTATTAAAGATCCCATTAAGATTAATATGCAAGTCATCCAAGGTGGATTTTTCCTTTCAAACCAAATATTACAGATTTTACAGTGTCAGTGCTATGTCCAGTGCAAAAGAAATAATATCTGCAACAGGCTGTGCTCCAATACTGCTTTAACAAGCCCTCACTGACGTTCCCTCATCGCATCTCTTTGGCTGAGTCCGCATCTGCATTATAGGCAGCCTATATTACATTAGCCAATCAGATTTTAAACAATTCTAATTACGACGTTGGTTCACTACACATGTCTGATTGCAAAGGGAAGTTGACGAGGGTGTGTTCGATTCAGTGGAGGTGATGTTGCACACATGTATAATCACCGTGGTCTTCAGTGATGCTGGTGCTCTGAGCTTACTACATATCTGACAGAAAGAGCAATAAATACTGGTTTTGTGTGTGTGTGTGTGTGTGTGTGTGTGTTTGTGTGCGGATGACCAAGAACATGACTTCATCCATTTGGCAGTGATGACAGGAAGCCTAAACATAATGAAAAATGGTAAAAAATGATGGATGAGGTGAGGAGCTACAGGTTGACCAGATGAAGGTCAGAGGCGGTGAAATGAGGGCACAGTGCCATCTCAGGATTTTTCAGCTGCTTCAGTATGCGCTTGTGGAACTTGGTGCGCACTCTATTAAACTCCATAATGTCACATGGGTCCTCCTCAATCCAGAACCGGTGGAACTCTTGCATCAGAAAACCTGAAAATAAAGAAAAAAGGAATTGGTAAAAGAGTTACAGAATACTGACACAAAATCCTCTTTATATAATTAAAAATATGTATTTATTCAGTTGTAGAGCTCCAAAAAATGGTACGGAATGTTCAACATACTAATGTAGAAACTGTATAAGCTGCCACCTGCATCTTTCCAAACTGGTGCACATGCACATTCGGGGTCGTCTGAGGGAGTTTTTAATTGCCACTGTCACTGCAGGCTTTCTCATTTTGGATGTGTAGGGTTTAACTGTTTAAATTCTTTTTCAAATCTGTTTCTACAATTTAAAGCTGCTTTGCAACAATGTCAATTGTAAAAAGTGCTATACATTCATTCATTCATTCATCTTCTTCCGCTTCTTCCGGGGTTGGGTCGCGGGGGCAGCAGCCCAAGCAGTGAGGTCCAGACGTCCCTCTCCCCAGCCACT
>JAQMYF010000026.1:11613271-11630917 GCA_030014195.1 Neosilurus mollespiculum | reverse complement strand
TTGAACTGCAGGAGATTGTCTTGACCATGTCTACATGCCTAAATGCACTGAGTTGCCGCCATGTGATTGGCTGATTAAAAATTAAGTGTTAATGAGCAGTTGGACAGGTGTACCTAATAAAGTGGCCGGTGAGTGTATGTATAGTGTGTGTAGGCTGCTTAATGGCTGTTGCTGTGAAATCAGCCTGAAACCCATGTTATTTTTAGGTTCTTGATGCCATAACTCTGTGTAAACAAATCGGAAAACTGTTATTTATTTATTTTTGCTTTAGGGAGGAGAAATAGTGATCTTTACGCCAGATCTGCTAAAAACGTGTCTTTTCTTTGAAAGGAAATCTTATCTCATCTTAACCTTGCCTGAGTGCTGAACGCATCAAGCCATGCGTTAGTCGACCAGCATGCATATACCAGCGTGAAGTACCTATGTGGACTTCCTTATCTTCCACGGAAACGCACATTGGTGGTGCCACATGTAACATTACCCACCCAATTGAGGTTAGACCCCTTTCCATATATAGTAAAGTCAAAAAGACTCAGTTTTTCCTTAAAGGGAAATACTCGTTTACTTTTTCTTTTTCTCCCTAATTTAGTCGTTTCCAATTCCCACCCAGAAATTTTTTGCCTTCCCTATTACACGACCACCACCGACCAGGGAGGGGCGCAAGTAAGCACACGCCCCCTCCGTGACATGCGATGCTGCCGCCCGCCTCTTTTCGAACTGCTGCGCATGCGTATTTAGGGGGCGGCCTAACACACTAGGAGGGAAAGCGCTATCCGCCTCCTCGTACGAATGAGCTCACAGACGCCCATGATTGGCTGGTGAGCGATGTTAGTGACAGGGAAGTGAGTGTATGCCATCCCTCCCTCCCGTGAGAGTTCGGCCAATTAGCTCCCATGGACTCCCGGTCACGGATGGCTGTGGCATCAACCCGGATTCGAACTTGCAATCTCTGGGTTGATAGTCGCGCACCTTGTCGATGCGCCACTCGGGAGCCAAATACTCATTTACTTAATGAAAAATTGTGTTGATGTAGAAGGATTAACCCACCTGGGTTTTAGAAAAACACTTGAGGTATCCATTTAAATTATCATTTTAACAGTTAATTTTTTTTTAATTTCATGACTCATTACCTTTAATAAATGAAAAATAGAAAATTACAGTGTTGTAAGAATAAAATACTCCAGGATATGCAGTTATCGAAAAGTAATCATCACCATGTTGATGATTATTTACCTGTAACACCATGCCCTTTACTTCTTGTTTGTTAGTAGCATAGTTCCCCGCACTCAAAGTGCATGGAGTAAAAATCCATATTTTATAAAATATGACATCAACTGCTGCAAATGCACTGACCGTATTTTTCATGGCTTATAGGCCCATAAATGTACCAACATGCTCTTGTGCAGAAAAATGTTTTAACATTGAAATCCACCCTAAATGTGAAATCGTTTCCATCTTAACTGTAGTGTTCCTAGACATCTAAAACATTTTTGGGCTAAATCCTTTTTTCTTCTCCAAACATTCTGTTAGGGTTATACAGAGGGAAAAGGATCCACTCGCAGACTGAAGAGGTGTGGAGTACAATATTTAACAGATAATCCAAAAACCGCAGGCAAACTCGTAGTCGAAAAACAGGCAATGGTCAGAGATATGCAAGAAGTCAAAAACATAGGCAGAGGTATCTAAAAATCACAATAGTAAGAATGGTCAGGGAACAGGCAAGGTCAAAAAACTACTAGGCAAAGATATACAAATGCTGGAAAGGCACAGGAGAAAACTCTGGCCCAGCTGTGGGGAAAGACAGGGCTTATATACACACAGAGTGAGGCAGGCAACGACACACAGGTGAGCCCAATAATTAGGATATGAAGAGCCAAAGGGGACAAAAAGGAATATGGAAAGCCAAAGGGGACAAAAAGGAATATGGAAAGCCAAAGGGGACAAAAAAGGCACATAATACTAGAACCCTGAGTTAACTGGCTGGAGTCCCTAACACATTCATTCATCTGTCTCGCTTATCTTGTTTAGGGCCACGGGGAAACTGGAGCCAATCCCCGCTGACTCGATGACACGGTACACCCTGAACAGCTTGTAAGTCCATTGCAGGGCCAGGACAGACAAACAACCATTTACATTCACATTCACACTTAGGGGCAGTCTGAAATATCCAGTTAGCCTAATGTGCATGTGTTTGGACTGTGGGAAGAAACCGGGAACGCTCAGAGAAAACCCATGCAGGCATGGAGAGAACATGCAAATTTCAGACAGAACCATTGGGCTCAAATCCAGGACCTTCTTACTGTGAGACGAGAGTGCCAACCTCTACACCACCGTGTCCCCCTTCTAAAATCAATGACAGAATTTTTTTTTTTTTTTGCCAGAAAAGAAACACATGCTTAACAGCCCTCGTAGTGCTAAAAATGCTGATAACAGAATTCTTATATTAGTAGCATAGAATATTGTTGGCAAACAAAAGGATTTTTCTAGTGCCTCTACTGGTTTTACTGGAGAACTTGGCATACACTTTTAAATCATTGTCACAATAACACATTTTAAATGGAAAAGAAACAAAACTCACAAGGGCCGTTCAGCTTTTAGGTGGTGCCTAAATATACAAAAAAATTTGAATGGTAATAAATTGTTAACTTATTCATGACATAAGATAACCCATCAATCTTAGTTGACATGAATTTCCACCAATCACATCTGTTCTCACTGTCCCTCAATATGTTCTAACAAACTCAGCTGGTCTGTTTCCCAAAAAAGAGCACAGACCCCCACCAAGGTAGTGCGATCTTATCTTTACATCGATTATAGTGGCAGATGATGTAGAATTACAGTGCCTTTGTGGACTGTGCCACAATTATTTTTGAGCTTTGTACTCTTTTCTCTCAACACATTCTGGGTCATTTCCACCTCTTTGCTCTACCACGTGATGTTAAAATATCTTTCAAAACCTTCCTAGATTCGGATCACGCCCAAAATGTAATAAATTTTTCGTCAGCACAAGACCCACATATGGTTAAAACTTTGTGGAAATCCATTCATACGTTTTTGAGTTATCATGGTCACAGACACAGAGAGACACATAACCAGTCTCATAACCTTCCCACTTGTTGGAGGTAAATAATTTAAACCGCTGTTTGATTCTGAAAGAGTTACTGAATATGAATGTGTTAAATGAATCTAGCAGCACCACATGAACAAACTATGCATTCGCATGTTAATGAACATGTCTTTTCTTTGCATTGCATAAGTGTGTTAAAGCCTGTGTTAAGGTTAAAAAGCTGCCCACTTCCCTGACTTTTTGTTCCAATGCACACGTTTAATTATAAAAGAAACATTTTTACACAACCTATTGGTTGTGTTAGAGGTCTGAATCCAGAATTGCACATCATCTCATTCTGCCTTTTAGCCAGAATGATTAAGAGTAACAGAGGATTGATGTTTGTGTAAATGGGACAGGGGTGTGAAATGTGACATTCTTCTTTCTGAGACCAGTGTGAGTTGAGACGTCTTAGTTTATGGGACAATCTAAGGTTAATGCACCTTTCTGCCTCAAATCGCTTCCCACTTCTTTTCACTCTCTCCTGTAACATATTTCAGATCACAATAAACATGCTGCTCACCAACTTTTCTTGTAATATAAATGTGCACGGCTTGCAAAACCGCCTTAATACCACCCAGTTCACCCACCATTTTGAAAGCAGCAGCGGTATACGTTTGGGCTATTCAAAGCATTTTCCATCGCATATCATTCACGTTTGTATACTAATTCTCTGTCATGGTAAACATCACGCCTCTGATTTTGGAATGCTGGCTTCCTTTATTTGGTTCAATGCAAACAATACAAACTGACTATTAAAGGGCCAAACAGCATTGTGAAATGTGTGTATAAAAAGGGCTTTAGACACACCTGCTTTTTAATTTGCATCTCATTCAATTATCATGTTAGAATCATGTATTATACCTCATTTTGAAGCATATTTAATATCTTTTCAAATATTATATAATTAAAGCATGTATTATGCTGGAGCGGGTCACAATTTCTCTTTGACCTCACAAGATCTCGGTACATAAGCTGCTTTCAGCAATGACCATTTTTTATAGTACAGTCTGCATAAATTGGCTCTGCTACAATATTGTTTGCCTCAGCTTGTTTTGATCTTGTGAAATACCATGGGGTTCAGGGTTTGCATCTCCTTCATGGTTTACATCTCTTCCATAGTTGATGGCCACTGATCTCCACTTACAAAAATTGTCTCTGAAATGATAGAATCTCATGGAAATGATTGGCTGCCTCAGAACACCATCAAAGATTGTGCCATTAGTCTGGAGGCTGTGGATGGAGAGACGAAGTCATAATTAATCAGAGTGGAGATCTGGGAGTAGAGATGATGAATAATTCACTGCAGCTTCAGCCCTCTCACACAAAAGCAGTGAAAGAGCTGTGATTGACAAACTGTCCAGGCATTTCAGACACCTATAACGAAACATAGAGAGGGCAGCATGGGGGAATTGGCTCCCCAAAATAACCAGAATTCATTAGCCCTTTTGTGGTCTCTCTGTACACTTCCTTGCCGGCAGACGATAATATAATATATAGAATATATTTTTGGCAGGCCAGATGAATAGTTGTTGCTGAGGACGTCATGTTCCTTCCTGACCTGCATTTGAAGAGCAGACGCAGACCGTGAAGATCAGCAGGGTCAATACCTCAGCACACACACATGGCAGTGCCTGGGTTGTTCAGGTGCTGTGCCCGTCACATGGCCTGCATCTGCTCTGCTCGACAGTAAAGCGGGCTTGTAAAACTAACAAGATTACAGTGTTGTCCTGCTCGGTCCTATAAACGTATCATCGCCCTGGCAACAGAAATTCGTTGCTAGCCACTTACGGCTTTGAAAAAAACAACTCTGATGTTCAAATTAGTGCATGCATGAAACTGAGCAAATACCAGGAAATTAAAGCAGGGTTAAGGTTAGATAGGGTTATGGTGGAATCTAAATACAGTGATTAATTATCATTCAATAAACTGTATATTTGACCAAATGCTTATCTTGGATAAATGAATTATGGATTTGTGTGGGAAAAATTACTAAACATATATAATGCTGAAAAGGTAGAAATTTTTCATGTGGTATGAAATAACAGAGGAGTTGGAGCCAGGTGTTGCGTAAACCTAATAGGTTGAGGTCAGGTGGATGCAGAGAGCTGAAGGGGTGTGGCTAGGTGTATGTTTAAGCCGCGTTCTCACAGAAAGTGACAAGCGCATCGCTTCACCACTGAGCGACACATGAATCGCCTGGCGAGAGAATTGATTCACTTCTCAACTCTTGTTGCCTAGGTGACTCCCTCCATGTTTTCTACTTAAAAACATTCCCGATTGAAACGGTCAGCAGCAGTGAGAGTTCCTACAGCAGGTCTGTGAGAGCTTTTATTATCATTATCTTGTAGTGTTTGAGTTTACTGTAGCTCATATTAGCATCATATATGGTTTATTATTATCATTATTATTATCGCAAGTATAGAACAAAGACCCCTGTGCATTATGAACCAGGAACCGCTCCTGCTGGGTCCACCAAACGATACAAACCTGGTATCAGCACGGGGAGAATCATAGGCTTGCTCAGGAGCTCTGAAATAGATAGATAGATAGATAGATAGATAGATAGATAGATAGATAGATAGATAGATAGATAGATAGATAGATAGATAGATTAATTGATTAAATAAATAAAGCTACTTTAAAAAATAGTTTTTCTCATAATTAAAACAATTATCTGTTTTCGAACTTAAACTTTTCAAATATATACTCCCAGGAAATGCCACCCGTTTTGGAAACTTATCCACTTTACAGGCTTTGGGACACGGCAATCATTAGTTGCTCTTCCATGTTGATGTGAGCGAGTTAATTAAACTCATGTCCATGGTTTCCCTGCAGAAAGGTTATGGTTGTGCTGCTTTAGTGAACTTTTTCTTGTCACTTTTCAGTGAACTAGTTTGCATTAATCACAGTGATATTTGTTAGTTTTAATCACACATAGGAAGCAGGTACAGGCATGTTTGGACTTTTCATCGGGTTAACGGTGGATATGTGACTACCAAAGCAAGAAGTGTATACCAGTGCTATGATTTATCAGGTGAGTTATCAGTTTGTGACACCTCGGGGAACAAGGCACAGAGAGGTAATAACTCACCCTCAGCTCGGTTACGTGCTAACTTAGAGAAAAATTCATCTTAGCCAGTTTTTATTCTCCACAAGTGTATTGCTTTCATATACATATGAAAAATGGGGGAAATTTGGTGTGTAATCACTGATATAGCAAGGCGTTCTGAATAGTTTCCTGTTTATAGAAGTTATAAATAATAACTGGGACTACCTGGGTTTTTTTTTTTTTTTTTTTTTTTTTTTTACATTTCACAGCATAAAATGTGATTATAAACAGACAAAAAGTATGATGTGTTGTTTTTTAATCAAAAAAAGGAAAGTTGATGTTAGAGTCATAACAGTATCTCTACTTAATTTCAGGCCACAAACACCACCCTGTCATTTTTGTTATCCTATAATGGCACACCCACAAGGGGTTTATTACTTATATATTAAAATATATCCATCTATACCCATCATCCAACATCCATCCATCCATTTGCTGAACTTCTCTATCCTATTAGGCTCACTAGGAGTCTGGAGCTCACACCCCGAACAGATCACCAGTCCATCGCATTTACACTCACACCCACACCTAGGGACAAATTGGAACAGCCAGTTAGCCTAATGCATGTCTTTGGACTGTGGGAGGAAACCAGAGTACCTGGAGGGAACCCACGCACTCACAGGGAGAACATGTAAACTCCACACAAAAACACCCTTGCTGAGGTAGGTCTTGAACCCAGGTCATTCTGGCTGTAAAGTGGAAATGCTAAGAACTATGCCACCGTGCCACCCACCATCCAACAATGTGCCAATACTCATTGCAGCATTTTGACATGTATAAATTGCTAATAAATTTTTATTATCTCCCCACCTCTCCAAAAAATTCTCAATGAGCTCATATTTTAAATAATATACTGTATTAATGTTGGTGGGATAACTATTTATAGAAGCTGTTTTTAATTCTACATTAAAGATGGTGATATATCAGTATTACAGTGTATCCTTAAAAGAGGTCGAAGGTCAAAGTAGCTAGAGGCATGATCTAGCACAGATTTAACAGCTAGAGAATAACAACAAAAAAAAAACACCAGGCAGAGCATTATATGTACTCTCTAGAGCTTTACCTTTAGTTCCAGCAGCTTTCTGTAGTGAACTCCTGTCATGAATTTTCATTTGTGCTGTCACGATGAATCATGTCTTGCTTTCTCTCCATTTCATCTTGCCCTCCTTGTGGCCACAGCTTGAAGGATGTTCTCCTCGGTGAAGGCCTTTGAGGAGCAGCAGTACTCAGCTCTGAAGAAACAGTGCCTGCAAAGCGGGGCTCTGTTTGAGGATCCATTCTTCCCCGCTGTTGATGACTCGCTGTTCTATCAGGGGAACCGCATCGGCCGTGTGCACTGGAAAAGGCCTGGGGTGAGTAGCTCTCATGAGATTTTAACAAGTACTGTACGTACAGAATTTTTACGAGGGAAAGAATCTCCAACTTACTGAACAACTTGACTTTGATTTGCTGATTTAAAGCATGCTGCCTTGCTTAAACTCTCATTTGGCATACACAGTTGGTGAGATGTGTTCAATTTGTCCTCGACCCATGGGGTCTTTCTCAAGGACAGAGGGATTTGAAGAGTGTTTGAGAAATAGCAGCCTTTTACAAAAAGCATTTGGTTCATGTCCACTATTTTAGATCAGCTTATAAAGTCCATTACTTACCTAATCCAAAAGCTTGACCTTTTGTTATGAGTGTAAGAGGAGGAGGGGCTTGTGAAAGACATCAGAAGTTTTTATTCACCTTTGGGAGTAAATGTTTGCGCTTGATATCACTCTGTTTTCTCCATGATACTATTACTAAATGTATACACTATACATATACTGGTTCTTCTCAAGGTTTCTTCCTCGTGTCAACTGAGGGAGTTTTTCGTTGCCACTGTCGCCACGGGCTTGCTCATTAGGGATGTGTAGGGGTTGTAGAAAATTTTTAGATTCCTCCCTAATTAATTTTACTATGTAAAGCTGCTTTGTGACAATGTCAATTGTAAAAAGCCCCTACAAATAAAACTGAATTGAATTGAATTGAATATACTGATTATACTAGTAGTTACCACACTAGAAGCTTGTCTTGCTGGTTCCATTGCAAAAAGCTGTATAATTAGCAATGTATATGCCGAATGTTAGGTGAATGTTGCTATTCAATTCAATAACATCTAAGCTTAACGCAAATCATAGTTTTACTATATACTGCATGGGAACATAAACGAAACAGGCACACTAAAATAAGATTTTTATGGTTTATTCAGGGATAGTGGTGGCTTGGTGGTTGAAGTGCAGGCTTACTGATCTGAAGGTCAGGGGTTCAAGCCACACTATCACCGAGTCACTGCTGCCCTACTTTACTGTAGTTTATTTTTACATATTTTGTCCACTACAGAGGCTGGTTGGTTAAGCTCTGCATGCTCTGAGCCAAGCTAGTACTGAGTCAATGAACCTACTTATTCAGAGTTTAGTACATGGAAACTTAAGCAAACTGTGCTCCGAAAGGTTGGTTTTTGCACTTATTCAAAGTTTTAGTATTTACTATGCAGAAACTAAAAAAACAAACTAAAATTGCATTTTAAAGTGTGATAAAGATAAAGCCCCCTACTCCAAGTGACTGTGACAAACTCTGTTTTAATTCATGCATTATCCTTTTGAGAATAATGTATTTTAATCGTCTGACAGCGGACGAATGTGTTTTTTCCATTTAGTATATACTAATATCCATTATACCTGGTGCAGTGTACTTTCAGAGAGAATAAAACTGAAATCTTTGCTACCTGATTCTGGTAAATCAATTTTGTTTATGATTTCAAAATCTTGTGTAACTAACTGATATTAGTTAGCTGTTGATAGCAATCAATATTACAACCATGAAACATCCATCCATCCAATTTTTTAATACCGCTTATCCATCAAGGGGAAGCCGGAACGAATACCAGCTGACCTCACATTAGAGACAGGGTACACCCTAAACAGGTCGCCTATCGTAGGGTTAACCCAAGGTCTCACTCGCCATTCCATGACCACTCTGGTGTATTTTGGAGGTGGTCTTAGGCAAAAATATGGGTTGAGGCACTTTCCTGAGAAACATTAGCATCTGTGCCGCATACATCTCCGCAGTCATGTCATGCGATGCATATGTGGCAGTCATTGTTCCTCAGTGGAAATTTATGGTAACACCTGGTAAGCCATATATGCTTCATGGATACATTCATGGTTGCAGAGGTTGTATTGATTCGGCAGTTGACCCCCGGTTAATTTCAATATGACCAACCTTTCTGTGAATGGAAGCTGATCAGAAAACTTCCCAGGAGCTGGTAGCATGAATTGTTACCTTGTTAAGCAGCTAGTTAGTTGCCCTCTTCAAAAAGCTCTTTCTTACGAGACACCAGCTACCAGAACAGGTACAGCAGGTAAAATTCACCCCCCAATCAATCAATAAATCAATCAATCAATCAATCAATAAATAAATAAGCAATTATTCAATTAATTAATTCATTTCCAGCTGCTACATTCTCATTAATGTCTAAATTATGGCCGCTAATGCAACGTTGTAGACAATTTATTTTGAGGAAAATTACTCGACAATAAGGCAATTTTTTAAACCAGTTTAGAGAAGTAATCTGGAAGCTGGAAAGTAACCTGGTTTGTTTATTTATTTATTTTAAAATGTTGTATTAATTCCGCAAGGAAAATTTTGACTTTTGCATTTAACCCATCCAAAGTGAACACACACACACACACACGTAAACAGCGAGCACACACTCTCGGAGCAGTGGGCTGCCACATATTGGAATGCCTGGAGAGCAGTTGGGGGTTAGGTGCCTTGCTCAAGGGCACTTCAGCCATGAATGTGGAGGAAGGGAAGGTGCAGCTCACTCCCCCACCACCACACATTCTACGTCCCAAAGCCACATCTCTAACCATTAGGCCAGGCCATGGCTTCCCCTATAAGACCACGGCTTCCTGACCAGTTCAGGCTGAGTTTTGAAAGCTGGGAGCTGGTTAGTTTGAATGGAATTTTTCAGCAGGGTACAGTTAGATAGAAATTTTTCAAACATTTCATATGAGGGTCAAATCTTTGAAAGCTCAAAAATTTTGACTTCTGCATTTAATCCATCCAAAGTGAACACACACACGTAAACAGTGAGCACACTCTTGGAGCAGTTGGCTGCCACATACTGCAACGTATGGGGGTTAGGTGCCTTGCTCAAGGGCACTTCAGCCATGAATGTGGAGGAAGGGAAGGTGCAGCTCACTCCCCCACCACCACACATTCTATAAGTCAAAAAGTCTTTGAGCTTTATGTATTGATTAGCTCCTGAATTATAGACAATAATATTTGTAATATATTTGGCAATCTGATAGAAATCTGGGATTATTCATACAATTATTTGCTGAATTGCTTAATCCTTTTAGGCTCATGGGAAGGCTGGAACCTCGCAGTCAACTCTGTGAATGCAGGGTACACCCTGAACAGTTTGCTAGACCGTCGCATGGCTTAAGTAGTTTGATGGTCTCATGACCAATGTATTTATAAAATATTAATTGCTACAGCTATTTAGATAAGATAGATAGAAAGTTAGATAGTAAAATTCAGCAAGGTCAAGTCTGCTGGGCTTTTACACCCCAGCCCACTGGCTCATCAGGCCAGAGTTATCCCAGTTTCTATACCATGAAGCGGCTAGGAGTTCTACTTCTCCTGGATGGGACGTTCGTCCATCGCAGGTTACCTTCACACTATTTTGCTGGTACCATATATACCGTTGTGTGAACAGAGGCATACTTGTCATTGAGACTTTGGCCAGAGGTGTCAGCATGGTGGGGTTCTGTCGGGATTCACACTCAACACTTCTCGATAATAAGCCCCACAACTCTTAGTAAAAGGTGCACTTATTTGAAATTCACCTTATTTAGACGGTAGAGATTTTTTTCACTAGGGATTTCCATTATATGGAAATGACAGTGTTGGAGCAGAGTACATGCAGACTTGGTACTGACTTGAGGTACATATATTTGTGATATGAAATTAACACTTTAAATTAATCAGACAGTCAGGATTTTTAATTTGTGAGAAACATTTATGTGAAAGGGATGTAAGCAGTGTGGCTAATAAAGTATACCAGACTTGCAGTTCGGTGTTTGTTAATTGTGGAATACTAGAAATATAAACTTTGCACTGGTAGTCTTTTCTAAAGTTTGTTTGGAGGAGATACATTGCTGTCACCAAGTAGGATTATTGTGAGGGGTTTAAATTTTAGTGTGAATTTAGCTGACTGCAAACAAAACTTCCAAGATATAAATCTTCAGCTTTATTGTCATGTTCTATTGCTGTAAAGTTTAGTGTTGCTGGAGACTGTCAAGCAGCATTATTCAAGCAAAACAGGCCAGCAGTACAAACTTAGTCATGGAGACTGATAACATTTCAGATATTTATAAAATCTTTAAGTTAAAAGTTTTAGGTGAGCAACTTCAAGCACTTTATGCAGATAAAATAAACTTTAACTAAGTTTTCTTGCTTATATTCTTGCTTATATGTTGGAACTATGCTATCACTGCCGGTACCCTCATAGAACTTTTTAGCATGAAGAAATAATCGAGGCAAGATCAAACATACTGCAATGTATTGTTGTTTGGTTTCTTAATAACTAGTAAAAAAAAATCTGCTCAGCTGCATTAAATTTAAAGTTAAACACAAAATAAAAACATTTTACAATTTTTAAAATTAACAAAATTTGACTAAATATAATTTTCTTTGCAAGTCTTTTAACATGCTTCATAAATAGCCTGGGATATAAATAAGCTGAATACGTTTTGGTTTGCTGTACTTTTTAGCGTCTGGACCCCTGTTTGTTTTTATAAGTCTGTGAATTACATGTGCTCAAACTCCTGCTTTTCAAAAAAAAAAATAATAATAATAATTTAAAAATAAAAATTAAAAAAATTAAAAACACAAAAAAAAAACCCTCAGTTTTTCAGACCTCGCAAGAATAATTTTAATCAAAAATTTTCATCATATTTTTACATTCACAGGTTTTAAAGAGTTATTATAGCAACAACAAAAAAAACCCTATAAACCTGTCTGGCTTTTTTTGCTGCTAAGATATAACATGGCAAAATCCCAAGGTCTCTTCCATTGCCAGATACTGTATGTTAAAAATATAAATGTCCATAACTCTGGAGCTACTCAAGATATAAAGCTAAAGTTTTGTATGTGAACTTAAATAATAAAACGCTGCTACTGGGTAGAAAATAAACAAAATATGAGAGAGAGTTGGTCTAATTGACATGGAATGACCCATAAGTAAAAATCCTCTGGAAATTATGTTTATTCATTTTAACAGACAACTAGCTATTATTAAAAAAACCCTCTGAATTAAAATATTTAAACTTTGAATGAATGAAATAATGTGCTTACTTTGTGCCCCACATTACTTTTCTTATTGATCTTGTTGAGGTATTATGACCTGCAAGCACAGTGACACATCTATAAAGAATGCACATGTTCACTCACTAACGACCCAGTAGCTGAAAGAGAAGAACTGTAAATGCAGATCATTCTCTTCAGCCTACAATGCCCAGAGGCAGGCAATGTGTCAAAACTGTCTAAGTCAATCATTCCTCAATCTCATGCCGTTTGCAGCTCTTCTCTCCTGGAACACTGCTTGTTTGCACAAACACACACACTCACACACACACTCACACACACATATACACACAACATATTTACAGGGACTCAGAGGAGTGTTCTTCTGCAGTCCCATTATTATTTATCGCTGTTAAAATGGAGCTTGACAGCATGGCTGCTGAACAATCATGAATCATGAAAGGGGCAACAGAAGCCTAATGGTAAGAGAAGCGGCATTGGGACTGAATGGTTGCTGGTTCGATTCCTGAACCAGCAGGTCAGCAGGTTTGGCGGTTGGGGAGTGAGCAGAACCTTCCCTTCCTCCACCTTCATGGCTGAAGTGCCCTTGAGCAAGGCACCTAACCCCCAACTGCTTTCCGGATGCCGCAGTGTGTGGCAGCCCACTGCTCCGAAAGGGGTATGTGCTCACACACAAGTGTGTGTGCTCACTTTGGATGGGTTAAATTCAGAGGCAATAATTTTCCTTGCGGGATTAATACAGTATAGCAAAACCAAAAAAAGAAGAAAAAAATGACTTGAAAATCCGCTCAGGTTTTTAGTTTTAATTAGGCTTATAAACTGTTATTAAATACAATAAACAAGTCCTATCCGAAATGTGACTTTTTTTTATAATTATATATTAAAGTTTAGCAGGAAAAATATTAAATAAAATATTTCTAAAAAAAAAAAAAAAAAAAAAAAAAAGACTACAAGCAAATTCCTTCAAAACGTCCTGGATCTGGATCCAGATTCGCATCACGCCCAGAATGAAGTTCTTCTTTGGCAACTCACACACAACCAATCTCTTAAACTTTCCCCTTGATGGAGGTAACAATCCTTGCAGAAAAATGTCTTATGTTATCTAGCTTGCATTTTAAGGAAATATGACAAACATTTATTAACATATATTAAAGGCTATGGCAAATTAAACATTTATTCATTCATTCATTTTCTAAGCCGCTTAATCCTGATTAGGGTTTCAGGGAGGCTGGTGCCCATCTCAACCGACTCTGGGCGAGGGCGGGGTACACCCTGGACGGCTCGCCAGGCCATTGCAGGGCCAACACTCAAACAACCATCCATTCACACGTACATCTAGGGGTAATTTGGAAGGCCAACTGTATATACTTTTTTCGACTATGGGAGGAAACTGGAGTACCCAGAAGAAACCCTCGCATGCATAGGAAGAACATGAAAACTCCACACAACGCCTGAGCCTGAGAATCGAACCCAGGCCTGCTGTGCTAACCACTGTGGCAGCGTGCCGCCCAAATTACACATGCAAATTCAAAACAAAAGAAGTATGATCCACATTCTTAAAGGAGACGCAGCAATTTCCAGAAGAAGACTTTATTCAACGAGATGCTCTATAGATATTCTGTCTAATATGACAATAAGAAACGCATGCTAGCTTTGTTTCAAAGGAATGATGTCTTTCCAAAATTAAGGCTAAAATTGACAAGAGTTCCCATGTAAAAATATTTTTACAAATTAATTTTATTTTATTTTTTCCTGTCCAGAAAGATCCAAAAACTTGACAAAGCATGCAGTTCACTCTAGAATTTATTTTAAAGCCTGGACACAAGCCATTTTTTTAAATTATGGAGAGCAATCATGTATGAACAATGAGAACTATGTACAGGAATTATGAAAGTTGAATTGTTTTGTTTATTTTTAAATAAATTGTATTTTTAATTACCTTTCATGAGAGCTATGCGGAAGGTACTGTGACGTGCCAATTTTTTTATATATGCTACATATTGTTAATTTAGCTATATATAGTTCATGTTATTATTACTAAAATTTTGAGAACTTACAGAAATTGTAATAAAGTAAAGTAATATTACAATCAACGTTATTTTTACATTGACAGGAACTTTCCAATAGGTCTAACCCTGGGATCTAATTAGATAATTAGGTCAACTTTGTTTTCAAGTTAGACAGAGCATGTGTGTGTCCGGATACCCATAACAACCGAAAGGTCAGTGAACACATGTGTTTGCTACACCAGTCATTTGAATTGTATTTTGAAAAAATGTTTAATTAGTAATTCTTTTTCGAGAATCTCTTAGAGATTCACAACTGTGTACACAGCATATGATTTGCAAAAAGATCCTCAATAAATGTAAGAGTATTTCTTTCGTTTGTACAGTAATATGGTGTAAATAGAATTTTGGTTCAGAGCTCAGTGTTTAAGTCAGATTAATAGTAAACAGTAGCTCTCTCTCATTTATATAATAGTAATATCTTGTTATCTGACCAGGGTTGCCAGGTTCTACATATGTATAATGTAAGTTAATTGCAGATGTACACTGCAAATAAGAAATGTGCACCACTGGTAACTAATTTCCCATGAAAAGACTAATAACACAAGACACTTTTATAATAAATTATAATAAAAACCTCACAAACACCTTTTTTGTTTTGTCCTTGGGATCTCAAAGATCACAAACCTAATCTGAAGGAAAACAAAAAAAAATTGATGTGCGTTCATATTTGTTCAGCAAACTTGTTTACCTGTTTAGTCCGATAATGTATTAGTATTCAGTTACTGAATGTCAAGTTACATTTTCAGTCTGCTACTGTAGTCTAGGAGTAGATAAATTGTAATGTAACAAACATTTATTAAAATAACTAGACATCTTCCCACCTCTGAATCACTCTCACAACACTCACACACACACACACACACACACACACGACCCAGAGGAGTGTTCTGCTCCAGAGCCCCCAAACTGCTGCTTCTGCGGACCCATTATTATTTATCATTGTTAAAATGGACCCCGACAGCATGGCTGCTTTCTCAGCTCTGCGGTACAGTTCGGCTACATCCGAATGCTCCTTAGCACAAAGAACACAAGAAGAATCATGTAAAAAATGGTACATGTTGTAATGCAATAACAAATAATTTGTTTTTTTAATTCAGACAACTGAAATAAACGGGCAATGGCTAAGCCTTCCCTCCTGACATGTGTTGACGATGTCATTGATTGCACATTGCATGCGTACTTGCCCATCAGAAGTGTAGACTCAGACAACCAGTGGCTGTTTCGAGTCCAGCGATCTACAGAGTGCGTGCATCTGTAGATCGCTGTAGAACATCACTGTAGAACAACTGGCACGCGGGACTGTCAGAGGTGATGCTATTGACATGTTGCTCATGGATTTTCATGCTTTCGCATGTTTGGATTTGCGGTGTTTCTTGTGCCTCTTGTGCGTAGGAAATATTATTGCCTATTTGCTGCCCATGGAAGACCCCAGCTCTGTAGGCCTCTTGTGAACAAGCCATTGACCACAGGTCTATGAAAGTATTTTTAGGACAACCTCCTTTTTGAATGGCATGGACAAAGTTGTGATAGTATGTGTCACTGGTGTGTTTAAAGCAGCATTTTCAACAGAATATACATCGTATGAAAAGTACTACACGTACGCCATCAGCTCAGGACAGACTACTGTATTCAAACTGTTAAATGTTTAAACTAAAGCACTAGTTCAGGCTTCTGTAGGAATACAAGAAGGGATAAAATTATAATATTTTTCTATTCTTTTTCTGTTGTGTTGGTAAAGAAAAAATTTTATTCCTGTTCTTAAAATTATATATATTTTTCCTGTCTCCTGTCTTGGGTTTACATAATAGAAATCAACCAAAAAAGGAATAAAAAAGGCCTTACTCTATACTTAATTAGTTAATATATTACTACATATATGTTAGTACTATAGGCATTTAGGCAATCATGCACTGAAGGCTGAGGTGGATTTCTGTATTGAATAGTTGAAATAGACAGAACGTCAAGGGAACTATTCAATTCAGCAACATCCACCGAGCCTGAGGCACCTAATTGTTTTAGTATATACTACATGGGAACATAAGCAAGTTTTGTTTTGTTTTATTTCTTACATTTTTAAAATCATAACAGACAAAAGTGAGCTCTTAGAGTACGCACAGAGCAAAAGCTGTGTAATGACTTCTAACCCTCTTTAAGAGTTTAAGTATATACTACCTGCAAACATAAAGAAAAGCAAACCAAAAACAAGACTTTTATAGTTTATAGTACATATTTTAACAATTACACAGGCAGGTCAGGTGAGCTCAGTGCTTCAAACAGAGCTGAATGCTGTATAGCAGACAGCATCTGTTTAGCCTACTCATTTAAAATGTAGTATATACTACATGGAAAGGAAAGTAATCTGCACTATATTAAGGTGTTTTAGTATATACTACACAGAAGCACAAGAGAAGCCAACTAAAATGAGATTTTTGTGGTTTATTTTTTCCATTTTAAAGTGTGATAATGATGACACCGCCTGTTCCAAGTGACCGTGACAAACTGTGAGTATTCAAGCATTATCCACTTGGGAAAATGTTCTTTTAGACCAATCAGGTCACATCGTTCCCATGTAGTATATACTATATGTCAGTTATACCCGGTACAATGTATTTTTAAAGAGAACAAAAATAAAATCTGATTCAGGTAATCAGTTGACTAGAGGACCAATCAGATAATGCCGTTCCTGTGTAGTATATGTGGAAAAAATTATTGTGATATACTGGACAGAGAGTTCAGTATAGAAATTTTGTGCCAGGATTTGCAAGGAGTCAAAACCGCTACAAGTTCTAATGTTGATCTGTGAGCGGTGTCAGCTTGTTAGCTAGCACAGAATTAGCAAGCTACCCTTTTTTTCAATGGACAGCAGGAATATGGAAGTTTTCAAATCGCAGTTTATGACTGTTGTTCGATAGTCTGATGGAAGTCATTTGCATAATTTTGATAGTGATTCAGGGACACTTCAGTCCCCTTTATGCTAACAGAATATCTTAGAAGGTACT
>JAQMYF010000026.1:11585296-11609598 GCA_030014195.1 Neosilurus mollespiculum | reverse complement strand
ATGAATATAAATAATGATTGTGTGTGTGATTATATGATAGGTGTGTGTATGTGTGTGTGATTATGTGATGAATATAAATAATGATTGTGTATGTGTGTGTGATTATGTGATGAATATAAATAATGATTGTGTGTGTGATTATATGATAGGTGTGTGTATGTGTGTGTGATTATGTGATGAATATAATGATTGTGTGTGCGTGTGTGATTATGTGATGAATATAAATAATGATTGTGTGTGCGTGTGATTATATGATGAGAACGCTATTATTATAATGTGAACAGCATGAATCTGATTTTTTTCTGATGGATAAATTTTAATGCGCGTCTCTTTCGTTTGTGGTGTGATTAGGACACGGCGTCAGTCAGAATTATCATTCACACCAACATCACTGTAACTCTACACTCATCATGCTACTGTATTGGTGGGAGTTGTCATGTAAACAGAGGGCATTAAACCGCCAAACAGGTTAGACAGCGTACAGTAACTTCCCACGTCAGCCCTCAGGGACACCACGCCTCTCTGTGAGTGTTGTGGAGAGGAGCTGAGTGATGCAGTTTGTATAAATAAATTTAAATAAATAAAATAAAATGTAATTCATGTGTACCACTCGTTTCTCTGACCACACACCTCTGTACAAAAGTAGCAGTTGTTGAACCACAAAAAAACCCATTTTATTTGTATATATATATATATATATATATATATATATATATATATATATATATGTCTCATAACCCCTCAAATAAATAAAAGAAAATGCCTTCAAGGCATATTGGTCAAATCCTGGCTTTCTAATGACTTGATTATGCTGGGAGGCACTCTGACTACGTGCTCACTAAATGTCACGGCTATGGGATTGATATTTCTGGATTTATTGCAGGTTGGAAAATAACTTCTCAGCTAAAATGCGGTTGTCCCAGGTAGAGAAAAATCCCAAAGGGTGAAATAATATGAAATTCTCAAAAGTCATTCAAAATGTTACACATAACTTTTTTTTATGGTTTTGGTGACAAGTAATGCATACATCAAATTTGATTCTGAAATCTGAGATAATGCAGCAGCATATTTCCAAAATGGTGCCTGATTTGACATGAAATGACCCATGTAGGTCTGGTCAATATGAGCTAAAAATGTATCACAATATTTTTGGACATTTTCACAATAAAGATTTGTTGTCATGATATGATGATCTAAAAATTAAAAAACATGTCAGGGCATGCAGACTGTTCGTAAGTATGCAGACACTAGGGGGCACTCACTGTTCACATGTTCTTTTGCATAGCTGAGCTCCATTGCTGTGCTTGCACCCTGTAATTTTCCACCCATAAACTGTTTCTGCTCCTCCATCACCTGCTACTGCTCACTTATCACACATCATATCGTATAATAGGCCTAATATTTATTAAGCTAGTTCTGTATATCATGCTACATTCGGACTCTTAATTAATGTGTTCATGGGGGTAAATTTAATTTCTGAAGGACTGGTCATATTTCTGCTAAATTGTGATACTGACAATATTCAATTGGCAAACGATAAAAATGGTCATATCGCAGTAACTGCTGATATATCGCCCAGCTGTAGACCCATGTGTCACTTTGTATGAAACATGAGTTGTTGTTCTTTTTTAAAAAAAAATGAAAAAATTTTCAATGAAAAAATAAATCCCTGTACTCAAGCACAGTGGAGTGTGTCAGGTGCTGGGTGAAAGAACACACTGAGTGGCATTGATTACAATTACGTTACTATCCAGTCTTATCTTGCTCAGCCAGATTAATGAGAGACTGATTCAGAGTCATTGTCAGGTTGAGGTCAGAGTTGAGCACATGGTTCAACTCCCAGGTCATCATTAGCCTGGAGAAACCACCCAGACACTGCAGTAGACAGCATCCTACATCCAGGAAAGCTAGATCATTGAGCTGTAGCGTGGGCTTTATTGATGGACATAAGCTTCACTCTGACACATTAATAGTTTAAAATTAAGTCATATAATACCTAGATCATGGAAGTCATCCTACCACATGGCATATGTTGAGTATATACAAATGGTGACTATAAATAGTAAGCTACCCACCTTCATTACAGGGAAGAATTTAAACCTATATGGTCGAAAGTATATGGACAGTTAGCCATCATAATCTTATTGCCATTGTGCAGTTGTGCAGGGGACAACACAGATGCAGGAGTCAGTCAGAACTAAGATATATTAATGAGGATCACAAACACTGGTAAAGCAAAGTAAAAAAGCTCACGGATCTCCACTCAGACTCGCACTAAATAAAATACAACAAACTGAACTAAAATAACAGGTAGACTTGCAGGTAATGTTTGTGGACCCAATGCAGGAAACAGAAGCTTTATCAAAGCCATAATCTCCAGACCATGTGTGTGAGCCTGCTGTAGTCGTGGCAAAAACAGGTGAACACGGCAGTGAATAGATAGGGAACTCCAGAGCAGGCTGGGCTTAAAAGGATAAGGAAAGCAAACAATGAAAATCTGGAGAGTAATTTAAAAAAACAATTCAGCAAACAAGACAGTCAACAAGTTAGAGTAGAAAGAGAGTAGTGAAATTGAAAGTCAGGCTCAGAAATCCGGTCACTGGTACTGCTTGAGGCATGTTGGAAGCAACAATGATGTGACACTTGTATGCTTGTTGAACATCGTATTTGTACCCTTATAACAGCTATGGGTAAATGTCTACTTAGTGTTTTCCTTTTCAATATGTTTTTATCAGTTGTTCCTAACGAGGCTAGAGGGCGCTGGACATAGCATTTTTCTTTTCTTCATAGTGCCTCCCCTTTTCTGTGTGGTCAATCTGAGCGCATAATGTAGGAGCATTATTTTTGTTTGCTGGTTTTGTTATGAAGTGCTCCCTAGCACCCTGTCAGCGCTTTTCTGTCAGACAAAAGGTGGACATGCGCGTCATATGTAGACATGTACCCTATAACGGTGTCCACTCTTCTGGAAAGGCTTTACACTAGAGCCACAAGAGCATTACAGAAGACAGGAACTGATTCAGATGACCAGACCTGGTATGCAGTCGGAATTCCAATTCATTCTAAAGGTGTCGAGGTCAAAGTTCTGTGCAGGCCACTCCAGTTTTTTCCCATGCCTACCCAGGCAATCCTTGTAATTATGGACCTTAGTCTGTGCATAGTGTTGGGCCAAGTGTTGTGGGATTGTTTCTGGTGTAGGCAGCCTTTCGTTAACCTAAACTTACCCATAACATGTTTAAATGGTGTAATAACATTGACCCGATCCAGCACAATACTAATTAAGTAGGAAATTTGACATACTGAGATATTCATATATTTGGAAGGAGAATTTAATATGATTCAAAAGGAGGTATAATAAATACATGATTACAGCATGAAAATTGACTGAGTTACATCACTTTGTATGTCGCTAATCAGGAAAGGCTACTTTTGAGAAAATAGCAATTCCAGTTACAGAAGCATTTTCTGAATGTTCGCATTTGATACTCATTAGCATAATCCATAAACTGAATGAATGCGGGTGTCGGCCAATCAGCGAGATCATCCTAGCACCTTCCTAGCAAAAAGGAGTTCTATTTACACTGAGTCATGTCTGTTCTGAGGCTTCTCATTGGTTTACCACTGTATGATTCATGGAATCCTTCTGGGATTTCGTAAGTAGGTAGTGTTCTGGTACCTAGGCAATCACAAAAGCGGTTTGAAATTCAGCAAAATAAGTGGATATTTTCATTGTTTTACAACAAATTGGAGATAGAACTCTTTTTTTTAAAACAAGCATTTTAGCATGGATAGATTGTGTTTATGGATATTTGAACTTGGTCATGTTGAATATTATGCTTTGAAGGATGTATTATTGGTGATATCACATTTTCATCTAGGTACAGAATTTTCAACTTACTTTGGCTCTTACTCAAACCAGCTTTTTATTCATTCATTCATTCATTTTCTAAGCCACTTAATCCTAATTAGAGTCATGGGGAGGCTGATGCCCATCTCAGGGATTCTGGGCAAGGATGGGGTACACCATGAACAGCTCACCAGACCATTGCAGGGCCAACACACATACAACCATTCACACACACACACACACACACACGCTCACACACTCATATCTAGGGGTGATTTGGAACAGCCAATTAGCCTACTGTGCATGTTTTGGGAGTGTGGGAGGAAACGGAGTACCCGGAGGAAATCCACACAACCACGGGTAGAACAAACTCCACACAGAAACGCCTGAGCCCGGGAATAAAACCCAGGCCTTCTTTTTGTGAAGTGGATGTGCTAACCACTGCACCACCGTGCCGCCTCTGCAGCTTTTTAGTGAGATTTAAATGAATTTGCTTTCTTTTCATTTAAACAGTAACTAGAGTAAATTGCTACTTGATAATTTATCAGTGAATAAGTTATTGTGCGTGCAGAAAAGAAACATTTCTGCAAATCCCATCTGTGTAAAGCAGAACATTTCATCATGTGATGAGTTTTTATTAGGTTGCCACCCGAACCTCCACCTGTTAACAAACTACTAGTTAAATCTGTTCTAAAGCCCCGCCCACTTCCTTCATTTTGTTTCCTCATCCGGCAGACCAAACATCCAAGAATGATGTCAGGGTTCTGTGGCCAAGTTGTCTTTCACAGTGTGGTTAGGAGAATGACACACGCCTGCAAACATTAATTCATATCCTGGCTTTTATGATGAACCAGAGAGCATCACTACATTACTGTCTTTTAGTTTTCTCCCTGACTCTCGTTCATTTTCACTCTCTCTTCAAACAGTGTCTGAAACACAAGTGCACTATTGATCATTAATTCAATACAAAAGCCATAAAGTGCTCAAATGGGTTTTTATTACATTTTGGCTAAGTCCATCAGACATGAAGAGTACAAATGATTGTCAGAAAGGAAAACGAAATTGCTCAAGTTCAGTTCATTTATTAAACCCTGTCAATGAAATCGACTGCTTCTGAAGCACCCAACATTGTGACATTTGCTGTTATACAGCCTTGTACCATATCCACATCAGAATTATTATCTAAAACTAAAATCATTATCATCATCATCATCATCTTCTTCTTCCGCTTAATCCGGGGTCAGGTCGTGGGGGCAGCAGCCTAAGCAGTGAGGTCCAGATGTCCCTCTCCCCAGCCACTTCCTCCAGCTCTTCCAGGGGGACACTGAGGCGTTTCCAGACCAGCCGAGAGACATTGTCCATCCAGCGTGTTCTAGGTCAACCCGGGTGTCTCTTCCTGGTTGGACATGCCTGAAACACCACACCAGGTAGTCTTATGGAAGGCATTCTAATCAGATGCATGAGCCACCTAAACTGGCTTCTCTCAGTGCAGAGGAGCAGCAGTTCTACTCTGAACTACTCCTGGATGGCTGAGCGAAGGAAGCTCATTTCAGCTGCCTGTATCCATGATCTTGTTCTTTCGGTCACTACCCAAAGCTCGTGGCCATAGGTGAGGGTTGGAATGTAGATTTGGTAATTTGAGAGCTTTGCTTTTTCGCTCAGCTCCTTCTTCACCACAACAAGCAGAGGCTGCACTGATCCGCCTGTCAAAATCCTGTTTCATCCTTCCCTCACTCGTGAACAAGACCCCGAGATACTTGAACTCCTCCACTTGGGGCAAGACCTCATTCCAGACCCGGAGGGTGCATTCCACCCTTTTGACTTGGAGGTGCTGATTCTCATCCCAGCCGCTTCACACTCAGCTGCGAACCGGTCCGATGAGAGCAGGAGGTCCTTGGCTTGATGAAGCCAAAAGGACATCATCATCTGCAAAAAGCAGAGACGAGATCCTCTGGCCACCAAACCAGAACCCCTCAATGCCTCGGCTGCGCCTAGAAATTTTGTCCATAAGAATTATGAACAGAACCGGTGACAAAGGACAGCCTTGGCAGACTCCAACCCTCCCGGAAACAGATTCAACCTGTTGTTACCAATGAGGACCAAGCTCTGGCTCTGGTGGTACTGAGACCTAATGGCCCGTAGCAACGGGTTCGGTACACCGTACTCCCGGATAACACCCCACAAGATAGCCCGAGGGACACGGTCGAAAGCCTTCTCGAACTTCACTAAGCACTTGTGGACAGTTTGGGCAAACTCCCATGCCTCCGGGATCCTGTAGAGTGTGGAGAGCTGGTCGAGAGTGCTGCGGCCAGGACGAAAACCACATTGTTCCTCCTGAATCCGAGGTTCAACCATCGGTCAGATCATCCTCTCCAGTACTCCTGCATAGACTTTCCCAGGTAGGCTGAGGAGTGTGATCCCACGATAGATGGAACACACCCTCCGGTCTCCCTTTTTAAAAAGGGGAACTACCACCCGTTTTGTCCATCCAGAGGTACGGCCCGATGACCACGCGATGTCCATAAGGGTCTTGTGAACTGTGCTTAATCTGGACCTTCACCTAGGACCTGTTTGCCTTGGGAGACCCTACCGGGGCATAATGCCCCTGACTACATAGCTCCCAGGATCATTAGGACACGCAAACCCCTCCACCACGATAAGGTGGCGATTCAAGGAGGGGAAAACTAAAATGAAGTTTAAAAAAAATATATATATATGTATAAATTTTAAAGAATAAATTTATATTGAAAAAATTAGGATTTGTTTTGTGGAAAAGTTTGATTAAGTTGTAAAAAATCACAAACACTGTTTCTAAGAACATACTTTTTTCAATGTTGGAAGTTCAACCATGAAAAAATAAACAGCCATGGATCAGATGCTCAAGACTTCTAAGTGGGAGCTGTCTTAATCTATTTTTAAAGATTAATTTAATATTTGAATTTCTATATAAATTGAATTTCTATGTATTTTTTTTTTTGGTTGTGTTCTATGCCTTTTAAAAATTTTTAATTCAATTTTACTTATAAAACTATTCCATTTCACTTTACATTATTTTACTTTATTTATTGTTTTTTCTTAATTTTTTATTTAATGTTTATTTACTTTATTTTTATATACTTTTTCCCCCATTCTACTTGGGTCCTTGGTGGGTCGGCTCAATGTTTATTTTGCAGGTATGTAAAGGGAAATTTGTGATTGCCTGAGGATGGGCATTTCTTTCAGCTCTAGAATGTGTCAGTTGTCATTTTTCCTGTCCTCTGAAAAAAAAAAAGCAAAAGATGAAGAGGCTAAAAGGGCAGTCATAGAGTACAAGGTACCTTGGCCTCACATCATATATAATGTAGCAAATATATGGGTAATATACGGTGGTTGGGAAGTGCAACACAAAATTACAAAGTGTAAAACAAAAATACATTTTAAGAAAACAAATATACAACATGCAAAATACTTTTACAAGTCCTGAAACAATTTACAAACGACTGCATTCTAACGGAAAGGGAATGTACCAAATGCCGGAAGTGATGACATGACTCACTCAGTCTGTTCTGGCGGGAAGAGTACCAATGTAGTTACTAAACTGTGTTAGGAAATGAATGACTTGTTTTCTACCTGATATATTTACGTAAGACGATGAGGCTGTATCGCTATTAGCAATATATTTTTTCTCACCAAGCTGACAATATTTCATGTGAAATAATGCAGCCTCACAACTTGAAAGTGAAAAGGAAAGACATTCATCCTTGTTAAAGATCCACACCTCAACCCAAACATTCAATATCAGCATGTGTGATTAGTATAGATATCGTGTTAACACTGCGTTAACTGCTGCAGTCAAAGGCTACAGAAATATATGGACCTGCAAAAAATCCGATCACAATTTTAAATAAACAGGACAAACAGGAAGCCTTGATAAAGAGGACAAAATAGACTTTAATTTCAAAAAGTTTTGGCGAGTGTCCCCAGATAACATGGATCCCCGTGTAATCTTGTGACAGTGAAAAATAAAGCTGAATAGTGTTATGTTTTCTGAAGAGAATTTATAATCATAGATTATGCACTGTATTCTCGGCGGAGAGGTGGTGCAGGTGGATTGACACCTGGATGCTGTGTTATTGGTCATTTTTAACGCGGAGCCACGGGTTCGAATCCCGCTGCACTCATTGTAATTATTTAGAAGTTTATTCATTTTATTGGTTTATTTTTGCTCTTATTCATTTTATTGATATTTTTAAGACACGACATAAGTTTCACTTAATTGTACAGCAAAGCACCAGATTTCACGCTGAACGAGAGGAGTCGTCTTAAGGAATCTGCAGAAGTCAAACAGAAGTAAGGGAAATGTCAGCGAAATGGGCGAAGTGTAAACATCTGTAAGCCAGTGTCACCAGTTAACATGAAAACCAGTTAAGCCGGAACACCGGCACTCGTTGAAATATTCCACGTAAACATTCATTCTATCTGTTCCTTCCATCTCGGCCATGTCATCTAACAGTTCGAGAGACCGTCCACACGAAGAGCAAAATCGCGTTTGGCCCATGCGAGTAGCACAAAACGGACAAAACATCCTTCAACTGATCAACAAAATCTGTTTAAAATTCCTTTTCCCTAAACTTGCTGAAACTCCGTCTTCCGGCTCAACAACTGAGTGACTCATGTCATCACTTCCGGCATTTGGTACATTCCCTTTCCGTTAGAATGCAGTCGTTTGTAAATTTGTTTCAGGACTTGTAAATGTGTTTTGCATGTTGTATATTTGTTTTCTTAAAATGTACTTTTTTTTTCTTAAAATGTATATTTGTTTTCTTAAACTGTAATTTTGTGTTGCACTTCCCAGCCACCGTAATAATACATATGGTTATGGGCTTTAATTACCCATGTGCTCGTTTTACAATATGTTCTGTTGTATGTAGACATGAGGAAACTAGTGATTTGGTTTGAAACTTTTACAAGATGGTTGGGGTTTGAGTTTTGAAGTTCACTCAAGGACAAAGATAATTGTCTTATTTTAAATAATTTGACACATATGATCCATAGTTTTAGAATGTCTGTCAGCATAAGTGCTCTATCCCCCAAAATCTTTGTGACCTTGCTCTGACCTTCTACATTGACCTTGACATTCCAAAATTAAATCATCTCTGTGACGTAGGTAGGGTAGTGTCCCCACCAAGTTTGGTGAAAATCTGTGCAAGGGTGTTGTGAGGCAAACTGACAAACAACCAAATAAACGGACAGTCAGACAAACATCTGTGATTCCAATATCTCCAAAATTCTCAGTTTTGTGGTGGGGGTGATGATCCGAATTTTAAAAAACAGCTGTTTCCCTTCAGAGCACAAGTCAAACATGTGCTGGCACATCAGACAAAAACGCCTAGTATGAAGAGGGCTTTAAGGAAAATTATGTCTGTTTTTTTAATTAGCATGATTAGTCATCATGTGTTTTTGTTGCGTTTTTGTGTGTGTGTGTGTGTGTGTGTGTGTGTGTGTGTGTGTGTGTGTGTGTTCAAGGATTACAGTATTTTTACTAGTGTACACCTACATTAAAAGAAAACCATCAAAGCAACATTGCTGTGAGAAGACGCCATTATGCTGCAATCATATCCGTACAGCATGGAAAATCAGTCATGCAGTGTAAATGTAAATATAAACATGAATGTGTGAGGGTGTAAAATAGGACGACCCCATGCAGAACGATTCACCTGGCAAGCTGCAGCAAATAAAAGGTGTGGGTTTTCCCAGGATATCATCACACTTCATCTTCACTCACTACAGGAGTGCGGTGAAAAAAGAAGTTGGTTGGAGGATCCAAGACACACGTTGGGAGGCCGCTACGTACGGTATACCTGTGGAGATCTGGGAAGCTGATCAAATAGAGAAGTTAATAAATATGAATGTGTGTGTGTGTTTGCTGGAGTGTGCATGGTTTTATAATATAATAATAAGACTTGCCAATGAAGGCTGTTGAAAGGGTCCAGTGTGCAGAGTTGACCATAAAAGCCTAATTTTCCTCTTGCGCTCATTTGTAGAGCCTCCTGGGGCTAAGTAGTGAGGGTAAATGAGCTGTAACCTCACACACTCCCATACACACACACACACACACACACACACTTTGCACTTTGTTTGCTGCTTCTCTCAGCTCCATCTCTCTTAATATCTCTGTCCCAGCCCTTCTGGCATTAGAGTGTCCCTGTGCTGATGACACCGGCAGTGAAGAGTGCCACTGTTCACTTTGCAGGATATCCAGAGCCCTATGACTTATTCATACTCACTGGTCATCCACAGTCATAGTGCTTATGGGATTATAGGATTAATTAAGGATTTATTTGTATAAATTTGCACTGTATGCAGTTTTTCTCTGAAATATATTCATGCAGGTTGTGAAGCAATTAACAAGCAAAAAGGATCTGAGTTGGAACCTCCTGACTGGGGTCTTTCTGTGTGCAGGCCCGCAAATCCTCTGCAGAACCACAGAAAATCAGTGGTTATGGTGGTCAAAATTATCATTAGTGTGAATCAAGTTAATCTTTTGAGAAAATTCTATGTGGGGAGATGGATTTACATCAAGAAAAGTGGTACCATATTTCATTTCTAATAATACCATGAGATCAAAACTTAATCTTCAGCAGTAAACAAATCCAAGCATAAGATGGTTAAGGAGAAAATTAAGAAACAGTTGAATAATCAGCGAAAGATGGCACCGGGGTATTTCTGTGAGAAGAAGAAGAAAGCAAGGCTTGATGGATGTTCAGAAGTGAACATAAGACCATTTATTTTTTGCCACTAACCTGAGGTCAAAAGCCACACTGCTCCTACTGAATCCAAGGTTCATCAATCTGTTGGAGCCTCTTCTCCAACACTCAGGAGTTAACTGTCCCAGGGAGGTTGAGCAAAATAACTATCAGTCACCCTCAATCTTGAGCTCCATACAAGAGCTCACCTTGTAGGGTAAGAATAAGAAGTTCTTGGCACCGCTCCATCGTGATCTTTGAATCACTGTTTTTCTGAAAGTACATTCACAAATACCAGATACAACTTTTCTTCACAAAGAGGAAGCCTTATGTTACTGTATCTGTGTCAGAAAGTGCTGTCAACCTCTCTAAGCTTGAAGGCATCTGAAATGTACCATTATATTGTGGAAATGTTTACTGTAGGGAGACAAATCCCTATTCCAGATTTTTTTTTTCTTTGTGCTGTGGACCAAAGACAGAAGAAAAAAAAATCCAAACTGTTACCAGTAACACTTGCCCAGGTTGGTAATGGTATTGGGTTGTGTTGGTGACCTTGGTAAACGTAGCTTATCCTTCTGTGCTGGCAGCATTAATGCAGAAAAGTACAAAGTAATTTTTAAGCAACACCTTTTATTCCCAGGGACACCCTATTATAAATATTACATATTTCACCAAGACAATGCAAACCTCATTTAGCACACATTATAAAGGCATGAATGAGGATGAAGAGGGTGCAGATCATGAACTGGCCTGCCTGCAGTCCTGACTTGTCCCCAACAGAGAATGAGGGGTTAAGATGAAAAACAATCATCCTGATACACACTTTAAAATCTGTTTGATCAACGTTGATTTCTGAGGACCTCAAAAAAGTTGTTGATGCTCCTCATGGTGGAAAAGCTTGTGTGTGTGGGTGTTTGTGTGTGTGAAAATCTGCTTTATCTTGCTGAGATATAAAACATTTCTGAAGGATTTACAGACTTTCACACTAAACTAATTTACCAATTGCCTTGTGACAAATTCAAACTTTCTGACTAGTGAGCTTCTCTCTCTCTCTCTCTCGCTCTCTCTCTCTCTCTCTCTCTCTCTTTCTCTCTCTCTCTCTCTCTCTCTCAAACTAAATCAGGAGCTGTGTGATGATCCTCACTTGTTTGTTGATGGGATCAGCGCTCATGACCTGCACCAAGGGCAGCTGGGAAACTGCTGGTTCGTGGCGGCGTGTTCAAGCTTGGCCTCACGCGAATCTCTGTGGCAGAAAGTAAGTATGTGTTTTTTAAACATGGTATTTTTTTTAATCTCCAAGCTGCATTGAAGTTGTAATATCACTGGATTTCAGTTATGAAATGTAATTTTAATTTATGAATGAGTTTTGTACAAGGTGGCTGCTAATCTGTTAAAAATATTTAGTTTATTGCTGTTTAGTATATACTACATGGGAATGGCACAATTGTTTTGCAATCTCAGGATCATAAATCATTATTTTAAATGGATAATGTTTGAATCAATGTGACACACCCTAACAGTCTGTAATATGCACTTGGAGAGGGAAACTTTAAAATGGAAAAATAAATCATTAAAAATCTAATTTTAGATGGGTTTTTTTTTTTTTTTTTGTATTTCCCTGTACTAAAATTTTTAGTGTGCAAACACACCCTTACAGAGCAGGTTACCTCTGCCACAAGGTTATGTGTTCACCTGTTGGATTGTTTGTTAGTTTGTCTGTTTGTTTTTGTTCAGTATAGCTCAAGCTATTATTCAGTGTAGCTCAAACTAAGATTTTAATGAAATAAAAGACAAGAAGATGTTTTTTAAGTCACAAACCATAAAAAGTGATCTGTACATGGGATTATGTGGAAAAAAAAAATCCATTAAGTTCAATAGGAGTAAATAATATGTGAGTGGGCCCTGCGATGGACTGGCGAGCTGTCCAGGGTGTACCCTGCCCTCGCCCAGAGTCAGCTGAGATGGGCGCCAGCCTCCCCGCGACCCTAATTAGGATTAAGCGGTTCAGAAAATGAATGAATGAATTAATGAATATGTGAGTGAATGTTCATCAGATGCTCACTAGGGGGAGACATTGCATTGTAACTTTTCAAGTTTTAATTAAACCTGCAATCTTAGGCAGATTTTTCACTTTAAGTAATGTACTTGTCACCATAATCCATTGGGGCCCAGTGGAGGTACCTTGCACTCTGTAGGTGCCCCTATAGTTTTCATATAGGTTTTGTGTAGTTTATAGGCTAACTGCTTAATGAGAATGCACTTCCGTTAACTCCACCAACACATAACTCCTCTCAAAGTGCACGGTTCACATGAACAGTCTCTGTCACAGTTCAAATATGTAAATATGAGCTAAAGTGGGGAAAATAATGATTTGTTCCTCTGATGATTTTGCAAACTTGACCACCTACCAAGTAATGAACGGTCTATAATATTTATGGTAGGTTTATTTTAACAGAGGGAGGCAGAGTTGATCCCCTGCCAACTGGCATGTATTCTGGTTCGCACTGACTGGTTGCATGTTGTATTACCTTAAGAATCTCAACTCTTAATCTCAACTCGTTGTGTGTATAAAACCATCCACAGAATCTCTCCACCACTATGAGCAACACCAAAGAGCCATCATAGGGCATCAGGGGAAAGATTGTAGACATGCACATATAGAATGGGCTATAACTGTGCAATTATTTGAAAATGGAAAAAGTCCAAAATAACCATCAGTTACCCTCAATCTGGAGCTTCATACAAGATCTCATATTGTAGGGTAAGAATGATATCAGAATAGTAAACATTGGAACCTTAAGGACTTGGAGAGGAACTGTATAGAGGAGTGCACCAAACTCCCTCCTGAGATGTGTGAAAACCTGGTGACCAACTACAAGAAACGTCTGATCTCTGTGCTTGCCAACAAGGGACCATTAACATAGTCGTGTTTTCCTTGGGGATCGAATATTTATTTCACTCAATCGCATTCAATTTTTTTTTCTGGATTATTTTTGTTGATATCCTGTTTATCTGTTAAAATAAACCTACCAGTAAAAAAATGTAAACCGTGGACAACCTTACCAGGGATCTATCAGGGAATTATCAGGGATCAAATAATTGTAAACATCCCATTTTATTCTGTTTTACGTGTGTATTCTTGTAGTTTATACACAGATTTTGAATGTGCTATGCTTACACTTTGTAGCACGTATTACCTCGGCTAAAAGAACACAACACATATGACTAGTCTCTGGCTTAGTTAAAATATGTAATTATAAACTATAAAAAAAAATCTCAGTTTAATTTTCAGCTCACCTGCATCTGTCCTGATTTTAAAAAATTAGAAGGAGAATAAACCATAAAAGTCTCATTTTAGTGTGCTTTTTTGCTTTGGTTTCCATGTAGTATATACTAAAGCAATTATGCACCTCAGGCTCAGTGGACGTGGTAAAAATTAGTATTCCTCCAATATCTGGGTGTACACCGGGGAATAACATTTATTCACCTGTGTGTGTGATACATGTCATTAGGATTATTACAAATGATTAAGCAGGGCTGTTGGCAGTCGTACGTCAAATTAGGGGTTAATAATAATAAGGTTGACAATGTATTATCGTTGTGTAACAGTCAGTATATTTTCATGCATGGGAAAGTTTTACACTTTGTATTTTGGGCTTGTGTACTGTGGCATTTTCCTCTGCTGCTTCTGTGTTTCATGTCCCTGGTGGCCTCTCTACTGGCAGATTGTCATCATGCGGCACTGGCCTCATGGCTGAAGGCAGATTGGAATATTCACTGGATTCCAGAGACAGTGGTCAGACAGAAGTAACAGTCTGTTATATTATCCCCCCGCTCCTGTCCTATTATTGAAATAGGAAATTAAAACCAGACATGGTCAATTTCTTAAAAATGGTGAATGAGAGGAAAAGTTCAAAGGGAATTTGAGAAGATACATTTAGGTAACAAACCACATGTTGTTTTTGTAACAATCAATATCGATAATTTTTACCACCCCACCCAGAAGGTTATTTTTTTACCCTTGATTTGTGGTTTACACAAAACATTATGTGCAGATTTTTTTACCAGAGGTGGGGCTTTAGACAAGGAAGACTTCATTAGATTTTTCAGATGATCCGGGTCAAATTCTGGATAAAGGAAGTCTTTAACATTGTGAAATTCATACATTCATTTTCTGTACCGCTTAATCCTAATTAGTGCCACGGGGAGGCTGGCTCCCATCTTCGCCGACTCTGGGCGAGGGAAGAGTACAGGCCATCGCAGGGCAGAAACACGCTGACGGCAACCCAATGGCCTACTCTTTACGAATGACAGCAATAATTCTTTTGCATGCCTCTCACCACAGACAGAGGCCTTTGATAACACAGTTAACAGCACTCGGGGGACAGCAGTGGCAACTCGGTGATAGTGGGGCTCGAACCCCTGCCCTTCAGATCAGTAAGCCTGCAGCTTAACCACCGGGCCACCTCCCCACATTGTGAAATGTGAGATGGTTTTCGACAATTTGGATCATGTGTTGGATTGCTGGACTTGGCAGAGGCTTGTACTCAGCAAGTGTTTTTGTTGATATTTAATGGCCTGTTTTTAATAATTATCAGGAATCAAAAGGTTAACTTTATTTAAAATTTTGAACAGCTTACTTTTATCATCAACTTCCTCAATATATCAGCAGTGTTTCCAAAACATGGACTTCATGGAACTCATGTAGGGCAGTGGCGGCTCAGCAGATAAGTATGAAGTATAAGAATAATAAATTATGATGAAGATTATTGTATTGTGCTGGAATGATTGGATGTGGCGCGTTGCGTGTTTTATTGACAGTGTTTCTATAGGAACATGGAATTGGCAGTGTATTCAATTTAGTAATAATTTTTTTTTAAAGATTATCTCATGGATTATGTAAAGGAATTTATGTTTACGTACATTTAGTCATTCTATTTTCTTGTGTTTGGTGGCTTGATAGTGTGTTTCTGTACAGAGATGCAATGCTCTAACCGTGCTTGAGTGGGTTTTCTCTGGGTGCTCTAGTTTCCTCCCACAGCCTGTGGATGTTTGTGAATGATGGTAATTGTGCAAGTTGAATTACTGATTGTATATTGATCATTCACCACACTGGTGGTTCCAAATTGCTCCTAGGTATGAGTGTGAGTCTGAGTCTGAATTGTTGTGTGTGTGTTGGGCCTGTGGTGGACTGGCGAGATGTTCAGGATGAACCCCACTTATGCCTAGAGTCGGCTCAGATAGGCTCGGGCCTCACTGCAACCCCAGTAGGATTAAGCAGTTCAGTAAATGAAATTTTCATTTGTTTAATTTCCTTCTATGTGAGTCAAAAAAGGAAATTATAAACAAAATAAAAAGATAATGTTGTGGTTGTCTTTGCTCAATAACATGACTGAAATCTGTGTGAGCAGAGCACATTTCAGTACGATCTGAATTTATATGTAGTGGATCATTATGGTGTCAGCAGGTAATACCGCCCTCTTATGCTGATGGTGCACCTGAAAGATACACCTGTTAAATGATTAGCTGTTTATATGCTGCTCAGTTCCATTATCACTATTGTCAAGGTATATGATTAGCTGTTTATGAGCCAGGGAGGGAGTACGTTTGACAGTTGATCGCTGTGAGTGACGGGAGCATCTGCCATCCCTCCGTTCCATGAGAGCTCGGCCAATTAGCTCCCATGGACTCCCGGTCGCGGAGGGCTAGGGCATCAACCTGGGTTTGAACTTGCAATATTCAAGTTGATAGTCACGCACCTAGTCGATTCGCCACTCGGGAGCCCCAATTATTATTATTATTACTAGCCGTATTAGTAGTAGTAGTAGTGGTGTAGTAGTAGTAGTCGTAATATTATAGCTGGCAAGTTACTGGCATTTTTATACAGGTATATTTTTACAGATAAATCTAAGACATTAGAAACCGTTCATGCCATTCACCTATGGGGAATTTAGAGTACCCAGCTGACTGCACGCTTTTGGACTGTGGTTAGAGCCTTCATCACTGTGCCACCCTTATTACTTTTTATTTAAGTTAAAGGACACGATGTTCTGTAAAAGGAGAAAACATAAGTGTGTGTCTCTTATAGTCAATGCACTGCAGTGCCTGTTTTCACTGGCGTTGAATTGTCTGTCTGTTTGTCTGTTAGTAACATTACTCAAAAACTTATGAACGAATTTTGATGAAGTTTTCAGGATGAGTCAGAAATGATACAGGATTAAATTAAATTGATTAAATTTTGGCAGTGATCCAGATTATTGTCTGGATGCAGGGAATTTTTAAAAGATTTTTTAGCACGGATGACGTAGTCGTCTGAGTTGTTGTGTCCGGACCATACCGAAGCGTAACTTCCAGGCTTGCGTTTGATGGTGTAATCTCATTCCCTTCCAAAAAAATAAAATTTCAGTCATTACTACTTCCTCATCTGAGCGCAAGGCCTCTTATTCAAGGCAGGCCCTATACACAACGCTATCATATACATGGCTGCATGTTTGCGTTGTAGGGCTCAAATAGTAAACAAATGTTGCATTTATAAAAATGCTGCATTTCTTACAATACCATATGGGAGTACTGAACGGTCTTGTTGGAGGTCTCCGCTCTCCGAGTGCTTTTCTAGTTTTATTTATCCATTCTGTACATAACATGAAATATGAAATCAGGCAGGTACAATAAAGACTCCCTCTTCAAAGGGGAAATCAATCTGTGATGTAAAATATTCTTTCACAAATATAAAATATAAGGGTGTGTTCTTTTTTTTGATGATGTGTGCTTTAGTGCGCTAATTCAGATGCTTTGATTAGATGTTGTCAGCAATTCAATAATTGTTCTTTCACAGTATTTTTTAGGATAATGGGTGCTGTTGCACAGTAAACCAGTTTCTCTGAATCCCTTAAACAAAGAGCACAAGAACATCCATTTTGGTGTGCAAAGTCATCTAGTCATGTTTTCCATGTAAAAGGCCTACTTATGCATAATTCTACACTTACTTCTACACATTTATATGGTAATATCTTTACCTTCAGCACCACAGTAGTTGCTGACAGCTGGTGGGTGTAATGTAAAATATCTGAATTGATGAAGGCTAGAAAAGATTCTCTTTGTTCTCTGGATGTATACTTTCAGGATGGATAGGAAAGCTGCCTGCTTGTCTCCTTATGTCTAATGTATGGCTTGTCTGTTTCCATTCTGCCCACATAATCTGGAGCCAAAGATGCTTTGGTTTGCTTCCCTTTGAGATGATTTGTTTCTCAGAGTAGCACTGTGATGGTTTACTTAATGTCATGACCCTTAGGAAATATAAGGCAGTTTTATTTGCAGATTTTTAGCTCTCTCTATTCAACAAAGGTGTCCTGTGATGGACACTTGTAATTTCTTAAGACCCTAGACATCAAATAAATCCATTTTTTCTTCTACACCCATCTGGTCCCTGATTCAGAGCATTAGCTTGGATGAAGCTTTGCTTCAGTAAGAACTTCGTTCCCTCGACAGTATTAGCTTTCAGCAAACTGCTTCGCTGAGTCAGATGTGTATCCACTTGGGCTGGAATGTATAAACATTTCAGGAGGAATGGATAACTGTCTTTTTAGCTTATCTGGACAGATTTATCCCAAATATCACTCAAGTGCAATGGGAAACCCATTTCATAAGGAGAAGAAAGCCGACCACTCTGTTGATATATACTGTACTAGCAGCAATACCCGCTGTGCTGGGCAAAAAAGTAAGAATACCATCATTGAACACTTTGGGGAGGCTTGAGCCGTGGGTGCATTGTGTACTGTACATGTCTTTAACAGTTGATGTGCTAGACTTAAAACTGCAGGCTTACAACAGGTTTAATATCTTGGAAAGTGTCCTCTGTACCGTGAAAGGGTAGCAAGCAAAAAACAATACATATTACCTTTTATATAATATGATTATAGCGAATATATAATATGCAATATAAAAAAACAGCCTGTGGACTGAGCTCGAGTGCATGGGGTGTGTTTACAAACACCTGGCGTTCAACTAGAATTCAGTGAGCGCGATGTGCTATTTTCGCCGCTCGAGGCATAATGTAGGCCTGGTCCTAGGTTTTATAACAAAAATCATCGAGAAAGTCTGAGATAAGGCGAATCAGTGGGTTAAAGTCCGAAGTATTCCGATTAAGATGAGTCGGCAAAATGGCGAAGCTAATGCAAGTGTTGGTCGGTAGGCGGTATGCATTGAAAATGTCCGATTTAAACACACATCGTGCTTTGCAGAGGAAATATGTACGCGCAGGCCACACAATTCCACGTACCGTGGCTGTCACCATTGTATTCACCTACAAGACCTCTGTATAAGTGAGTGTTGGCTGGTAGGCGAAATGCATCGCAAATTTTGGGGGGCAGCTGTAGCCTAACGCTTAGAGAAGCAGCTTTGGGACGAAAAGTCGCTTGTTTGATTCCTGAACCAGCAGGTAAAATGTGTGGCGGTGGGGGAATGAGCTGCACCTTACCTTCCTCCACATTCATGACTGAAGTGCCCTTGATCAAGGCGCCTAACCCCCAACTGCTCTCCGGGCGCACCCAGTGTGTGTGGCGGCCCACTGCTCCGAGTGTGTGTGAGCTCACTGTTTACACGTGTGTGCTCACTTTGGATGAGTTAAATGCAGAGGCAATAATTTCCCTTGCAGGATTAATACAGTATAGCAAAAAAATGTCCAATTTATACACACATAGTGCTTCATAGGGGTAATATGTATGCTCATTAACTTCCCGACATGAAACTGGGCAAAATGGGAAAGTGTTTATGTGCGTACATGCTGACACCTTCAAATCTATCGCGGACAGACAGACATTGGATTATGTAGATGATATAGTGTAAGTAACTAATAAAGCAATACTGTAGTGTGTGTAATATGCAATAGTGCATTTTCTTGTACTGAGACTAGAGCAGTACTCAAAACCCATTTACAATGGAAGGTCATTTTTAAACTTAATAATATATTAAAATGATATACAGTACCTTTCCTCTTAGTTTCACTGGCTGGTAAATAATTCATATTACAGTAGTAGTTGGTGGTTTGACATATCAACCAAAGTTCTGCAGTTCAATATTAGTTTATGCTGTTAATGGTTATAATTAAACTAAAATCAGCAGTCTACATTTTGTGTGTGTATATAAAGACTTCTGATGAATAGAATAGAATAGGCTTTATTTTCATTGTACATTAAAGAACAATGAAATAGTGCATGCTCCACACAACAAAACAGTGCACTATAGAAAATATATACAGAAAATGATACAAAAAATACAGATATATACATAAATAATACAAAATTTACACTAATAAATACAAAATGTATGCAATAGAGTAAAAAAGTAGAAAAGTGTAAACACTGAATAGAAAAAACAATTCGGTTTAAATTAGAAAACTCAGCATTTACAGAGGACCATTTAAACAGACAGGGATAAACACAACACTCATGGCTTGTGCAGGATTAAAGCCAGGACAGTTTAAGGTGTGCAGGTGGGTTGAATGGGGTCCACCTGGCATCTTTTGTTTAAAATAAGCTCCGAGTTTAAAAGTTACATAAAAAAAAAAAAAAAAAAAAGTTATTTATTCAGTGACTAATAACCTTTTTGTTGCAATTAAAATTAACTTGGGTTCAAAAGACAGATTAAATTATTTGTGTGTGTGTGTGTGTGTGTGTGTGTGTGTGTGTGTGTGTGTGTGTGTGTGTGTGTGTGTGCATGTGTGTGTGCGGGTGTATGGTGGCATAGTGATTAGCAAGTCTACCTCACAGCTAGATTATCCTGGGTCTGAGTATCCTCAGTACAAAGACATGCACATTGGCTCTTCAATTAAATTGGCTCTTGCAAACTGCCCCCAAGTGTGGGTGTAAGTGCGAATGGTTGTGTGACTTGCGAGCTGTTCAGGGTCGGCTAGAGTCAACAGAAAACCTAGTAGGATAACCAGGTCTACAATGATATGTCAAACCATGCAACCATGCATGTCAATGATAATTAGGAAGTGAATGAAATTAATTTGCTTTTTAGTGTCAGACGTGTTCAAATATTTTAAGCTGCAAGTCCGCAGTCAAAAAATATCAGCCATGTTGAAACAGTTGACATGTTGTACAAGGGACAAGTAAACAAGCTCTTTGTAAAAGGATTATCTAAAAAAGTACAGCTTTATACACGCGCACACACACACACACACACACACACACACACACACACAAAAACTCAAAAAAAACACCATGTTCCTTTCGTCCCTTAGTATATGGAGTGTTGTCAGTTTATAAGCAATGCATCTGATGGATTCAAATATGTATATAATATGGATATAATATACCCTTATAAAGGTGAGTATGTGTAAATGAATTTGCATTACATTTTTAGAAAGCTACATGTCTCCACAGTGTGTAAAAGAGCATCCTCTCTGAAGACAATTAAAAGGTTAACCAGCCATTTCAGATATCAGTGATGTTGAATCTAAAGAACTTTAAAGAAAAGCAGTGCAGCGCATAGTGGAAACGATGAAGCATTTTTTAAGAATGTCATTCTTTCTCACTAAAAATGCTCTTGGAGCATGTAATTGTGGAAATAGACCTGCTGTTCATCGAACATTTACCACACAACTGTACTTGAAATCCAATCTCTGTACCATCCCAGAGGAGCTCCACTGCAACGAAACAGCTCCTCCATGCCTTCTAAATCACCCTGATGTCCTTCCAGCAGTAGCTGTTATCGTTTTGTAAACCCATCATACTCTTCCTACAGTTCCTCCACTGCAAGCACCAACCTCGCAGCATGCTAATCAGAGCCGAGTTAAATTAACCTTGATTGACATGGCCCCTTCCGACAGGAAGCTGGTTCCCAGCAAACATACATGCATGAACAAGTCATGTGACCGGCCACTGTTAAGCAACAGGGCTAAAAATAAAAATATTTGTTGCCAATAAAAAAACATTATTTGTCTTTTCTGACTGTGATAAATTATTTTGTTCTTTTTTTTTTTTTTTAATTAAGATCAGAACAAAACAATCTGTGCAGTGGTATTTATAAGCTGTGTGTCATCATCACTCTCAGTCTCGCTCTCTGTGTATCTGTCTTCAGGTTATCCCTGATTGGAAAGAACAGGAATGGGATCCTGAGAAACCAGACTCGTATACAGGGATTTTCCACTTCCGCTTCTGGCGTTTTGGTGAATGGGTGGACGTGGTGATCGATGACCGCCTGCCCACAGTGGACAACCAGCTGGTGTACTGCCACTCAAATGACAGCAATGAGTTTTGGAGTGCCCTGGTGGAGAAAGCTTATGCCAAGTATGCACTTCAGTTATAATAGTGTTATTCCCTCTTGCTTGCATATTATGCATTTAACAAATTTTGTCATTTATCCAGTCAACTTTTTTTGTTCTAAAAAGTTTTATCGTACAAACATGTTTGCAGTAACAAATAATTGCGTATTATCTTTATTGGCTCAACAATTTTTAAACAGTATAGTTTTAACCTGTTTAATATAGAGTAAATCTGCTGTCACACAATGACTGTATAAATTCATGGATGGCAGATCCAGCCGTAAATTACAACACAGTTTTTTTAGCCCTGCCTTGCCTCATGCATTTAAACTGCAAGACAGCCAATTTTTTGTCTCGTTTTTGTCTTAACTGTCTTTCCATCTACTGTGTCTAATCTGAACACTTACTTTTTCCTATGCTAATATCTGCACAGTCTTTATTTTCCATCAGAAATCAGTTTTTAAAAAGTTATTTTACTATAAGATTTGAATGAGTGGCTACACTTGACTGACACAAAAATACTAGAAGTGACCAGCTTCTTTCTCAAGCCAGCACCAGCTCTGCCTGTTTATCACATTTACTGACATATTTCAGCTTCACCACAGAATGCACCGTCATTTCATTATACAGTATGTATTTTGCTTATCTGGCTATATATATCTTGCTGGACCCATGACTGGTTTTCTGCAATTTCTCTTTGAAAAAGGAGAATCACACTAGCTACTTCAAATATTGTTCTTCACAAATATATCTGTATTAATGAAACATCTCCAGTTGAAAGTATTAAAGCTCCCTGGGTATGTAATAAGGAGAGTTGAAGTTGGACAAAGAGGGCATGCCTTGCAAAGGAGCAGCGACACCCCACACGTCTGCTGTGCACTTTTGAGCCTGAGAAAATGGCGGTTGTAAATGTGAACCAATGTCGGATCAAAAATGCTTATTTTTGATATAAAAGGACCCAATTAAAGCCCACTGTGCGTTATACATGCATTTAATATTGTCACATTACATGTGGTATAAGAATGGTTTTTTAGAGTATACACAAATATAGAATACAGTTTCTAACTAATCTCACTTCCCGAACTAAAAGCATTGCTGTTTTCATGATTTGATTCAGAGTTATCCCACTCAGTACAAAATGACAGCATTAGTCATGTTTTCCAGGAAAAAAATGTTTCATGCATATTTTACACCTACACACCCAGCAGCATATTTATATTTTAATATATTTACCTTCAGTTTCTCAGCAGAAATCATACATAGCAAAATACTGCCAGCCAGTGAAGAAGAAAAATCTGTATTGGTGGACCCACTAATCAAAAAAAGGTAGATGCTGTGACTCGAGGGAATCTGATCCAGGTGGAAGACAGTATACTAGCTATGTAAGAAAAGCTAATATGAACTAATTAGCAATAAATGATATGCAATGAACCTTCAACATTAAAATATGAAGTAAAAGCATTCATATTGTATATTCACTCCAGTCACCATGAAAACTCAGATCCTAGATTAGATACACCCACTCACCATAAATTAATCAACAAATAATTGGTTTATAAATTACTTAAATGTTTTAAATTGGAAATGGAATTATTGGGTTTATTTCAATAATGAAAAAAAACTATCTTAATTTCATCCAATCTTTACTCAGCTGATTTTTCCTCCATAGCTTATCTAAGAAGCATGCCCATAGCACTAACAAGCAATTTAATACAAATGTAATAGGAAATATGTAAATCTTATAGTGGAGCTCCCAAGCAGAGCTCCATAGTCATGACTTGGATGGCCTGTCTGGTGTCTGCATGAACCCACCACAGGATACCCACTACAGGAAGCTGCCACGCCGCTGAGTTGATGCTGACTGGCTGTTCAGTTTTGCAGACTTACATGACGAAGGGCAGCAATAGAAAAGCTGATTAATTTTCAATAGCAAAAAAGAAACCCAAAATATAGAGGCTCAAACACCACCGCTCAGACTGGCCCAGAATTAAAAAAAAAATACCCCACAATTTATCTCAGGGTGAATAAATGTTTGTGGCGCTAACACAGAAATTAGAAACTTGACAGAACATGAACTGGTTAAACAGATAATTAAACTAAGAAGACACAAATGAAAGCATAAATCAGAAGGGTGGTAAAACAGCAAAAACAGGCTTGCATACCTATCAAGAGACAGTTATTGGGAACCCCTCTGTTGGGCAGTGCCTGCATAAATCTATATATTAGCATTTTAATTGGAATTTTAATGTGTTTTTCTCTTTTCCTTTTTATCTAAACCATGTGTTTGGGTAAGGGTTTTTTATCTACCAAATGAGAGCTCTAAAGGATATGTAAATACAGGTGGAATAACAATATATTTTAGTTCTAATAATATTATATCTAAAATCTTGTCACTTACTCATGTGGGTTTTTTTTTTTTGTTTTTTTTGTTTTTTTGTTTGTTTGTTTTTTTAGGGGGGGGGGGTTT
>JAQMYF010000026.1:11553760-11567109 GCA_030014195.1 Neosilurus mollespiculum | reverse complement strand
CTCTCTCTCTCTCTCTATATATATATATATATATATATACACACACACACACACACACACACACACACACACACACAGAAAACTTTAAAAGGTAGAATTTGTGATGGTGAAGTGTTCACTTTCATTGTTTTGTGATTATACACCATTCTGCCATAACATTAAAAACGTTATGAGCACCGAAGAGAATAGCATTGATTATCTCATTTCAGTGCCACCTGCCAAGGAGTGGGATGTATTAGGCAGGAGGTGAACAGTCAGTTCTCAATGTTGAGGTGTTGGAAGCAGGAAAACTGAGCAAGCGTAAGGATCTGAGTAACTTTGACTATGGCCACATTGCGATGGCTAAACAACTATTGTGTCTAGTTATTTCCAAAATAGCAGGTGTTGTGCGGTGTTTCTGTTATGTAGTGGTAAGTATCGACTAATATTGGTCCAAGAAAGTGAACTGGCAAGAGTGTTATGGGTGCTCAAGGCTCACTGATGTGCATGGGGAGTGAAGGCTAAAATGTCCAGTCTGATCCCACAAAAGATCTATAGCACAAAGTGCTGTAACTGTTAATGCTGGCTATGATAGAAAGGTGTCAGAACACCCCATACACAGCAAGTACATTGCAGCTTGCTGTGTATGGGGCTGCCTAGCCACAGACTACCGAGGTGATGTTAATGTTATGGCTGATTGTTGTAAAAACACACCACTTTTTTAAAGAAAATACTGATATAAAACAAAATTGCCATGAAAACCAAGGAGCTATTAAAATGAGTCTGGAACTAAAGTTAATGTAGCTAATGCTAATGCTGTCCAGCTAATATATTAATATGTATTAATAAAAATGTATTAGACATTTTAGGTGGCTGTAAAGTATCTCCTTCTGTCTGTAGTACGTGTTTGACGTGAGGAAGGTGGAGGATGAGGTCTTGATCTGCCTGCAGCAGAAAGAGAAAAGAGCAACTCCAAAAGAAGGCAAAGGAGAAAACCTGGCTATAGGCTTCGACATCCATCGGGTACTAAAATATAAACAGAGTACACATATAGTTTAAACACCAAACATCCATTATAACCTATCTCTCAGGTTTTCTACATTTTGCAGGAGTATCATGATGGAATATTTCTATTTAAATTAAGTAGTTTTTATGGGCTAAGGTAAAAAATTTTCAGGTCGTTTTCTGTAGTAAAAAAACGAAGATGTCATCAGCGGGACCTGCATTACACTTGTGGTTTTTTTGGTTTGTTTTCTTTTTCTGCAATTCAGCTATGAAGCAAAGATCAAATTCTGTCAAACTTAGAAAGTTGGCAGAGGAGGCCCTTGGAATGCTTTGGCAAGCCTGTGGCAATGAAGCAATAAGCTGGGCAAGGTATTTAATGGAGAAATAGATAAGAGGCAAAAGAGAAAACTTGGCTCGCATCTTTGATATTCATTGGATACTAAAATATACACATACCTTAATACACCAAACATGCATCAACTGTGCAGTGAAGCAGCATGGATATATTATAATTTTCAAAGATGTACCGTCTGTTTCTTATTTGAATAGACAAGTAAGCGACTTGAATTAACTTGCTTCTGGCAAGTCGGCTCTCTTTGTATTCAGGCTGATTCAGTTAGGAATAAAATGAGAAATATATTGGATTATATGATTTGATGAATGAACTTGTGATGCTGTTAAAAAGTGTAGATTATTTAATTCATTATCCACATTTAAGTGTTCATCATTAACACGGGGTGAGCATGCATAAGAATGGATGTAACAACACGTATTGCTCATAACAAGAAAGATGTGTTTAGGTGACATAATGATTTACCAAGGTTCAAGAATAATATAAATGATTGTCAATCCACCTAACATTTAGCCCCACCCTGAAGTTTGAATTGATCTGCTTAACTTAAAGTCAAAAGTCATATGTAGATTCATCAGTTTTAATAACCCATTTTCAAACCATTATTTTTCATTTTATAGAGCACCACAGTATGATTCCTTATCCAATAAACACAACAGTTTATCGGTAAATTACTTTCCCACCTCCCTGAGAAATACTGATATTGAGTGGACTCAATATCTGGACTGCCTATTTGGTTTCCTCCTCCCATTTATGGTCTCTCCCCTCTTTATGCCTACTCTGCTGTGATTGGTTGCCTGAAAGCTCTATACTCAGTGTTCTGGGAAGCAAACCAGTATGTGTAGAGACATCGCTGTGCATGGGGAAGGGCAGTGCAGTGTCGAAGGCCAGCTAATCAGAAACACAAGGGTGCTCCCCAAAAAATTTGTGAAAACCTTATGTTTTACAGAAAGCATCCTGGCATCATCTATCATGGCTCTTTCACACATTAGCAACATTTAGGGAAAAAAAAAAGTAGAAAAGGCGTAATATCTCTCATATAACGTAGAAAACATTTTATTGCTTATTTACAGCTACTAGTGTAATTTGATTTGACATGAGATTGAATGGTGTTTTTTCTCTAACAGGTAAAAATCCTCTTCTGATGTATGTTACCTGCTTCCCACTAGGTGGAACTGAATAGAAAGTACCGCATGCACACAGCCCAGCAGAAAGTTGCAGGTTCCATCTACATCAACTCTCGCTGTGTCTTCCTGAGGAAAGAGCTAAAGGAAGGCCGCTATGTCATCATCCCCACGACCTTTGACCCAGGCCAGCAGGGAGATTTCCTGCTCCGGGTTTTCACAGATGTGCCTTCAGACTGCAAGTAAACCTAACATTTGCTTTCATTACTCTTAAATCCTTCAATGTTTCCATGAAATTTCATTTCCAGTGTTTTATAGCTGAAGCGTTGAGTGTTCGGGTTGTTGTGATGTTCTATTTTGCAACAGAGAGTTGACCCTGGACGATCCTCCTCAGACATGCTGGACGGGGATGTGTGGATATCCTCAGCTGGTCACTCAGGTGCATGTTCTGAGCGCTGAGGGGTTGCAGGGCCAAGATTCAAATGGAGGTAACCTTGTACACACTACAATAAACCATTTAAAAAATTCCCCAAAGTTTAAGCTGACTAGATGGGTTTTAAAATAAAGTAACATTGCACATGATTTTAAAGACATGTATTCATTCACAAATTCAAATATACTTTAGGCCTTTTTTTATTATTCCTTGTTGGCAGATTTCAATTCTGTAAACCCAAGACAGGAGACAGGGAAACTCGCCCAAACTAGTGCTTTGAGCTAAACATTTAACAGTTTGAATACAGTAGTCTGTCCTGAGCTGATGGGATACATGTAGTACTTTTCATATGATGTATATTCTGTTGAAACTACTTTAAACAGACCAATGACACATACTGTCACAACGTTTTCCATAACATTCAAAAGGAAGGTTTCCCTAAAAATACTTTCATAGACCTCCCCTCTTAACTTGCCTTTGAGGGTGGGATTAAAAGTGATTGGACCCCCAGGTAGCTTTTGAAACATGAAAACAAAACAAAATGAAAACAAACACAAAAAAACTGTATTGACCAGTTCTGTCACACATGTTGATAGTATCATTTCGGATGGTCTCGTGTGCCAGACGTTTGTACGTGCACGCACTGTGTAGATCGCTGGATCTGAAACAGCGGCTGAGTGTCTGAGGCAACACTTCTGACAGGCAGGTGACATGATGTAGGCACAATAACTGCCGTGAGGTGGCGACAAAAGGACCGGCTTGATATTCCAGTTTTAAAATTCGTTGCACACCCGGCAAGTTAAGAACGGCAGGAATGAAAAAAGACGTTTACCGTAATTTATTTTTTATAAGATTTTATTAACATTGGCGAATCTTTGAAACACGGAATAGAAAAAGGATGGCTTTGGAGACACCTCTGTCCACGTCTACGAAGTATATTTGGGCCTTCTTTAATGGCTAAATGTATGCACTGATACCTCGTATTTTCTTTGGGTAAATACATCACATCCATCCTGAATCTTCATTAAAGCAAGCAGGCAAAAACGATATTATACCTTTCGTGTGAATCAGACAGTTCACTGTAGTTGCTGTTAATAAATCAGATAACATTTATTTTGGGGATTCATGGCCTGTGTGTTCTTGCTATCTTATCTGCTCTAGTGTATCCCCCTTAAAACCAGCAGGAATCTGCTTAAGGCACACTCCAACCTACCTGATTCCACACTAGACACAAGATGACATAAACAGCAGAGACACTGAATCTTAGTGACAGGACACATAAATTGTTCTCCTGCTAGAGAAACAGACATGCAGCCCCAGGGTGCTGAAACTATTAATCAGCCTCATACCTTTAATGTGCTTGTTTTTACACATACTGCCTGATTTATTCTGTCCAGTTTGTCTAACATACTGCAGTCTCCAATAGGCGTAATACTCATAATTGTGAACCCAGAATTCTATTTTTATCACAATCGCACTGAGATATAGGGCTGTCCTATGACTTGTCCTTCAATGTAAGTGGACTTCCATTTAATGTTCTTATCTGCAGGGTTAAATGCTAATTTTTACTATAAATAGAAAGCACTCTTTTCCTATCCCCATTTCCATTAACGTGCCACCATATCTCTGGATTTGATCTCAAGCTGTGGTGGTACATTATCGTAAAAAGTGCATAAATTGCAAAAGTGGTACATGACCACCAGACATCTTGTTTCAGCCTCAGATCCGTATGTGATTATCACCTGTGAGGGTGAGAAAGTTCGCTCGCCTGTGCATAAGGATACCCGATGTCCCAACTTCGATATCAAGGGGGTGTTTTATCGCAAAAAGCCGAAAGAAGGCATCCACATTGAGGTGAGTGTGGCGCTGTTTTCTCTGTTCTTATTTCCAGCAATTGCTAACAGACACACAACCATTTGGGAATGTTGTCTCTTTATTACAGGCTTCATTCTTCAACTTAAAGTTCATCTTCAGTTGTGCCAATTGTACTTTGCGTGATTGCCTAAATATTATGGCAGATTCATTTGCATAATTTTGAGCTTAGCTACATAGAGCTTCATTGTGACTCCACCAAGCTAAATATTAAATAGCTAGCAACTAGGTAACCTTTTGCTTACATGAGGGCAGCCATTTAGTGCACCGCTTAGTGCCGTTAGTTTTAAATTGTAAAAGTAGCTAACATCTAAATTTCTGACTATTTATATTTGCTCACATCTTAAGGTAAACATTTTGGTTTTTTAAAAGTCAAAAATGGTTTTGATTAATTTCAGTTCGACATACCACTGTACTTTAAAGGAAGTAGCATATGTAGCCCATCTCTGATGACAAAGCTAGTAGGAAGGAAAATATTTTTGCTACATTGTAGATTAGTTCTTTGTAGAAAATTTCCAGTTTTCACTGATCGATGTGGTCGTGTAATAAGGAAGGAGAAAAATTACTTACCAGCCCAAAAAGCTGGTCTTCTAGAAAAGCCTGGGCTTTTCCGACTGGTAGGTGCTTAGACCAAGCTGGAGTTTCAGGTTCCCTAATCTTGGTTTTGGAGTACCCTATATCCTACACATTTAGGTGTTCCCCCTGCTCTACCACACCCAACTCGGGATGGACTTGTAAATAACCTGATTAATTGTGTAGTGTGTAGTATGTAATATGTAATATAAAGGATGGGGCATACCCCAGAACCAGTGCTTGAGACCTGTGAGATATTAGATTAGTCTGAGATGTCAGAGTGGTCCTTACATAGCCACAGAGTGAATAAGGTTTTACTCCCCAAATGCAAGCTCTTTACTGAAATAAATCAGTCACAGCATGCTATGCTTGCACTCTGTACTTTTTACTATGTACTCTTTCTCTTGGCTTTCACTTCTGATTTCTTGATTTACTTTTTTCTTTTGCTTTAACATCTTCCTCTGATTGGCCCATGATGATGATAGATCTACAATAAGAATGTAATTGTAGACACGTTCCTGGGCCAGGTGACCCTCTTCAGCGACCCGAATGACCGACAGGAACAGCACATTGTCCATCTGAGAGACAAAGGCAGTCGCCAAGATAACGACCTTCCCGGCATGCTGACCGTTCGAGTGATCACCTGCACCACGTTGACCAATATCTGACATCGTAATGAGCACAACCTCACCCCTGCCTTTTACCTCCTGCTTCCTACTTTACCAATGGCCTGCGATCAAAGTATTCCTCATCCCTGAGTTATTACCCATTCCATTACTCATTTGGAAGTGTTCACATAGTATCCATAAGGGCTACGCATTAGTTGTGCATGAGCAGTAGAGGTCAGTTTGGTATTGGAACCTTGGCGGAGTCTTCGTCTTGCGATCAGCCGCATGGTTTCTGCTTCCAGCTTATCTCAACAAAAATCAGTCCACATCATCACCCTTGTGCTCCCTCATGATATCCTCACCAATTCAGCCTGCATTACTAACTCAGCTTCCTGAAAACCATTTATGGAAGAAATCATTTATGGTTGCCTTGGACCATGCATGACCCACTCGACCTGCTTTCTGATCAACAGTGAGCTTGACTCGAGTGCCTCTGAATTGTGTGGATTCTTCAAAACCCCTACACTGGATGCTTTTTGGATGTGCAGCAGCATGCTTGGTGTAGCTTCGCAACAATACCAAGAAACGGGCACTGAGTTCAGCTGCGACCTGCTGCCTCCAGGGACCAAAAGCCCACTCGGCCTCCATCTCCATAGTAACGCCACTGCCTGAAGACCATGACAGTTTGAACAGCTTATGTGTGTTTGAGCGTGCATGTGTGTGCGTATGCTAATTCTGAGTAAACCACCTCAGACGACCTTTCAAAGGTCATGCATGTGTAAACGAACTACATAAATTCCAGCAGTGTTTCAGAGTGGAGAGCAATCCTTAGGAGATGGACATGTGTATACACACTTTGCATGCATACCTCACTCATGAGACTGTGACGTGATGTGACAGAGTGCTGGGTCTATTCAGCTCTTGCCAAACAGCATGTGCCACGATGCGAGTCCCATTAGAACTGTTCTTCCGCTCCACCAAGGGGTGCTGTACTAATGCTCTAGGAACCGCAGACTTGTTACTATCCTTTCCCCTTTGCTGATGTGCCCTTTTACTATGAACTACTATAAAGCTATTTGTAACTACCATTACTCGCTTATGTGTTGCTAGCATTTTAGTTGCTTGTGTTATAGTGGAAATGTTTTTGAACTGTGTTATCAAACCGTATATTTCAATGTCATTTTTTCATTACTTGAAAGGGGACATTTACTGTCATTCTTTTAAATAATACACAATGTCCCATATTGTCTTAAAATGCATTTTCTTCCTTTCTTTCTTTCTTTTTTTATTTATTTTAAACATTTATTTTTTTGCAAGAAAAGTGTTATAGTTGCTGTGTTTATAGTCATATAATCAGATAATGGAACAATAGGATATGCTTTCAGGTTCTAACTGCAGCCCCAGACACAGATGACCTGGACTGGGTGACACAAGTGTCTTCTTGGCCAGAAGTAACCTGTTCTTAAAAAAAACAAAAAAAAACAAAACGTTAGTATTTAAAAGGTAACAAGATAAACGTGGGCCTTTATATTAGTAAACATACAGAAACTATGTTACAACAGAATGCTTTTTTATTTATCTTTGTGTTTATTGTTCACGCAGACTTAACTGTAGCTACCTCAACAACACTTTAGCTAAACAGGTAACTATCATGATGCTAGCTACCTTAATATTTCAAGAGCAGTTCATAATGTGTAGTCTGCTGCTCATGAATTGCAGTTGTATTAGGGACACTGACAATCTGTTTCCTTTCGCAAAGCAGTCCTGAGACCTTCATAGGATTAATGACTTGTTAGGTAAGGGGAAAAAAAGGTAATTTGACGGCAGGAAAAATGAATCAAAATCCTTAAACAAAGCGATTACCTGAATCTGTCATTTATATATCACATATTATATCATATGAATAAATGTAGTCTAATAACACTAGATACACTCCAAACTGAATGGTTTGATGAGGATAAAATGAATCATATTCACTCTCACCAGATTGTCAACCCTGTTGAACACCTATGGGAGGTTTTGAAGTGGCATGTTAGACAGTACGCTACCATCTTCATCAAAATTCAGTAATAGCTTTTGGTGTTCATCGCTCCAGTACACTTCCATAACCTTGTACAATCTATAACTTAGTAAAGCTGTTTGGTGGCCCAAGACTTCCTTAAGAACATTTACTTTGGGCTTTCGTTTAATTTGTCACCCATTTGTTATTAAAGTTCTGAGCATCTAAGATGAATTTTGGCAAGCTTTTCATAGACACACATGAGACATGATTTATGTTCTATGAATGTAAAAGAATCAATGGCACTCACTTTCAGAGCATAAAGCAAGACACTGGTTTGAATCACAAAATCAAATTGAATATTAATGCAGAATTTTAGGCAAATATCCATCTTCATACTCTGTATCCGATAATACAGTCTAGCATTTTAGGCAAATATTCATGTTCATGCTTTGTATCTGATTAGTACAAATCTAATTCTGGAATTACATCAAGCCATTTATGAAAAAAAACAACACCGACAACCTAAACTTCGGTAAACTTTAGGCCACACTGATCATTGCTTCATTCTTCAGTGCTCAATCAGAGGTTTTCCCATCATGGGGTGTGTTTTGTGGTGCTGCAGCTAGCGGTCATTCATTCTTGTATCCCCTGCGTCGTGGCCTGTAGAAAATAGGGGCATGAAGACTTCAAGAAGAAGTAATCTTCTGCCTTAGGGCTTTATTCAGACTTGAGTTAAGCATGCATAATGAGGGGTTAAAACAGAACTTAGTATTTACGTAATTATTGTGTTGGAGTTGCACGTGACCTCGATTTGGTATCTTGTGGCTGTATTGTATAAATAACAATATTATATGCTGGATCAAGTGCCATATTATAAATTGCCAAATAATGAGAGTGAAGGCCATGTTGTAAAATTATAACAAATATGCTCTTGTGTTTAAAGGCGTCGGTTTAAACGCTATTGAAAACCCCAGCGTTGGTGGTCCTTCTCAAGAAAGATCTGACATACTTAAAAAAAATTGTATACATGTAGGTAATTTTAATAATCTGAACAGGGAGCTCAGGAAATCTGACCTAAGTACTAGCCAAGCTCTGAATACAGCCCTTAGTCTGAAGGCCCATGTGCTGAGAGATGGCAGTCAGGTTAATTAGCTCACTAGTTTAAGCATGAAGTGCCATACAGATTAATGTTGCATGTGAGGACTAAGAGAGACATTCATGCCAACCAGATTAGTCCTCATGCATAATGGTGAAATCAGACAGACATGATGTGACCTTATTCATTAGGTATTTGTAAGTGAACAGTAAATTAGGAGAAAATGGATTGTAAAAGTGCTTATCGACATTGTTTGTTAATTGATGTACAGTAGCAAGAGAAGATGGTTAGGGTTTATCTGTCTAGTTATTATAGCCTGAGAATTTAAAATGAAAACAAAGTTTGCTGCAAATTACTCTGGAGTACAAGACACAACTTACCACCTTACTATTTTTCTAACCTAAAATGGCACCTCATAACCTCTACCATGTTGTCTACTTTAGTGTTTGAGTCTTGAATTAATGAGTGGTTCAGGAAAATCACTGTTCATAGGTCTGTTCATGTTTCTTATGTAAGCAAGACAGATCATTTCGTATGTGATAATACTCACTTCCACGTGTACTCCTGTTGTTTGAATGTTATGTTATGTTTGTTAGTACCAAGCAAAATGTAGCACTGTCCTACACAAGTCTGATGCGAACAATCATTCTAGCTTTAAATACAGATAAGGCCAGTGACATCTCAAATTCAAATTCAAATTTATTTGTCACGTACAAATTTGAATTTGAGTCAAAAGTCATCTATATGACTTTCAGAAGTTATCTATATGACTTTCTCCTTACCATACTGTTTATTACAGTAATCATTCGGTAAAGATGTTTAAAAGGTTTATCATGTTACAGTTCTAGCATCAGGGTTGCCAGGTGTGTGTAAAAAAAAAAAAATCTTTATTTTTATTTATTTATTTATTTTAATTAAACTTCACTAGCATGACTACTATTACTTTAAAATATGAATAAAGTGACATGGTATCCTAGTATTTTTAATGAAGCAGTATTAAACAGTGCAGTTTTCCAACAGTTTTCAATGCAATTGTGAAATTTTCTGATATTATTAGATATATTGTCATAAATAAAGTTAAGCTAGGGCGGTTTGCACTTTTACAACACAGTAGCTGTTAGCTTAATTATAACAATATACCCCATACCTATATTATCCTCCTGAGACCCCACTGTCCTCGTATGAGGACATCATATTTTCTCCCAACTACATTGTGTGTATGTCCTTGTAAGATCCTTATATGAGGGCCATTGCGTATTACTCTTTTTCCAAACGTCTTGTTTGAAGACGTTGATTAAGGAGCAGAAGCACTGTGGAGAAATGAGAAGACTTAGGTTTTGGGTCCTAAGGGGGGGTTATAGGCTATAATTCTAATATATTCATTGAAAAACCAACAATAACCCTTAATCAGAACATTACCAAGCATGAATAAAAAAATGTCTCACTGTCAACCCACTGACAGAAAAAAATATTGTAGTTCAGCCTGATTCTCTGAGATAACATCAGGCATGGCAGAGCTTAGCAAGAATATCATCCTGCCCAGAATAGAGACTGAAAGGTAAAGCTTGGCAATGACAACAGTGGCATCAAATAGCCGGTTAAAACTGTTACATGAGGTATATTATGAGCAGTGGTTTAGTCTATAAAGCATACTCAGACAGTGTGTTACTTACAAAAATGACAATACTGGAAATCATATTTAATGCATTAGATTTATTATTAGAATATTATAGTTTTTAGACAGATTGACTGGTTGCTTGAATTAAATAGGTTTTAGTTCAAACGTTACCTTAAAAAGAAGTATTAAATAATATCAACTTGAATTTCATGCCAATTTTCATAAAAATATGTTTTGTGGGTCTAAAGTTCCAATAAATTAACAAATTATAATTGTGTAGATTTAAATACTGAGTGTAATGTTTGAAGAGGTGCAACTGTGTACTGAGGAGATTCGTTTATACAGTTAAGTGGGGCTAGAGGGAAAGCGTGTCTTATAGTCCGGAGAATACTATTACCACACATCCATCATCCATGCCTTCATGGTCAAGTTGGATTTCCTCGGCAGGAACACAGTTTTCTTTCTTTTTCATCATGTTTCCAGGTTACATTTGTTTTGTGTAAGTGCCATGAAGTTGAATAATGTGCCACTCTAATATTAACCGAATGTTAATCAATTAATTTATATATTTATTTATCTATATGTTTGTTTGTTTTTGTTTCATGTTAATTTATGTATTTGTTTTGCCAACATTCAGTCTGTAAAGCTAACAGACACTATTTTTTTTTAAGTACAATGTCCCAATCTCGCCAAACATACAGTATTTAGGCATGCACATTTATTTCAACGCTGCTCAATTTAAGTCTGTGCATGTCCGTATTCCAGAGGCAGGTGTACAGCCACACATGTATGCCGACTGTTCTAGAGTGTTCCACATTCAAATGAGACACATGCCACAAAGTGGTCTTGTATGTGCTGCGACGTTATGGATGTTGTAGCTGCTAACACATGCAGAACTGAGCTTACGCTACATGTGCTTCTCACCGGTGGACAGTGATGTGAACACGTGTATGCTGATTTCTCAGTTTCAGCCAGGCATGAGTGTATGTACGTGGCAGTAACTGATATATTTTGCAAAATGGCCTGTTGGGCATCCAGTTTCATGGATGTTTATAATACTACGGTACAATTTCGTGAAAATATTATTCTGCATTTATGTGTGTGTGTATGTGTGTGGTGAAACTTTTCAGCAATTTGTAAGTTTGAAATATAAAGAAAAAACTTTTTAGCACTCACTACATTTCTACTAGGGCAAAATGGCATTTCTGAACGTTTATGTTCCTTCTGATTAGGGTTGTTACGGTTCCGTGGACAGTGACTTTATCAAAATTCTGATTAAAATGCTATTCCATCTATTACCGTCTGCTTATTTATTTTTTAACCCAATCATCCTTCCTCCAGTGGATCCCCTCCCTTTTGTCAGGCTGCGATTCCCCAATAAGTTTGCAAGCTCTTCCCCCTGGACTCCAGCAGCCTCCTTTCCCTGGATACTGGACTTGACTGCACTGAAAACCCTTTAGCTGTGCAATCCGTTACTGCTGTAAACACATTACATTGCTACCTCTGCTGCCACATCTAGAATGTTCCTTACTTCATCATGCACAATAACAGTTAAACTCACAGAAGACATTGTGGCGGAATAGTGCTGCATGCTGTCACAATAGTTACATTTGTGCTTGTTTCGGCACATAGCTTTTACCCTTTTGCCTTTCCTTACAGCCATGCTTTCCTTCAGCTTGTAACAATGATAAATAGTGACAACGTAACAGATTTTATGAAAAGGTCATTCTCAAAAACAGTTCGGGAATTTGATCTGGTTGTTTCCCCTTGGCTTTTAGATCTATATACAAAATGCAAAGATTTTTACAAAGACATTGTAAGAAATTTATCTTTAATTTTTACCACATACATGTTGGTTTTTAAGTAGTCAGTAAATACAGTGTTATTTTTTTTTAAGTAGGTATGAGGACCTTTACCTGGAAAATTTCAAACCATAATATCCCTACTGTGATGAAATTCACTTCTTCATCTCCTCTCTGTCTCTTTGTGTCTGAGATGCGCCTGCTTACTGGCTGCATGTATTGTGACTTTCTGGAAGTTTCACGCGGTCAAAACCCATCATGAATGGTGAAATGTGCCATGTCTGAATTTTTTAAGCTTCACTAAGCAGCATTGCCTTAAGATTCAGAGAATGCTTGCAGAGGATGTGATGTTTTCTTCTTCTCTATGTCCCTATTATTATTGGTTATTTATTTCCAACCGATTGGCCGTCCAGAGAATGAGCTTGTGATACTCTTGTATTTTTCTGCCAACGTTGACCTTGAGAGTGATGCAGATATAAACTTGCATGATATCATTCTATGTATGGTAGCACACCCTGAGAACTTTATAACAAGTCTCTTTTAGCAACATTTTATACTTCTTTGTTTAATCTTTTATATCTATCTGTCCATCAAATCTTTGTGTTAAACAAAACAGTAGTTCACTTTTATCAGTTGTATATGTTGAAAAAAGCTGTATCTTATAGAATTTCCAGTGTGTCTTTTATTTATTTGTGTGTTTCCTGGGTTACACTGTGGTTATTTTATATTTATTCTCTGAAGTATTTATTTGATCTATTTTGTATTTTATGTCAACTTGTGGCATGACTTTGAAATAAAACTAAACAAATCAAAATTTTTGTCTTTTTATACATATGTGTGTGTGTGTGTGTGTGTGTGTGTGTGTGTGTGTGTGTGTTGTGTGTG
>JAQMYF010000026.1:11524713-11551811 GCA_030014195.1 Neosilurus mollespiculum | reverse complement strand
TCCACTCAATACATTGCTCTTCTGTTTACTGGTAAAACTTTAAATCAAAGATCTCGTAAAGATACAGTGAAATCTTAACTTTTAACCCTTAGCTTTGTAGCTCTGAAACTAATGTAGTTATGAAGGTTTTAGGGTATAGGGAACAATGTAAATTTGATTCATTACCAAACTGGTCTTTTATTATACAATTTATATGTCTCTAATTACCATAAAAAACACCAAATTGTCCAGCATTAATCCAGCATGACCTCATTTCCCAGTGTTATTGTCCAGTTGTTTTATGTTATTTTATTTGTTTTTTTTGTTAAGATTTCTAATTTCTCAAACTTTTTGCTGTAAATAACTAAGGAGTTCATAACATTTAAAACATTTTTTTTTTACCAGATACGAGCAACAAAGAACAATAAGGTGAACAATGAATCTATTTGTGTTTTCTGTATTTAATTTAATGAATACTGTAGTGCCTGAAATAATATCTATCTATAAGCCTTAATAAACCACACTTATGTAACTCATAGCTTAATAAGTGAGAAACATAACATTTGTGGCATGCAGCAGGGCACAAATTGGACTTAAATTTACCACCATTAACTGAATTATTTTTCAATTACAGCACCCTCTGAAGTGTATTATTTTTTTGGTTTGTACTAGAGCATATTGAGGAATGTTCTGGTGAAATGTGCCTGTTATCACATATGAGATGATGGCTATAAACAGTCGTTCTCTCAGCAACCTTTCTCTTTTTTTATCTTTTGAAACTCACTCACTCAATTGCCAAACAGCTTAATCCTTCTAGCGCTGCGGGGTGGCTGGAGCCTATCTCAGACACTGGACGAAGGCTGAACAGCTCGACAGACCTCTGCAGGGCCAACACACAAACAACCGTTCACACTCAGACCTAGGAGCAATTTGGAACAGCCAGTTAGCCTAATGTACATGTCTTTGCACTGTGGGAGAAAACTGGAGTATCCCGAGGAAACCCATGCAGAACATGGGGAATGCATACAAAGAACCCCCGAGCCTGTGACTCGATCCCAGGACCTTTTACTGTGAGGAGGATGACTTAATCACTCACTCTTGAAAGTGCCACCACCAAACCTCCACCGAGCCCAAAAAAATGCACAGCACCCCCAGAAAATCTTATCTCACAATGTTAAAGAATCCTTTAAGAAAAATCCACAATTTGATCCGGATCATCTCCAAGCCCCACCTCTAGTAGAAAATTCATGAAAATCCACACATAACTTTTCACATAATCCTGATAATAAATACACAAACAAAGAATATGTTGGTAAAACATAACCTCCTTGTCGGAGTTAACAGGACCAAAATGTAGCATGCCATGTTAGGGTGTGGTCACACTGGAGGTGTGATAAAAAGGTGACTGACGTAAATGTCAATTCGCGGCTGTTGCCTTTCATTCTCAAATTTTTGCGGTATCGCATTTTGGTCGACCGGTTCCTGAACACGTCGCAAAAAATTTCAAAAGTGTTTGAAATTTCTGCGAATGTCGCAAAACGAGGCTCTGACGAGGCTCAAATTCTTCTCAAACAGTCTGTACACGCCATGAGAAGGTCGCAAAGTTTTGCTCGCAAATTATTCATTTTTTGTTTGCTAGAAAAATCAACAAGTTGGAGACTTCCACACAGAAAGTTTGAGACTTACTGGCATCTGCTATATTCCGTGTATTTTGTCATCATTTGTATTTTATTCGCACTATTAACGCACTTCAAAAAGCGAACAAAACACGACTGATTTATGATGGGAGATTTGCTTTTTTTTCACCAAACATCCACAAACCAATCGCAAATTACTCGCAAATCAGTCAACACAAATTTACACGTTCCAAAAAAAATCAATTTGCATCGTTCTTTTTTCTATTGTGCCTCTAGTGTGATTACCAGGAAGCTAGAAACCACAGTCCTCTGTTCCTGTGGTGAAAAAAACCTACAGATGTAACGAAGCAGTGATACTGATGACTCCTTCTGTAAATGTTAATGAAATATCTCCTTACACAGAACTACCACACCTTTTAAACAACTATGAACATCACATTTTTAAATCTGTTAATTTTTAATATTAGCCAGCATTTGCCATGCAAGTCCCTGTTTTAACTGTTACTATAGAAACAATAATGTATTAACCTTTTGACCAGTCAGGATACTTTTCATTAATTTGTATCCATTTCACTTTTTAATTTTGTATTGCTGTGTTAGGTGTGACATAGTTCTGTCATTTCCATAAACAAACTATACATTGATAATATCAGTCACGCCCAGCTTCTTTTTTTAGATGGAAAAACACTGACCTTTTTTCAAACACAATCAGAAAGAGAAAGAGTGGGAGGAAGCAGATGGCAAGAGACGTGACCACACCATTGTAGTGTACTGACCAGTAGACTTTATCAGCTGTTCGACCTCGCGGCTACACGTGCATTTTAAGCCCTCCCTCCTTTAATCAGGATCATGAGTGAGGCTAAGTGACACCCTGAGCGTTTCACTGCTCTACTGCTTCTGCTGGATTCAGCATCTCTCAGAAACAGGTAGCAGCTTTAGCTCTTTACATAAAAACAAAGAAAGAGAAGGAAAAGAAAGACGTGGAATTATGTGTGTATTAAACCTGTGTTTCATATGTGACAAGACAAAAGTTTGATGGATGAACATACAGCTAATGAAATTTGCTCCTGAGTTTGTGTTCCTCCTGTGCACGCACCTGTGGATTTACTTCAGATGTTTCCAGAAAGATGGGACAAAAGATAAAAACGAAGTGAAAAGAAAAGAAGAGACGTGAATTTATCGATCTGAAAGGTAAGTAAACTTTCAGCAGTGGGGTTTAAGCTGCCTAAAGCACCACATGCTCTACTGAGGCTTTATTCAAAGCCTCTTATTGCTACGTATTTCCTATCACAGGCCATTCACCAGCTTAAAGTGCTGGGTCTCATGTATCTTTGTTGGTTTTGTTGGATCACAGCTACAGATGAATGAGCAGAGTTATATAATACAGAGTTCACAGATGTATAAATGGGGAAAGTTAGAAAACACACTGTTTAAGTATTAAACTGGAATCAGGGTAATGTTAGATTATTAAGTCAATGAGGTCACATACTGTATCTTATAAAAAATTAAATTGAAAGGGAAGTAGAGAAGTGATGGCTATTCGCTAGATCATATGTCAAAGGACTTTTAAATTCCTAAATCTGTTTGGTCAGAAGGTGCGGATTTATTTTCTCTAACAAGCTACAAATCACAGGTCTCGTTCTAACTCCTTATCATTTCTGTTGTTAATTTACACAAGGACTCATGGTCAAACAAACTAATTAAAATGTCTTGTGATTTAACTCACTCATCACTCTCTTATTTGCTGAACTGCTTAATCCTACTAGGGTCACGGGGAGGCTGACACTGGCCGAAGGCAGTGTACACCCTGAAAAGCTCACCAGACCCTCGCAGGGCAACACACAACTATTCACAATCATATCCACACCTAGGGACAATTTAAAACAGACAGTTAGCCTAGTTTGCATGTCTTTGGACTAATGGAGGAAACCAGAGTACCCGAAGGAAACCCACGCAAGCACATGGAAGAACATGCAAGCTCCACACCGAAATGCCTAAGCGTGGGAACTGAACTCAGGACCCTCGTGTTGTGAAGCGGATGTGTTAACCACTCTGGCACCATGCCGCCCTTGTGATTTAGGTTTTTTTTTTTTTTTTTTTTAAATACAGCTGTGGGGAAAACATTAGGATACCACTTTTAATGATGTTCCAAAAACTTTGATAGCTTCCATTTACAAAGCAGGGACTCTGGGACACTGGAGTAAATATCTCCTTAATCTTAATGGTTTCCCATGTACACGTCCTCATGTAAAGTATAGCTGTAGAAACAACAATATATTACATAATGAGGTTTCTGTCTGATGTACAGTATGATGAGGACATTCATCAACATTTAGTTTTCTTCTGACCAGTCAGAATCAGAAAACAACATACTGTATAATATGTTAAAGAAAGGTTGTCCAAAAACAGTGGAACACTCAGTGATGTGTTTATAGGATGGCTGAATGAAAATTAAGAGCACAAATTCTACATTAAAATCGAAATCAAAATGTAGAACATCTGCATTTTGGTCAGTTTATCAATCATCAACCTCTGAAATGTAGTTGTGATGGATGGATGACTGTATCTCATTGTACATACATCCATACATCTACGCTCTGTTTCGCTTAACCGTCATGATCATGGGGGGAATATGGAGTCTGTCCCAGCTTTGGGTGAAAGGCAGGGTACACTCTAACCAGGTCACTAACCTGTCACAGGGTTATGGCTTAACACACAGACAAACAACCATTCACATGCACCTTATCACCATGGCAACCTTATTGCTAAAGAAATCACCACCACGCAGCCACATATTATATGTTAAAAGTTCATTTAGATCAAACTGAAAGTATGTTTAGGAGCGAGATCAAGACAAACCAAGCCCAACTCAGAATAATTAAAATACTTGTTTTTGTTTACACTAGAATAGCCCTTCAGTCTTCAGAAGACAGGGTTCTTCAGATGGAGAAATATAGGAGTTCTTTTTGGTCTTGTCACCCAAATTATTATCCTTTCGGTCTATGTACTTGTGTGGAAGGCTTCCCAATAGATCACATGTTCAGAGAGAGAGCTTGTTTTATGATAAAAGGGTATTTACATGACAGTATGTACCACTTATCCAGCTGCTTATGTATGTATATTCTATCCACTCATCTAACAGTATGACGTTACAGGTCAGAACAACCTGGTACAAGAAATACTCTTAACTAATAGGAATAAGTATCAAGAGATTAAAATAGTTTTTAAGCATGAGGGTAAGCAAAAAGAAAAAAATAAAATAATAATAATAATAATAATAATAATGATGATAATAATAATTTATGTCCACAGCTTAATGCCCTTAGGGTCACAGGGAAGCTGGAGCCTATCTCAGCCGACTCTAGGCTAAGGGGCTACACTCTGAACAGCTCACCTGTCCATCACAGGACCAACACACACGCACAACTATTTACACACACACCTAGGGACATATTGGAACAGCCAGTTATCCTAATGTGCATGTCTTTGGACTGTGGGAGGAAGCCGGAATATCCACAGGAAACCCACAGGATCACAGGGAGAGCATGCAAACTCCACACAGAAACACCCGAGCCCTGAACCCACGCTCTTCTTGCTGTGAGGCAGACATGCTAGCCATTATGCCACCATGCCACCCCCCATTCACTTTCCTTACAGTGAAATTGTTTATTTCAAGTAATTTAAATGTTTTTTTAAACCACTTGCCAGATTGATAAGCATGCATGCACAACTATTTTAATGAAAACTTTTGAAGGACCTTTAGGTCTTGGCAAGATGACACCCAAACACATCAGTAGCATACAGAACACCAGACCCTAGGTTCCACCTGCAGGAGGTTTTAATCAATGGCTTAGATGTTTAAATTTTTTGTTTAATGAAATTATGGAGCTGTAAAATATACATTTATTGTGTCATTTGTTGGGCGGCACAATGGTATAGTGATTAGCACTTCAGCTTACAACAAGAAGGTTCTGGGCTCGTCAAGAATGTTTTTGTGTGGAGTTTGCATGCTCTCCCTGCGATCCTGTGGATTTCCTTTGGATATTCCGGTTTCCTCCCTCAGTCCAAAGACAAGGCAAAGACCAGGTTTTTTGAAGTAATGTGCCCTGAACAATCAAATCATTAAAGAGTTGTTTGACCACAGTCACTCTTCACATGTGAACAGAAGAATTTCATTCAAACTGACACATATTGGTGAAAATGTTATGATTTGGGGTTGCTTTGCTGCTTTAGGGACTGGGCACCTTGCAATCTTTGATTCAAGTATAAATTCTTTGTAAACAAGAGTGCTTGTAGATTTTATGAGGCCAATTTGTTTGTAAGACCTTTCAGTAGGATAATCATAAGTTCATCCACTAAGGAATGGTTTAAAAAGAAGAAATGGTTTATGAAATGACCTAGTAAAAGCTCACATTCGAACCCCATTGAAATGTGGGGAGATTTAAAAAGAGCAGTACATACAAGAAAAGCATCAAGCATCTTGTAACTGAAGGAATTTTGCATGGATGACTGGTTAAAAAATGTAGCAAGCTAATGTAAAAAACTATTGGGCAATTATGCAAAACACCTAGAAGAAGTTTTTCTGCTAATGGCGGCAATAGTCAGGGTCAGACTTAATGCAGTCCTCCTGAAGCCAGTTGGTGATAAAGGCCTTACTTAATAGCCAACAGTAGCAGCTTGGAGGTGCTGGGGCTTGAACTCTTAATTTCTCAATCAATACTCCAGAAACTTAACTGCAAAGGAAGGCACTGCTGCCTGCCAGGAATGTTCTTATAACAAGAAAATTAAATTTTAAAAAGTACTTGTATTACATACCAGAAATCCATGGCCCAACAGGGAGCGGAGTTCCTGTTACCATCTCATAGTCCTATAACCACATACCCTCAAGTTGTTGTTTTTTAATTATGATTTTATGTTCTTTTATAGCATAGCAATTTGCCATTTAACATTAATATAATTCCCCCGCTTCCCCCACCCTGTTTTTTCTCCCCCAATTTTTTTTTTAGCCATATTCCATAATCCCACCCCTCAAGTGTTGCTTCCTTATCATATATACCAACCAGGGAGGGGCATAAGCATTAACCAGGGAGGGGCATAAGCATGCACATGTCCCCTCCATGACGTGATGCTGCCATCTGCCTCTTTACGAACTGTTGCACATCCGCATTTGGAGGTGGCCTAACAGCCTCGGAGGGAAATCACTATCCATCCCTTTTGTATGAACGAGCTCACAGACACCCATGGAATGGCTAGTGATTGCTGTGAGTGAATGGAGCGTATGCCATCCTTTCCTCCCGTGTGAGCTTGGCTAATTAGCTCCCATGAACTCCCAGTCGTGGATGGCTATGGCACCAACCTGGATTCGAACTTGCAATCTCCATGTTGTTAGACAATTACCTTGTCGATGTGCCACTCTGGAGCCCCAACATTAATATAAAATGTCCACAGATGTTGCACAGATGTACACTAATAAGACAAAAAGACGCAGGTTGTTCCTGATGAACCTTCCCTGAACTTAAGAGTTTTACCTCTGACCATTACAAAATGCTAACACTAAAAGATTCTTCTATAAATGTTTCCAAAAACTTTACCTTATCAACAGTTTATAAAAAAAAGTTAATAAATAAAAAAACACATTTTCATATATTTATTTTTAGTCTTTGATTGGTGTGTAGTGGCCAATCTGTCAAACAGTCCCTGGGAATAAGCTGTTACTATAGAAATAATACATTAATATCACCCTGTTGTTTCAATTAGAGCTGGCAGAGTTATAAAAAATGAATCAGCATCTTTTGACCAAGCAGATTTAAATATTTAACAACACTGTGCTTGAATGTGCTATACTTAGAATGCATGTGTTATCTTAGATCATTACTAGATTTACCCAATTTTTAAGAGGCGTGTGAACCCTGTAGTGAAGCATTGCAAATTATATTTTGTTCAAATATTTTTATGAAAGGACTCCGGATTTCTCAAGGTTTAGTTTAGTAAATCTGCTTATTTGTGTCAATTGTTTGGTTACAAAAGTACTCTTACAAAACACAAGCCAGGCAGTGAATTTCATCATCCAACCCTTCACCTATTTTAAATTCTTCCGTAGCCTATAAAGTCCATATTAACTTGTACTCTAAGCAAATTATTTTTGTTTCCATACTGTGCAGATGCTCTATTCCAAACCCCAGGTCTGTGCTAGACTTTTGAATTCTGCCATTATCCACAATTCAAAAAATAAATCTGGGTTCAGGAAGCAACACAGCAGGGCAAAAGCCCAGCCCAGAATGGACACTGACCTCCTGTTAACTGGCAACACTGGCTATATGAGAATTTTATATCCTATTGGACTCAGAACTTCTTTAAAACAATCTGACTGCAATAACTGAGATGGCTTGCTTGACTCTCTGGCTCTGCTGTTTCCTGGGTCAACTTATATCTTCCCAGCCAACAATAGTTTGCTACCATAGATGGTGTCCAGTCCCAATTGCCCCCTGTCCACCATGGAGTCCCTCAAAGCTCAGTCCTTGGACCTTTAATATTTTGTATCTACATATTTCCTACTGCCTACATTATGCATTCTCATGGCCTCAGTTCATGATTTGTATGCAAACAATACTCAGATTTACATCTGTGCATCAAGACTCAGACACCAGCGCTGCACTTATGTCAAAAATTTACGTCTCTTCCTCGACTCTGTCCCCTTATTTGAAAAAATACAGCTACTTTTTTCCATTTCAAAAATATTGCCTTGATTTCCTCAAACATATTTCCTTGAGCATTTTTGCAAGAGTGGAATAAAACTGCTAAATCAAGATGAGACAGATCTAAATAGCTCATTCCCCAAAGGTCTGAGTAATGTAGTACAAGCAAAAAGTAATTTACATTAGCATTCCATTTATGTTAAGTTTTTGGAAAATGTCATGATTTTTGTAATTTTTTTTTTACACCAACACAATGGATATGAAATGAAGCAAGAGAGGCGAGAGGCTGAATACATTGGCGAGAGGCTGGGAACATCCTGAACAGGTCCCCAATCCATCGTTAGGCTAACACTAACGATCATTCACACTCATATTCACATCTGTGTTCAATTTCAATTAGCCACTTGACTTAACGTGTGTCCTTGGACTGTGGGTGGAGACCAGAGTACCCTGAGAAAAGCCATGAAATCCTGGGGAGAACATCCATACTCCACACAGAAAGGCTCCTGTTGGCTGCAAGGTTCAAATAGAGAACCTTCTTGCTATAAGGCAGCAGTGCTAACCACTCTGCCGCCCACTACTTATGTAACCAGGTTATTATACTTCCCACACCTGAAAGGGTTCTATTTGTTTTTCGCTTAAATTTTGTTGGTTGTTTAGTTCACGTTAAGGGTGAAAAAATATGTCTTGGTTTCTTTTTACATCAAAACTTGACATTTTTATCAGCAGTGTATAAACTTTCTCTATTCTCTGTAGGATTATGAATGGCAGCACTGTCTCTGGTCATTTTACCATAACAACCTCTGTGCTGGCCTCGCATTTTAAACATACTGGTTGTTAGAAATCAAAATGCCTGATCTATAGTTATTATATAGTAATGCCTAATCTATATATTTATAATACTATAAATACTGCACATTACATGACATATGTTTCAGCCAATGTCCAAAAGTGCTCTTTGTCTTACCATCAAGTTATTTCTACAGTCAGACTTTTTTCTTGCTGAAATTTGAGCTGATTAGATCAGCTTGCAGTAGCATTAATACTGTTTTCCTGTGAGACCCGTTGCCCTGGTAATGTGCTAAAACATAAAGATCAGTGACAGCATGGCACTCGATAGGGAAATGACTATACAGAAATATGCAAATTTAAGGTCTGTATAATTACCAGCAGCTTTACCTCTAGGGATGTAACTAAGCCCTTAAGACCTCAGGCCAACTGATCTGTACTGTGGGATGTGTAATTCAGCTGGTAAAATTACAGAAGGCAGACATAGAACACCCATCGAAAAACCATAGTGACTATTAAAAAATCTGTCCATGCAAATTGACCTTGAGACAGCTACTAGGCATTAGCATGCAGTCATTTTATTTATTATGACATAAAAACTTAAATAGTATATTATTAATAACTTAAATCTACTTAATATTAAGAACATTATTTTTTTAAATATATTTTATGTAATTTATGTAATATCTCCCAGTGCTTGTGTGGGTTTTCTCTGGGTACTCTTGTTTCCTCCCACAGTCCAAAAACATGCACAGTAGGCTAATTGGCTGCTTCATATCGCCCCTAGGTGTGAGAGTGAGTGTGAATGGTTGTATGCGTGTTGGCCCTGCAATGGCCTGGCGAACTGTTTAGTGTGTACCCTGTCCCAGAATCGGCTGAGATGCTTGCCATTCTCCTCACAACGCTGGTTACGATTAAGCAGCTTAGAAAATTAATAAATTAATGAATTTATGTAATAAAAATACAGTAAATTTAGAAGAATTACAGTAACAATAAAGGGGAATTAACCCAAACTTAAAAGCTTGCATATATAGTATATGTCCATGCCCATCAAAATGCACTATTATTACAATCTTCTTCATGAAAAAAAAGGAATAAATCCATTGCCATTGTACTATGAAAAGTGGGGAGTGGGAGTGACGCTGAAGCAACAGTTGCTGGTGAAGTGTTGCATTAAATGTATATTATATGTGTAAGTACTCTCTCTTTCTTTCTTTCTCTCTTCTCTCTTTAAATATATGTGTTCATATAAACAAACAGACACATGTCAGATATATGTGAATATAAAGTGGAATCATGTTGAGATGTGCTTAGCCTTATTTTACTAATAGAAGTTCACTATTCCATAACAGATTTGTTGGTGCATAACCTTTCATCATTCATTCATTTACCGAACCTCTTAATCCTAATTAGGGTTGCGGGGAGGCTGGTGCCTATCTCAGCTAACTCTGGGTGAGGGCAGAGTACACCCTGGACAGCTCGCCAGGCCATCGCAAGGCCGAAACACGTTGTAGCCTACTCTTTTAGTGCATAAACTGTATACAGTTATTTTTGGTGCCATCTTTCCTTTTTGTAGCCTACGTGTTTACGTCGTATTCTTGTGATTTTGCACTCTCGTGAAAGTGAAATGAACTACAAATGGCATCCTTTTCAAACAAGCTAATGTAAACTGTCAAACACATTATAGCAATTTTATGGATGTAAGTAAAAACCACCTGTTGATGAAAATATACATATTTTCAGTGTAACAGGAGTTTGTAAGGCTTTTGTTTTTCAATATATAGTAATTTTTCCCTTCAGTAATAATGGTTAGTATTTACATTTGTGGCACGGAGATAAGCATTCGTCAAAATTTGACCTGTGTACAAACCTGGCAGCTTTTATATCATATCACGAACTCATTTAAATCCTATTTATACATATCTTTATGCTGCAGTGGGTATTTTACAGAGAATCAGGGTTGTATCCTGTGGCAGTAAACCAGGCTTTTACAGCTACTTACTACCATCTACCTACTCGCACTTGGTCAAACCTTCCTTGAAACATGGCCTCACATTCACTCACATGCTAAAGTGCTTCCTTACCAAGCTAATTCGACCCCTTCTCTCCTTACTCTGTATCTTCATGAAATTAAAGAAAGGGTGGCAATAAGTCTTTTATAAACTATTCTAACAAAATTAGACTTTAAGACTGGCTTCAAGATAGTAAGTCACATTTCTCTTTGTCACTAATTGGGTGATAGGGGAGCACAGTGCCGTAGTGGTAAGCACGTCCATCTCACAGCAAGAAGATCCTAGGCTCTGAGATCCACACGACCCTAGTATGACTAAGTGCTTCAGCAAATGAAATAATAAACTAAGTGGGTGATAAGTGGAAAACAGGAATGTATGTAAAGTATCACTGTGTCATACTATTTGGGTGTCAGGGAGGCTGGAGCCTGTCTCAGCTGACTGCAGGCGAAGGTGGGGTACACTCTGAACAGCTCGTCAATCCATTGCAGGGCCAACACACACAACCATTCACATTCGCATTCACACCTCGAGGCAATTTGGAACATCCAATACGCTTAAAGTACATGTTTTTGGACTGTGAGAGGAAACCGGAGCACCTGGAGGAAACCTACTCAAGCACAGGGAGAGCATGCAAACTCCACGTAGAAACGCCCTCGCTCAGTCCAGGACCCAAACCTAGGACCTTCTTGTTGTTAGGCGATTGTGTTAACCACTACACCATTGTGCTGCCTTCTTGTATATCTTGTCTATATATAAATATTTTAATGTAATTATAATAGATATATGTATATGATATATAATTGTCATGCAACTGAGGCTTAGAGGTCTGCTATGTGATTTTATTAATAAACTACTTATTTAATTTGTCCTGCATTTAGACAAAAAACAAACAAATAAACAATAAAACCAGCAGGATATAATTTGAGGGCTTAATAGAGAACAGGTGCACACACTTGAGAAACAAACCAGTGACACACAAAGCACTAGCAGGACCTGAAACATGTAAAACTAATCAAGAAGCAAAACAAAAGCACAATGAGACGCGCACAGTTTTCTCTTTCTGCTAGGAAATGTGCTGTGTGCTGAGTGACACCTCCTCATCCTCACACCATATTGTCATGATGTGAAGCATTAGGTATTACCTTGTAGCTCATTTTACAGCTGTTTGCTTTAAGGTCAGAGAAGTAAAAATGCATTTATTCACTTGCCCTGTGTTGAGGGTTTTAATTATGTCTATCACTGAGTGTTCTAAGAGTAATAAATAAAGAAGAGCTTAGTGCCACAAGCTCTCCCGGTCTTGGCCATGTGACTCGTTGCTGTTCCCATGGCTAAAAAGCAAAGCAACACATACTTTCACATCTGTTTCAGCCCTGCTTAGAACAGGAAGTGCTGTGTTCTGGAAATTTGAATAATTATTGCATTGCTATTCACTTGAGAGCATAACAATTACAATGTTTTAATGCTGAACAAAGCTTTGGGTTTGCCTCAGTGATGTACTGCAGTGCTATTTTTGACAGCGCTAATCTGCAAGCTAATTAACATAGAGTACAGGAGCAATTAAGCTGTCCATGACAAACTTCTCATTACCTTTATTTAGTAAAACCCAGGAAGTATCACATCAGTGTTAGTGTCCGCCCTCAGCATTCAGTCCATTAGCTTCTTTGTAGCCATTTGTTAAATTCGGTTATCAAAATTCAAGCTGTTATGCAATTGTGTGATTAAAATCTTCACAAATAAGCACTTTGTCCCTGTCAGTTATTTGGTCTTAGGCTTATAAGCTTTGTAAATATAGTTGTGCATATAGTCATCTTCATCTTTTCCACTTGGTCTGTGGTCAGGTCATGGGGGCAGCAGCCTAAACAGTGAGGTCCAGACATCCCTCTCACCAGCCACTACCGCCAGCTCTTCCGGGAGGAAGCCAAGGCATTCCCAGACCTGCTGAGAGACATAGTCCCTCCAGCGTGTTTTGGGTCGACCCCAGGGTCTCTTCCCGGTTGGACATGCCAGCAACACCACACCAGGGAGGCGTTCGGGAGGCATTCCAATCACATGCCCAGGCCCCCTCCACTGGTACCTCTCAACACGGAGGAGCAGCGGTTCTACTTTACGGATGACAGAAATTCTCACCCTATCTCTAAGGGAGAGCCCTGCCACCCTGCGAAGGAAGCTCATTTCAGCCGCTTGTATTCACGATCTGGTTCTTTCGGCCACTACCCAAAACTTGTGGCCATAGGTAGGGTAGGAACATAAATCGACTGGTAAATCGAGAGCTTAACCTTCCTTTCTTCACCACGACGGACTTGTTCAAGCTCCTCTTTACAGCAGAGGTTACACCAATCTGCCTGTTGATCTCCACTCCATCCTTCCCTAACTCGTGAGATATTTGAACTCCTCCACTTGAAGCAGGACCTTATTCCAGACCGCTTCACACTCAGCTGCGAACTGCTCCAGAGAGAGCTGGAGGTCCTGGCTCAATGAAGCCAAAAGGACAACATCATCCGCAAAAAGCAGAGATGAGGCCACCAAACCAGAACGCCTTGGCTTCGCCTAGAAATTCTATCCATAAATATCATGAACAGAACCTGTGACAAAGGACAGCCTTGGCAGAGTCCAACCCCCACTGGAAACAAATTCCACTTGTTGTTACCAATGTGGACCAAGCTCTGGCTCCGGCAATACAGAGACCGATTGGCCCGTAGCAATGGGTCCAGTATACCATATTCGTAGAGCACACCCCACAAGATAGCCCAAGGAACACGGTCGAAAGCCTTCTCCAAGTCCACAAAGCACACGTGGACAGGTTGAGCAAACTCTTATGCCCCCTCCAGGATCCTGTAGAATCAGAATCATCAGAACCAGAATACTTTATTGATCCTGGAAGAAATTGTTTGCACACAGTTGCTCCATACCAAGTAAAGAAAAGCATAAAATAAAGATAAAAGTCTCAATAAGAAAAATTACAAATTACAAATGTCTATATATATATATATATATATATATACATGCGGCCACAAATCCAGTGACACCGCTACATCGTCGATCATCAACATAATTTTTCATGCTTTCCCCCCACCAATAGTGCATGTGTTTCACATGTGATTTCAAACACAATAAATATTATTTTCAGGTTAAATTGTTCCATATTTAATGCATATGTACAGTATACATTTTCACTTGTAATTTCTCAAATGATTAATGAATCTATCTAGTGATTAGTGTTTCTGCCTTACAGGTCTGGGTTTGAATCCTTGACTCTGTGAGGATGTTTCTGTATGGAGTTTGCATGGTTTTCACATGCTTGTGTGGGTTTCCACCTGGTACCTCGGTATTCTCCCTCAGACCACAGACATAGACAATAGGCTAACTCATTCATTCATCATTCATTTTCTGCACCACTTAATCCTAAATAGGGTCATGGTGAGGCTGGCACCCATCTCAGCCGACTCTGGGTGAGGGCAGAGTACACCCTGCGACAGCTCGCCAGGCCATCGCAGGGCAGAAAGTGCCCCCAGTAGGCTAAATGGCTGTTTTAAATTGCCTCTACTTGTGAGTGTGAATGTTTGTGTGTGTGTTGCCCCTGTGGTGAACTGACAAACTATTCAGGGTGAACCTCGCCTTCATCCAGAGTCAAGTGAGATAAGCTTTAGCCTCCCTACAACCATAGACGAGTAAATTGGTTCAACAAATTAATGAATTAATAAATTATTAAATCTAGTCATTCACATCCAGAGCAGGTTTTCATTTTGCAAAATTTCTAAGATAAATAATTTAGTTTTCATATGTTTTATTATTATTATTATTTTTTAATTTTGACATTTTATCTTGTATCTTCTATATCATGTAACTTTTTTTTATGTGATCACAGTTCACATGATCTCACATGCACACTTTCAGGGCAAAACATGATAAAATCATAGAAAATGTGATCAAATTATACACAAAATCCCATGTGAAATGCAGTGTTTATCAAATGGCGACATTTCTGTGTGTTTGCAGTATAGCGCGCTCTTGTTAAGTGTTAATGTTGCTGTTTCTTCCATTCAGGACACTCACTTGGTGACTAATGCCAAGAAGTAAAAATACAGAAACATGGTTATTCTGCAGCAGGTAGGATTATGATTATCTGTCAGAAAATACATATGAGGAGTCCACTTGCAAAACCTGCTAAGTCAAGTTTTGTAAAAAATAAAAAATATATAATGATAACAATACAAATAAAACTTTTTTTTTAATTATTTCCTTGCATATGTCCCACTGATAGCTCCACTTTCAAAACCTGCTAACTCGTGTTATAAATTGTAGCAGAAGAAGCGAAACTCTGTCAGATTGTATCTATGCCTATAAAAAAAGAAAAAAATTTTTTTAGAAACTGACAAATTTGATTTCGCAGGTTTTGTAAGTTGACTCCTCATTTATATATATGCATATAAAAAGTTTGGAAGCAGAAGCATTCAAAAGCCTTTTGATTTAAAATTTAACTAACTACCATAAAACTGACCTCACTCCATCGAGGATAAGGCAATAAAATCACTTGGATGCAAAACCTGCTAAATCCCACAGAAAATCTTATATTTAACATATATGGTATAGTATATTAAATAAAATAATAATTAGTTTACACGGAAAGGCTGAGGAGGATATACTGTACAGAAATATACACTGGGGGCAGGCATGGCCAAATGGATAGAGAAGCGGCTTTGGGACCAAAAAGGCGCTGGTTTGATTCCCGAACCAGCAGGAAAAATGTGTAGTGGCAGAGGAGTGAGCTGCACCGTCCCTTCCTCCATATTTATGGCTGAAGTGCCCTTGAGCAAGGCACCTAACCCCCAACTGCTCTCTGGGCACCCCAATGTGTGGCAGACCACTGTGTGTGTGCGTGTGTGCTCACTTTGGATGGGTTAAATGCAGAAGTCAAAATCTCCCATGAGGAATTAATACAGCCTAAAATTATGTATATATATATATATATATATGGCCCATCACAGTGGGTATTAGGTCAGAAATTATTGATTTTAAGTTACTGCTACCATTGTTCAGCTTATATCCTTATCCCTATAATATAATTGTCTAGTTTTGGAGTAACTAACCAAAACCTGCCAGAAATTTTCAGCCTTTTAAGCATGAAACTTTTTTTTCTTATAATATTATTTCCTGATGTATACATAAAACATTAATATAACCACAGCATGTATCCATTTTCAATTAATTATTATTAAAAGTAGTAGTAGTAGTAGTAGTAGTAGTAGTAGTAGTAGTAGCATTTTGGTAATTAATCTACAGAAATCTATATGCATTCATCATGGAAATGAATGTCATCGCAGCATTAGACTTTCAATCATTTCTATGAACTTCTTTTTCTGGAGAAGAATGATTATTATGTAGAACTTATAGTTCAGCATATGCCAGCATTTTATTGAAATTTGTCATACCTTGGCAGAAGTAATATAAATCGTTAATATGTGATAGGGCCGTAACATACTACTATATTCTCTGTAAAAAACATATTATTTATGTGAAAATGGTCATTATTTCATTTGATTGATTGAAGTCATAGATTGTTTTTTTTGTTTTTTTCCTACAGGGGGATTTTGTCTGGTTGGATTTCAAGACAGGCAAGCCGTTTGATGTTCCAGTTGGAGCTGTGGTTAAGCTTTGCGACTCAGGCCTGATCCAGGTCTTGGATGATGAGGGTCAGGTGAGTGTTTAAGTAAAAAAATGACAAACACCATGCCAAAAGATGCCCTGCTTTCTTGTCACTTGACCTTCAAGTGTGATTGATGCTGAAATAAGAATGTTTTATGTGTGTGTGTAGGAACACTGGATCTCTCCTCAGAATGCCATGAACATAAAGCCCATGCACCCTACCTCCATCCATGGAGTGGACGACATGATTCAACTGGGAGACCTGAACGAAGCTGGCATCCTCCGAAACCTTCTTATTCGCTATAATGAAAGAGTTATATATGTGAGTGTATGATTTTCAAGTATAGAGTAAAAGACTTGCATATTGTATTCATGCTGTTATAGTAAAATAATCAACAAGACAATAGTGTTACGAAGCAAGTTTTCTGTTACCATTCAAGTTAGATAAAATCACACTCTCAGATGGAAACGTGGGTTTGACTCCCACTTCTGACATTGACCTTCACTTTGGGAGCAGCCGTAGCCTAATGGTTGGAGTGTTTGGGACCAAAAGGTAGCTGGTTCGATTCCCGAGCAGCACCTTCCATATGAGACAGCCCACTGCTGTGAGTGTGTGTGTGCTCACTGTTTATGTGTGTGTGCTGACCTTGGATGAGTTAAATGCAGAGCTAAAATTTCCCTTGTGGGAATAATACAGCATATCAACATCAAAAACAAATGAATGTATCACATACATTAAACAGCCATGCCCTCCCCAGTGTCTTTTTTTTTTGTATTTTGTAGTGAATTCCTCTGTTCTGCAGACTTTTCTCTAGTGGAAACATATAGACCATTACAAAACATTGAGAATGGAGATGCCCTACATAAATATAAAATGAAAGTCTCCTTACAGAAAACTTTAATTTGTTTTTGTTTGTAAAAGATTGGCGTATTTTTAATTTATTAGTCCCTGAACTAGCTGTTACTACAGAAATTGTAACTACAATAAGTGGGTTTAAATATAGCGTGATTTGAAATGCAGCCATATCTTTTGTAATTTTGTCTGAAGGTGATGCGACTAAATTTAGTCCATTTATTTAAATTATTTTGTTTAATTGCTATGTCAGCGTTATTGCTTTTAAGCCTAGAAGACACTTACTGTACTGTTTTTTACTTTTATTGATGCACAGGAGGACAGATTGGTAATAAAAGTCACAGGTGGTGTATATAATATGCTAGGCCCTTTTTCTTTTCTTTTTCTTTTTTATTTATGGCTTTTGCTGTGTTTGCTGTATGCTCAGATCAGCCAGTTTTGTTAAAATATGACCTTTTCCTTTTGGTTCACTGTGACATCCCCTTGAGCCATTTTCACCACTGTAATACTTGATGAAGGACAACATGACCCTGACTGGCTTTGAGCTGCACCTTAACTAAATTTAAAGTGACTGAATCGTAGATTCGTAGTAGAGTGTAGTAACAAGATCAATACTTTGCAGTAAGCATTAATCTTTTTAGGAAATGTATTTTTGTGTCCATTTATTAAATAAACATCAATCTAGAGAGACAAGTGAAAAATTATCATTATATCTTATTTTTTAGATTAATATCAATTATATTATGCATACTTAGCTTAAGAGTATAGCGTATTTATTATAAGATTCATACTATGAGTACAGAGAGGAGATTTTTTTTAAGCAATGTTTATTTATTTTTATGTTTGACAATCAAATAATATAGCTATATCGAATTCAGCTATATAGAACACAGACTCAGTTATATAGAACACAGACTCAGTTAATTCGGCTTTCATAATGGAATAATGACTACTTGACAATAACTTATGTCACTGAATAGTCTATAGGGACTACTCAATACACTGACATCCATCCTGAGGTAAATAAAACGTTCTACCATGGTTGGCATGAAATAATAATAAAAAATCATAATAATCATAGTAAATGTTTTGACCGTCACATATTTTGTCACTATCATCGCAATCATCACGATTCCACCAAGTTCCCTCATGATTATCACGAGTCAATCCCACAACCCCCAGTGCTCATCATGATTCTCTCTAATTGTGAAGATCGTGGACATCGTGGCCTCAGTGTAAACGTTTTGAATAGAGCAAAGCACTGTATAGCTAACGGTATCTTTTCATACTAAAATCTAATGCTGTTACCTTCTCCAAGTAGCTGTGACAAACTGTGAGTACCTGATTTTGATTCAGTTATTAATATTTCTTTAATAATGTTTTAAATCAACAGATAGCGGACCAGTCAGATCTTTCCCAGAGTAGTTTAAAGTAATAAACATTTGGGTCATTTTCAGGCCCCAGAATTCTGTGCTAAAATACATTATTTTCAAGACCAAATGAGACAATATCTTTGTGCAGTTTGTCCAAAGAAATTTGCATTAAAAATGTAAATGTAAATACATAGGTAAAATGTAATAGTCAATTTTGGTGCGGTGCCTTCCCAACAGTATCCTAGGTTATTCAAGTCCAAATTTTAATTTTAAAAAATCCTGATAGCCTACACACTTTACACTTTACACAGTGGGTTGATTTAATTAATAGTTTTTGATAATGATGATGATAATGACTACTACTACTAATACTACTACTACTACTCTATTATTATTATTATTTTTATTATTATTATTTTATTGTTAGTTCCTCACATAATGCAGGTCAGTCTGTCTGTCCGTCCGTGCGTGCATCCATGTGACCACATCCTTGTCTGGGCTGTAACTTATGATGTGTAGGGTGGTAATGCACCATGTCACCTGCCAATGTTAGATCACTGTGACCTTGACATTTGACCCCACTTAAAAGGAAAAGCTTGTCCAGGCCATAGTTCCTATATGTTTAGCCTCACATATACCAAACTGGGCATATTATTTGTTTATTTATTTATTTTATTATTACTTATTTATTACTATTTCATCTACAGAATGCATTGCATAAACTAATATACCCTTTGCACTGTTGTGCACCTTGATGTTTCAGACATACACAGGATCAATCCTGGTGGCAGTGAACCCGTACCAGCTCTTTCCCATCTACACAGCAAACCACATTCGCCTGTACACTAATAAAAAGATAGGTGAAATGCCTCCACACATCTTCAGCATTGCTGACAACTGCTACTTCAACATGCAGAGGATTAACAAGGACCAGTGCTGCATCATCAGGTACTCACTATAGTGTACATATCCTCTTGAGACTGTCATATTTTTTCCCAACAATGTTGATCCACATATGAGAGCCATTGGGTATTACTCTTTTCCCAAACTTCTTCTTGTTTGGTGGTGAGGGACAGAAGCAGTGTGAAGAAATAGGAAGACACACAACATTAATTTTTGGGTCTCAGGAGGTTATTCTTGCTGCTTAACACTTAATGTTGAATTTTCAAAGTAGAATTCTTGGTTATTAAAATAGTTTGAATGTATAAAAGTAATTTACCTTTACATACATTACTGAAAATAAACAGGAGGAGTTAAAAAGGAGTTAACTGGCAGCAGCTGCTGCTATAATTCTCCACAATTTTTACACTATGCCATACAAAATTCCGTATGCGTGCCCTTCCATGTGCCTGTTTTAAACAGTAAGACCTGCAGGCATGTAACAAACTTTTTCAGAGTTTGTTTTTAATAGGCAAAATAACACAACAGTAACGTAACACTAAGATTTACTGTAATTGTAAACTAATTTTTAAAAATTAGTTTACAACTACAGTAAATCTTAGTGTTAAATTAAGATACAGTAAATACAGTAAATATTACTGTTAAAGGTATCTTCTAGATCTTTGTTAAGCAAAAAAAATAGATACATAAATTAAGAAAGAAGAAAAGACATTTATAAAGAGGTTCCCTTGTTCACTCCAGTTTTGATCACAAGATATTGTGATAAAAACTGGAGAATTTTTGGGTTCATGCTGTGAAGGGAACATAATCTACATCAGGCTGGTATGATGAAGCCAAGTTTCTGTCATCCTGAAAGTGGTATTTCACAAATACTTAATATATATATATTTTTTAAGCATATGGAATAACACTGTCATGCTGTTTTGTGGCAAAGATGAAGATGAATACAAATCACAGATTCCCAGATCTTTATTAATATGATAGTTCAGTTCAGAAACACAGTCCAAACTCATAGAAGGTAAGGGATGATTACAATAGAGGTGCGCCAGAAAAGCGACTGATGCAAATAGATTTTTTGCGAATTTTGAAATTTGCGTCAAGATTTTGTGACTCCACATGAAAGCTTGCATGTGGACCGCAATTTGCAACTGATTGGCGAGTAATTAGCAATTGTTTTGCAGATGATTGGTGAAATTAAAGTGAATTTCCTGCAAATCAAGTCTCGTTCAGTCAGTCTCGTTTTGATGGCTTTTTGTTCACAAACCATTCGCTTTTTTATTAATGCGAACAAAATGAAAACGAATACAATATGAATCATGACAAAATACATGGAATATGGTGGATGAAAAGCAAGTCTCAACCCTTTTTCAAACTTTTCGTGCAGAAGTCTCCAACTTGCCTTTTTTCCTTTGCGAACAAAAAAATTTTATAATTTGTGAGCAAAGCGACAACATTGCAACCTTCTCACGACATGTGCAGACTGTTTAAGAAGTGTTTGAGAGTACTCCGCGTCAGAGCCTCTTTTTGTGACATTCGCGGAAATTTCAAGCATGTTATGCGATGAGTTCACAAACCAAAAGTTCATTCATTTTCTGAACTGCTTAATGCTAATTAGGGTCGCAGGGAGGCTGGTGCCCATCTCAGCCGACTCTGGGCGAGGGCAGAGTACACCCTGGACAGCTCACCAGATGCTGCGAATGACGTGAGACAAATTTGAGAACATTTTGAAAATGAAAAGCGACAGCCGCGAATTGCTATTTGCGTCAATCGTTTTTCTGGTGAACCTCTAGTGTCATCACCCCCTAAGGAGGCAGCACGTAATTGATCAGACAGACAGGATATTGTAGGCAAGGCAGAATTGTATAGTGAGGTAAGAAACATTTATAGGCAGAAGATCAGTATCAGAGATCAGGCAGAGAGTCAAAAAACAAAATAGCACGAAATAACGAACACCATAATACAGCTTGGTCCACACTGGCTAAAACACAGAGGCAGTCTTTACCCTTATATAGTGTGGCTGTTGTGGTGCATGAATCTCTCTGTCTTTTTTTTTTTTTTTTCAAGCTAATGTATGTTAAATTTTCTTTTTGTGTGTTATCCTCCTAAGTGGTGAGTCTGGAGCAGGAAAAACTGAGAGCACCAAGTTGATCCTGCAGTTCCTGGCTGCTGTTAGTGGACAGCACTCATGGATTGAGCAACAGGTTTTGGAAGCCAACCCCATCCTGGAAGGTCAGAATGAGCACTGTTCTGCTTTTGATGGAGATATAGAGGACTGCTTAGTTGTGTGTAGAAATCAGACAGGCTCATGATGAAGCGTTATTCGGAGGTTTGCATCTGTCTGACGAGACATCAGCCTGCTGTTTAGACGTCCATATGGGAAACGATTCTCTTTGGAATCCATTAGTATGCACCTGCTCCCAATATGTCTGCCATGTAATGTTCTCCTAATGACTGGGATAAAACGCCTCCATTAATCACAAACTATTTTTCGAACTCTGAACACAATTCTGCTTTAAGATAAGTCCAGAAGCAGGTTTCCATAATTCTTTTTTATGGATGAGAAAAACCTCAATAAAATTCTTGCTGCATGAAAGAGGTGCACCGTAATCGAAGTTAGCTCAGCAGGAGTGTTTTTGTTCTTGTACAGCGTTCGGCAATGCAAAAACCATACACAATGACAACTCCAGCCGGTTTGGGAAGTACGTCGATATTCATTTTAACAAGAGTGGAGCCATCCAGGGAGCAAAGATAGAGCAGTACCTGCTAGAGAAGTCAAGAGTGTGCAGACAGGTAATGTCTTTTGTGATTTTCTTGATTTATGAAATGAATGAATGAATGAACAAATGAACAAACGAATGAATGAACGAATGATCCCAGGATTCTCAGGCATGGGAAGTAAAGGTGAAGTAAAGTAAAGGTGAAGAGACATTCTTTTTATTATTAAAATAATTATTAAAATTAAAATATTATTCTTTTTATTTTATTATTATTAAAATTTTATTAGTTTTTTTTGGATATTATAAGCTAAGAGATTTTTCCATACAGGCTCCAGGTGAGAGAAACTACCATATCTTCTACTGCATGCTGCAGGGTATGAACCCAGAGAAGAAGCATAAGCTGGGATTAGGTCAAGCTTCAGACTACACCTATCTGACCATGGTGAGGGGCTCCTGTCCTATCAGAACAAATCACTCATTCCTGTTGCACAACCACAATTCTAAAAAGAAAGTCTGGATGCTGTGTAAAATGTAAATAAATAAACAAAATGCAATAATTTGCAAATATTATAAACCCATACGTTATTCACAACAGAACACAGAACACATATCAGCTAGTGAAAGTAAGACATTTTACTATTTTATTAAATATATTGACTCATTTTGCATTTGATGGAAGCAACATGTTCTAAAAAAAAAAAAGTTGAGGGAGGGCAACAAAAAGCTGGAAAAGTAAATGGTACTAAAAAGAAACAGCACTAGGAATATGTTTTTGCAACTAATTTGGTTAAATGGAAACAGGTCAGTAATATGATTAGGTACAAAAAAATTGCTTCACCAAAAAACTGCATCTCCAAATTGTGGAACAATTTACGAAAGACTTTGCAAAGACTTTAAATTCATCATACAGTACATAATACCATCAAAAGAGATGTCTGGAGAAACTGAAGAAATATGTGTACAAGGGACAAGGCTGAAAACCAGTATTGGGCGCCCATTACACAGGTCTACAGCCAATAAATATAGTCAAATCCTAATTTAGAGCCACTGGGAATGAAACTGGTGTTTAGAATTGTTGATTGGCTCTAGATGAGGTTCTAGAGCCAATTAGATTAGGTTTAAGTTATGGTACTGTTTCAGCATATACCATCCTGTCTTAGGAATCAGCATGGATTCTGAATTTAAATCACCAATGACCGAATCTAGGAATAAACTTTAGGTAAATAGGTTCAATGCCGGATTTACTTCAGTTGCAGTAGGTCATGGGTTCAAAGCCTGGATATTGTGGGAGTTTTACATGCACTGAATTTTCCACCGAAAATTGCAGTATTTTATTAATAACTATTTGTCGATATATTATATCAATATTATAATAATCATCAATGACCAGGTTTAAAAATAACTTTTTTTTAGGTAAAACAATAAAAGATGCAATCTGAAACTGGTATTGGATCATAAATGATATGGATTGCATCATATTGTCCCTAGAAGTCATGAATAAAACAACGTTAACTCCGCTGACTCAACTTCCATTCCCCTTTGCTGAACAGATTGATCTATATCAACTCTAGAAACCATGTACATGTAGCTTCATGTTCAATATAATTATGTAGACATCAAATTTAAAAAAAACCTTAAATATCTTGAAAACAGTAGCCAATCAGCATTTGAATTCAGAATACCAAAATCCATAATAAATGGCACATTTTGTTTCTGAAGCAGACAACTTCTAAAAATTTGGATACCAGTGTTATCTTCAGACCCTCAGGAAGCACTGCATTACACACAGGCACGATTCTGTCATGAAAATCACTGTATTGACTCAGGAGTACCTCCATAAATCATTCTCTGGTTTTTGCAAATCATTGCATTCTTTTTTTATTTACATTTTACAGTGTTCCAGCTTTTTTGGAATTTCGGTTGTGCCTAAAGTTGTTTCATTTAGATTTTCTGAGGTGGCATTACTTTCTTTATGAATAATACCAAAGAGCATGTTGCTCTACTTCTCATCTTTGGCTGTTTTGCAGGGAAACTGTACACTGTGTGAAGGCCGGGACGATAAGAATGTAAGTGACGTGACAGCTAGTAATATCAACTTTCATCCATGGAAATAATGCACTGAGTTAACTTATATTCCAGTAACTTGTTTTTAATTATTCAGTCACCTGTATTCAATTCTTCCTGGATATACGGGATGTGTACACTGTATGAATGTGCTCTTAGTATCCAATCAGAATAAAGGAGATTGTTATGTAAATCATTAAAACTTTTATGATGGACTAACGGATTTTACTATACATATTACAGTTTTACTAAGACAGTTAAATGAATTTGCATTTTGTGCATTTAACATGCAGGAGTACTCAAGCATCCAGTCATCGATGAAGGTCCTGATGTTCACAGACACCGAGATCTGGGAGATCTCTAAGCTACTGGCTGCCATCCTGCACATGGGCAACTTGTGCTTTGAGGGTAAGCTTCAGTTTATGAAAAAAAAACCCAAAAAACTTGCAATTAAATCATTTCAGCTGTGCATTGTTTATCAATGTGTTATTCTTTTATTCATTCACAGCCCGGATGTTTAAAAACCTGGATGCTTGTGTGATTGTACACTCACCTGACCTGGCCAAAGCTGCAGCTCTACTGGAGGTGCGGGGTGATTGAGGACAAAGAGGATGATGGTGTTTTGTGTAGAACTATATGTATATACAGCAAGCTCCAAGTATTGGGACAGCATTAATTCTTTTGTGAATTTGTCTCTGAACTTCAGCACAATGGACTTGAAATGAAGCCGTGAAAATGTGATTGGTTAGTGAAGAGTGGAGGATTAGTGGTTAAGGCAATGGGTAACTGATCTGAAGGTCAGCGGTTCAATCCCCAGTATCACAACTGTTGGGCCCTTGAGCAAGGCCCTTAACCCTCAGCTGGCAGTTATGAATTAAAAATGGTAGCTGTGAGTCGCTCTGGATATAAGAGCGTCTGCCAAATGCCAAAAATATAAGTGATCCAGTCAAGTAAAGAATACTCTCAAGAGCTAGGCTTATGATTATTAAAGTCAACACTCAGACAACACTAGGACAGTGGTGGCTTAGTGGTTAAGGTGATGGGTTACTGATCCGAAGGTCAGAGTTTCAATCCCCACTATCACTACTGTTGGGCCCTAAACCCTCAATTGCTCAGGTATAAAAAACAAACAAAAAAAAAGATAATTGTAAGTCGCTCTGGATAAGAGCATCTGCCAAATGCTGTAAATGTAAAAATGAATGTAAATGCAGAGGCTTTACCTCAAGGTGCAAACCACTGGTTAGAGTTTGCTAGAAAGTCTGCCCAGTTCTGGCACCTCAGTTTTTGGATAGATGAAACCTTAACCAGAATGGTGAAAAGAGAGGAGTATGGAGAAGGAAAATAAAGGCTCATGATTCAAAGCAAACCACATTATCTGTCAAATATAGGCATGTAAGGCTGCCAGTGGAAGTGGATCGCTGGGATTTATTGATGATGTCGCTGCTGATAGAAGGATCGGGATGAATTCTGAAAGTGTAAAAGTGTATAGCGTTATACTTTGTGCTCAGATTCAGTCAAATTCTGCAAAACCAAGCGGAAGACAATTCAAAGTATAATTCGATGATGACCCAAAACATACAGCAAAAGCAAACCAAAAACTTCTTAAGGCAAAGAAATTGAATGTTTTTAAATGCCAAAATCAGGCCACTTAACTGAGCATGCTTTCTACTTACTGAAGGCAACACTGAAGGTAGAAATACCGACAAACAAGCAGCAAATGAAGATTTCAGGTGGTCACTGATTGCAAAGCATTTTTCTCCAACTTTTAGAAATGATGCTTACCTATCAAGGAGTGAGATGTTTTAGGCAGTAAGTGAAAAGTTAATTCTCAAAATTGATGTGTTAGAAGTGGGAAAAATGGCAAGTGTGCCAATCTGAGTGATGCCAAATTGTGATGGCTTTGGTGTTCCCATTATGCACAGGTCAGTGCCTAAAAAGATAATGTATTGTGTGTGTGTGTGTGTGTGTGTGTGTGTGTGTGTGTGTGTGCGCGCGCGCGTGTGTGGCTACATCTGGGAATTACTCAAACGAAGAATACTTCTAGTGCATGGCTGATTTTTTTCCCCCACCTCTCCCTCTAAGTGTTTTGCTCTGATTTTCCTCACTGATTATCCTGGTAGGAGGGAGTTCTCAGTGCTGATAGAGAAAAGGAGAGGTGGGGAGTTGGAGATAAATGCAGTCATTAGTGAGACTCAGATGGTGTTATTAGAGCTTGAGCACAGCATGGTTAAAGCCTTTACTCTGCCGGTCTGCAGCTCTTCATCTTCTTACAGTCAACAGCATGAGAGTCTGAACTGTCATGCTTACAGTTTGTAGAGTTGCATCTGCCCCCTGGTGGCAAAAGGCACAATTTTGTGTGTGTGTGTGTGTGTGTGTGTGTGTGTGTGTGTGTGTGTGTGTGTGTGTGGTCTAGCTATTCATCACAGTGTGGGGACA
>JAQMYF010000026.1:11471307-11499332 GCA_030014195.1 Neosilurus mollespiculum | reverse complement strand
CACTCTTGACCAGCTCTACACACTCTACAGGATCCTGGAGGGGGCATGGGAGTTTGCCCAACCAGTCTACATGTGCTATGTGGACTTGGAGAAGGTTTTCGACGGTGTCCCTCGGGCATCTTATGTGGTGTGCTCTGGGAATATGGAATACTGGACCCATTGCTACGGGCCGTTCGGTCTCTGTATTGCCGGAGCCAGAGCTTGGTCCACATTGGAAACATGTCGAATTCTTTTCCAGTGTAGGTTGGACTGTGCCAAGCCTGCCCGGTTCTGTTCATAATTTTTATGGATAGAATTTTAGGTGCAGTCAAGGTGTTGAGGGGTTCTGGTTTGCTGGCCATAGGATCTCGTTTCTGTTTTTTGCAGATGACATTGATGTTGAGAAGGACCTTCAGCTCTTTCTGGAGTGATTCGCAGCTGAGTGTGAAGCAACTGGGATGAGAATCAGCACCTCCAAGTCCGAGGTCATGGTTCTCAGTCGGAAAAGGGTGAAATGCACCTTCTGGGTCTGGAATGAGGTCTTGCCCCATTCCAGAGGAGGGTTCAAGTATCTCAGGGTCTTGTTCACGAGTGAGGGAAGGATGGAGCGGGAGATTGACAGGTGAATCGATGCAGCCTCTGCTATAAAGCAGAGCTTGTACCGGTCCATCATGGTGAAGAGGGAGCTAAGCCAGAAGGCAAAGCTCTCAATGTACCAGTCGATTTACGCTCCTAGCCTCACCTATGGTCACGAGCTTTGGTAAGTGACCGAAAGAACGAGATTGCGAATACAAGTGGCTGAAATGAGCTTCCTTCGCAGGCTGGCAGGTTTCTCCTTTGGAGATAGGGTGAGAAGTTCTGTCATCCGGGAGGAACTCGGAGTAGAACTGCTGCTTCTTCGCGTTGAGAGGAGCCAGTTGAGGTGGCTCAGGCATCTGATTAGAATGCCTCCCGAACACCTCCCTGGTGTGGTGTTTCGGGCATGTCCAACTGGGAAGAGACCCCAGGGCCTACCCAGAACACGCTGGAGAGACTACGTCTCTCTGCTGGTCTGGGAATGCCTTGGCGTCCCCCCGGAAGAGCTGGAGGAAGTGGCTGGTGAGAGGAACGTCTGGACCTCACTGCTTAGGCTGCTGCCCCTGCGACCCGACCCCGGAAGAAGCTGAAGAAGATGAATGAATGAAAAATGAATGGTTGGTTGATTTTCATTTTTATCAGAGGTGAGGTGTTGGACAAGAAGGACTCCATTAGATTTTGTAGATGATCTGGACCAAATTCTGGATCCAGGAATTTTTTAAAGGTTTTTTAACATTGCAAAATAGGACGATTTTTTCAAAGAGTAAGATTATAGCAGGCCCAGCAGAAGGGTACTGCTGGCAGCTGTACTTTCTGTTATTTTTTCAGCTGGGCAGAGGTTTGCACGTGTGCTCTTGTATAACCATATTTCTTTTTGTAATGAAAAAATTTGCTAAACAATGGAACTGGATCGTTTCTTAAATACTTATTCAAAAAAATAGATTAATTGTAAAAATCCTTCAACATGGAAATTCTTTAACAGCATAACATTTTACACATTCTCAACACAAAAACGCCCAAGCCCAGGACTCGAACCCAGGACATGCTTGCTGTGAGACAGATTTGCTAACCACAACGCTACTGTGCTGCCGCATTTAGCCTCTGTGAAATATATCTATTCAGTTATTCTTCTCTTTATATTTTTGATCAAAATAATGTTCCCTCTGCTGTATTACAGAAGAAAATAATCCTACACCAAGAGCAATTGTAGAGTGCAAGCCTCCCCCAAGCCCAGCAATCCTCCCCATGATTCAAAATGTTAAAAATTACAATGTTAAAAAATCCTTTTAAAATTTCCCAGATACAGAACTTGATCCAAATAATCTCCAAATTTTAATAGATTCTTTCTTGTTCGAGACTCCACCTCTGGTAGAAATTTCATAGAAATCCTGCTAACAAACAAAGCAAAAGTAAAATATAACCTCCTTAGTAGCAGTATTAGTGTTAGTATTAATGAAGATAGTAATGCAGTAGTACTACATTTCAATTATAGCTGCATATAACACGTATCAATAAAGATATTAAAGACTCAGTTAAACTGAGCCAAGCACAATAGACTTCATTTGAATATGTCTTTAAAAAAATAGTTTTTTTTATTTGGGATTTTTCCCCATCTTTCTCCCCTAATTTTAGTCGTATCCAGTACCCACCCATCAACTTTTTGCCTTCCCTTTCACACGACCACCACCGACCAGGGAGGGGCGTAAGCAAGCACATGCCCCCTTTGTGACATGCGATGATGCCACCCACCTCTTTTCGAACTGGCGCGCATGCGTATTTGGGGTCGACCTAACACACTCGGAGGGAAAGCGCTATCCGCCCCCTTGTACGAATGAGCTCACAGACACCCATGATTGGCTGTTGATCGCTGTGAGTGACAGGGAAGTGAGCTTATGCCATCCCTCCCGTGAGAGCTCGGCCAATTAGCTCCCATGGACTGCCCCATCATGGATGGCTGTGGCATCAACCCTGATTCAAACTTGCGATCTCCGAGATGATAGTCACGCATCTTGTCGATACGCAACTTGGGAGCCCTTAAAAAAAATAATAAAAGGATCATTTTAATATGAATAAAATAATAAAAGGGCTAAATGCTTTTTATGATAATCTAAGTACAGTTCACTTAATAGAAGAGTATCAGATACTATATTGTATGAATTGCACATATTTGGAAAATACATTTGTAGATGCACTGTTTGTTGTTATGGTAAGAACCCAGATTTAAAGTTAGAACACAAAAGCACACCCGGAGGCGAGATGAAAATTAAAGGATTTTATTGAGTGTGAGAGGGGAAGCAGAGGGAACCAGGGACCCGGGAGGTGAGGGAGGAATCCGTGGAGATGGCGTGGAAGCGTTGGACGAGCAATCCTGGAAGAGAGTGTGTCCGCGTTGCAGAGGTGGGGCGGCAGCGCTGGAGCTCGAGGAGGCACTGGAAGAAAGCGAAAAACAACAGTCATAAATAACCGGACTGAAAAAACACAAAACCGATTCACACTAGTAGTTCTATAGCGAACTGACTGAGATACTGCGTAGGCAGCGAGAATACTCTGGCGCCGGAGAAGCCTCCCCTCGCTTAAATGCCGGTGGTGATTGCCGGAAATCCGGAGCCGGTGTGCAGGTGCAGGTGGAGCACGTGCTGCCGGGAGCCACCCCATCTCTGTGAAAAAACACCAGCAGTCACCACAGTTTGTAAGGTAATCCAAATAATTATTATCAGTGTTATATTTATTTGTGTGTGACAGGATCTGGAAAATGCCCACAAAGAGTCTGAAGAGGAGAGTATTGAGACTCAAACTTGTCCAGATGAGGAACAAGAGGACCTGTCTGAGTACAAGTTTGCAAAGTTTGCTGCTACCTACTTCCAGGGAAACACGACCCACACGTACGTGCGCCGGCCCCTGAAACAACCTCTGCTGTATCATGAGGATGAAGGAGACCAGTTGGTGGGATATCCTTTTTTTTTTTCTCAGACTCAATTTCATAAACCATTGATATTTACATTCTTACACACTTACAAGTCAATGATGTGTCAGTATATGACAACACATTTTATTTGGCTATATATAGGTGGGTTATTTGCAGAGCCAATCATTCTAGGATGCTTGAATTGCTCTCAGGTTCATTATTATCCTGCCTGTGTATTTTACCATTTTTACCCTTATTTTCTGATTATTTTTTTAACTTATTGTAAAGGATAATTATGGATATGGAGTCTTACTACACTGCAATTAAGCAATTTTTAATTATTGGAAGCTTACAAAATGTTTACGGTCTTGAGTACATCTATGATATGCTGAAAGAATTGAAACCCAGCATGTCTCTTATATCCATGCACGCAAGTCGGCAGGTACCAATAAGAACCCAAACAAAAAATGTTAAAGTAATTTGTAATGCCCTTTCAATTTCCTTGTGTATGAAATTTGCCAGTGTGGCACTTTTGCGTAGTGGTTAGCATGTCCGCCTCACAGCAAAAAGGACCTGGGTTTGATTCCCAGGCTCAGACATTTCTGTGTGAAGTTTGTATATTCTTCCCATGCTTACGTGGGTTTTCTCCAGGTACTCCAGTTTCCTCCCACACTCTAAACACATGCACATTAGGCAAACTGGCTGTTCCAAATTGCCCTTAGGTGTGGATTTGAGTTTAAACGGTTGCTTGTGTGCTGCGATGGTCTGGCAAACTGTTTAGGGTGTACCCTTTCTTCGCCCAGTGACAGCTCAGACTCCCCACGACCCTAGTGGGATTAAGTGGTTCGACAAATGAGTGAATGTAATGTTATTTTCTACATGCAGAATCAGCCAGGTAAATTTAAACAGTAAAAAGAATAGCTTATTTTGAATAGTATTAAGCAGGGAAAACACACACACATACACACACAGACACACACCTAATCACCCCATGACTAGAAAATCAGAAATAGACATAAAGAGACAAATTCATCTATGGTCATGTTATTTTCTTTTTTTTTTTTTTACCTAATCTTATTTGGCGGCACGGGTGAATAATGCTTAGCATGCTTGCCTCATAGCAAGAAGGTCCTGAGTTCGAGGCCTGGGCTTGATGAAGGCATTTCTGTGTGGAATTTGTATGTTCTCCCTGTGCTTGCATGGATTTCCTCTGGGTTCTTTGGTTTCCTGCCACAGTCTAAAGACATGCACATTAGGTTAACTGGCTGTTTTAGTTGCCCCTAGGTGTGAGTGTGAATGGTTGTGTGTGTGTTGCTCTATGATGGTCTGACAGCTCATTCAGGGTGTACCCCGCATTCGCTCAGAGTCAGCTGAGTTGATGCAAACCTAGTAGGATTAAGTGGTCCGGCAAATGAATGAATGAATGAATGAATGAGTGAATGAATGAATAAGCTTGATCCAGTGACATGCTACAGCAATACAAAAACAGTGTCCTTTTATGTTCCAGTAAAAGGATTAAACTAGGAACTGGAACGTAATGACCAATAATTATGTTGTTTTAACTTTGGGGTAGCATCCTACTTACCTCACCCAAACCAGTGAATGGGTTATGATAGTAACCCAGTATTTCAGAGAGTAATGAGTTAACTGTTAAGCTTTGATACAGAATGCTGGACTCTTGGCTAACCGTGATGTGATGTCTTTGCCTGTGCAGGCTGCTTTGGCTGTGTGGGTCACTATACTGAGATTTATGGGAGACATGTCCGAGCCCAAATACCAAAATAACCTCAGTGATGGCAGTGAGAAGATCCCAGTTATGACTAAGATCTATGAGACTCTGGGTAAGAGGTCCTACAAGAGGGATCAGCAGGCCCTGCAGAGAGCGAGCGAGGTGATCACATGGACAGGAAGCCTGAAGCAGCAATCACACGTTTTCATACTTCTAATATATATATTGTATATATGTATTATTATTAATAATAATATTATTATACTGTGTGTAGTAATAGTAATAGTAGTAGTAGTTGTTGTTCTTGTTGTATTTGGTTTAATTTAAAAGTACGTGTAGCTTAAGTTAGGTTTTTAATTACGTTTTTGTTTGTTCCTTTTAGATTTAAAAATGTAAAATTTCTTTAATTTCAATTATAAATTTCAGTTTAGCCAGTTGATAGTAATGTTTTAGTGCACATTCAAGTCTTTGGGGTTTTCCTGCTAGCCTTCATTTTCCATACAAACCCTGAACCAAAATTCATGTAAAGTCGTTTGCATTCGGGTGGCATGGTGGCGCATTGGTTAGCACGTCTGCCTCACAGCAAGAAGGTCCTGGGTTTGATTCCCCAGGCCAAGGGTGTTTCTGTGTGGAGTTTGTCCCCGTGCTTGCGTGGGTTTCCTCTGGGTATTCCAGTTTCCTCCCATAGCCCAAAAACATGCACACTAGGCTAATTGGCTGTTCCACATCGCCCCTAGGTGTGGACATTAATGTGAATGGTTGTATGTGTGTTGGCCCGGCAGTGGTCTGGCGAGCTGTTCAGGGTGTACCCCATCCTTGCCCAAAGTCGGCTGAGATGGGCACCAGCAATCCCACAACCCTAATTAGGATTAAGCGGCTTAGAAAATGAATGAATGAATGAATGAATGAATGATTATATTAGCATACCCCATTAGTACAAGTAATGTATATCAAAGGACTATTGGATTCTCAGTCTGAATGGTCAGAATCTAATATATTAATATATGTCAGTCTTTTGTAATGGTTAAAGATATACAGTATATACACATTATATTGTGTTAATATTGTGTACTCGATATACAATATGTTCTGCTTTTTCTCTTTCAGACTTCTGTTACTGACAGCCACAAGAAGAACAGCATCAGAAATAAGCTTGTGTCTCTCACACTGAGGAGAAAATCAAAAATCACAGATGAGGTGAAAGCACTGTCCCATTTATATCACAGTGTCAGAAAGCTGTTTCAGGTTTAAAATTTACTGTACAGAATGTTCCTGTAGTCATTCAAAGAGTGAAGTAAGACAGGGGTCTGAAGTGCCCTTCTTCACCTGGAGCTACAAGGCAAATTCAAATTCAAATTTTATTTGTCACATACAGATTATACACAGTACAATATGTAGTGAAATGCTTAATATGTAGTGAAATGCTTAATCAAATTGTTTAAGAAGAATAAAAAGATACAATCGGAAATACCACCCATATTACCAAACAATTTGTGTGAGACAGATGATATAATATGAAAATGTGAAAACACAGTTGCTAGGTGATTGGTTCATACAGACTGAAGTTAATGATTTTGCTAGATAATAAGCTTTCATTAAGTCTTTTATCTTGCCAAAAATGTAAAGGTCAAGTGACAGTGGAAATGAGACGAATATATCAGGAGTCAACCAATCTTAGTGTGCTGAGTGCGTATGCACAGTGCAAAAACTCATGCAGATACAGGTCATGAGCTTCATCTAATATTCACGTTAAACAGGATAAAGGAAACAGAATAGGGGAAAGTGTGATCTCTGGGATTTTAACTGTGGCATCCTTGCTAGTAACTGGTTTCCGAAACTACTGGTATCCTAGAATTTTCACACATAACACACTTTGAAGGTTAAAAAAAAAGACTGCAGAGGGTCTTCAGTCTACCTTGTTAATGACAGAGTTCAGGCGTGAAGGATCAGACTGCTCTGAGCTGACAGGAAGGCTGCAGTTACTCAAATAATCACTCTTTGCTACTGTGGTGAGCAGAAAAGCATCTTTGAATGCTCAGCACATCAGACTTTTAGGTGGATGGCTTAAAACAGCAGAAGACCAGGCTTGACTCCTGAGCCAAAACCAAAAAATCAGAGGCTATCGTGGAACTTACCCAAGTTAGAAATGATTAGAAGTTTCTTTATCCAGTTTTAATGAGTGTGTACCCATGAACTAATTTATCAGTGATGAAATATTGACATTTTGAAGATGTACTATTTCAAAAGCATGCAAAAATACACAAACTAAAAGGCTTATAGTGGTGAATCCACCACTGACAACATTATCTTGTAATCACTGTGAGGACTGAACACCAACACAGTCATTTGTATTACGGATAACACAGCTGTTTCTGGGGGTTGGCACGGTTGCATAGTGGTTAGCACATGTGCTTCACAGCAAGAAGGTCCCGGGTTCAAGTCCCGGCCTTGACAAGGTTGTTTCTGTGTGGAGTTTGCTTGTTCTTCTCGTGCTTACTTGGGTGGGTTGCCTCCAAGAATTCTGGTTTCCTCCTACATTCCACAGGCATATTCATTAGGCTTATTGGCTGCTCCAAATTGACCCTAGGTGTGAGTGTGATTGTGCATGGTTATGTTTGTGTTTGCCCCATGATGGTTTGGTGAGCTGTACAGGGTTTACCTGGCCTTTGACCAGAGAAGGTTAAGATAGGCCCCCTAGTTCTGTTGTATATTAGTTGTATGTTAGTCCACTAATTTGATTGGTTCCTGTAGTATTTTCAAATATTTCTAAAAAGCAAACATTACAATTGTGCAGTGTTTATGTTTTGGTTAGGTGACAAAACACCTGTCTGATGGTGATTGCAGTCTACAGTGGATGCTGGAGGATCGTCCCACTTCCAACCTGGAGAAACTTCACTTCATCATCGGAAATGGGATTTTACGTCCCGTCCTGAGGTTAGTTCTGAGTCCAGACAGACTCTTACATGTGATATTCTTCCATAGATACACTATGGATACACATTTCCCAAAAATGTATTCCCTATGAGACTTTTTAAGGGATAATATTTATTGATATATTGGTATTGGTATACTTCATATTGATGTTGTCATCATAAAGTGTCCTGTGCTGATCATAGTTTTTTATTAAACATTGATCAATCTTTCAACACAGTTAGTTGTTAGCCTTTACTTATATTCATCTGTCATCAGAAGAGGATGAGCTCTCTTGAAAATCTATTTTGTCTAAAAGTTTCTTCCTCAGATTATCTCTGATTATCTTTTGTCATGGCTACTCCCCTTTCGGGGTGGCTAAATAGGGATTAATGCTAAATAATATAAAGATTTAGGCACTGCCTAATGGCAGAGCTCCCAAGAGATGTTTTCTCCCAATAGATGTTTGATATATGTCCGAGTCTGGGGTTATAAGAGTAGCTAGTAACATGTTGCTTATTACTAAATCCTGCAGGTCCTCAGCATCTGGGTTGCTTCTCCACTGTGTTTGTTAACCCCAGAGTTGGCATCAACTTGGGCTGTAGAGGAAACAAATTAATAATTCTCCCCTGCGTTTCTCGATTACAGTCTAAACTCTGATTGGCTTTTATGTATCACAACTCTATACCTATGGTTCCCCACTCAGGGGTACTATGGGGGAACTATGAAATTCTGTAATGTTGCTTTTTGATTGTTAAAAGTGCTTTACAAATACACCAAAGTCAGTCAACTTGAATAAATTGGTTGCCATTATCACATGATTACACATTACACATCACACTATCACATTATGAATGTGCTGTATACTTTATAAAATGTGATCTGTAATTACATGATTGTATGTCTTTAACAGAGATGAGATCTACTGTCAGATCTGTAAGCAGCTCACCCAGAACCCATCCAAAAACAGTCATGCTCGTGGCTGGATCCTGCTCTCTCTCTGTGTGGGATGCTTTGCACCATCAGAGAAATTTGTCAAAGTAAAAAAATTATGCCTTCATTCTGCGATCAATTTATTTAACCTAGAGAAATGAAAACTCTTTCTGAGTCAATTTTAATATTGTTCTTCCCTCTAATTCTTTACTGCAGTATCTGCGAACATTCATTATCTCCGGACCTCCAGGCTACGCCCCATACTGTGAAGAAAGACTAAAACGCACTTCTGTGAACAAGACACGAACTCAGCCTCCCTCATGGCTCGAGCTGCAGGTGCTGTCACAGTTTTCCCCTGCAGTCAGTACACAGTACTGACTCATTTCTTTTCATTTTGCAGACTGAACAGTTGCTAGTTACTAGCTGAGCAGGTAAAGGTTAATAGTGTGAAGAAACTCAAAGGTACAATGCTGACCGTCTTCAGATTTTAACACTTTCCGGGATTCTAACCATTGAGCTAACACTACTATTACCTAAGAAGACATCATTGGAATTAGGGTTTAATTGGATTTCTTTTTCCCTCCCTCAGGCCACCAAATCAAAGAAGCCCATCATGCTACCAGTGACCTTCATGGATGGCACCACTAAGACCTTGCTGACAGACTCAGCCACTACTGCTGAAGAGCTCTGTAATGCCCTGGCAGACAAGATCGGCCTGCAGGATCGCTTCGGCTTCTCACTGTACATCGCTCTATTTGATAAGGCATGTTCACTGCACCTTTTTAGTGTCGTTCATAATAACAGTGCTAATGTGTCTACATATTGTTTGCATCTGTGTATGTCATAAATCATTTTAACATGTGTTATTTTACTACAGCAAATAAATGGAATAGTTCATAACGTCAACATCATATACTGCAGACGTGAAAAGTGTTACAGAAATTTACAAAAATACCACAAGGATTTCATATACTACAGAGATCTAAAGTGCTTAACACACTCCTGAAACTTTTTTTAAAGGATTTTTTAACATTTTGAGCTTTGACAATTTTTTGGAAGTGTTGTATTACATTAGGCCCAGCAGGGGTGCTGTATACTTTGGTATTTATTTGCAAAAAAATTATGTGCAGATTTTTTATTACATTTCTATAAGATGGGGGGGATTTGGGGGGGATTTGGGGGGGGGGGGGGAATTCCATATCCATTACATATAATCTCAAAATGATCCAGATCAAATTATGGCTCTAGTTGTGATTTTTAATATTTTGGTTTATATGGGGGAGTGCTGGGCTTGGTGCATAAATACACAAGTTTCTTATACAGCTTATATACTGTTTTCTCAGGTGTCATCTCTTGGAAGTGGGAAGGACCATGTGATGGACGCAGTATCGCAGTGTGAGCAGTACGCTAAAGAGCAAGGGGCACAGGAGCGCAATGCCCCCTGGAGGCTGTTCTTCAGGAAAGAGATCTTCACACCATGGCACAACCCTGCTGAAGACAGCATGGCCACCAACCTTATCTACCAGCAAATCATTCGTGGTGTCAAATTTGGGGAGTACCGCTGTGATCGGGTATGGGCTGCATTTAGAGTATCTTGCAGCAGAAAAAACATTGTAACCTCATATTCATATTCATGCATTTTGTGGGATGATCCTAGGAGGAGGACTTGGCTGAGCTGGCATCCCAACAGTACTATGTAGAATATGGGTCAGAGATTCTTCAAGAAAGATTACTGAGCCTCATCACCTTGTACATCCCAGATCGAGAGATCAACGCCTCCAAAAGTGTGGACAAGTGGGCACAGATTATCATATCTGTTCACAAAAAGGTAAGCACTTATCAGCTTATCTGATAGTCAGGACAATAATTCATTACTGTGGTAAAGAAATCAGAGTATCATGTAAATTGTTTCAAAATGCTTTAACCCTTCCTAAATTATGTTTGATAATACATCATGATAAATCTCAAAAAAGTACATAGTGTGAAACATATTAGACAACATAACAATACATTAATAATTAACCACTTATTAACTATTGCTTGTAGCTAGTGCTATTTTCAACTTTTTGGCCAGAATTTAAATGACAATTAATGCAAAGTTGTTTTAGCAATGTGTTCATCTAGAGGTTGACGTAGCAACCTCAAAACCCCAGTGTTGATATAACTGCAGCACAAGTAGACAGATATTGGCCCAACAAATGGCTGAATTTGGCCAAATGTTGGGCCACCAAACATTAATTAATTAATTCATTTATTCATTTGCCAAATCGCTTAATCCTACTAGCGTTGCGGGGATGTTGTATCCAGTTGGTGGCCAGTCCTCACAGTAATTACCAGATGATGTTTGCTGTGGTGGTTTTACCACTATAAGCTTGAGGGAACCTATGCAAGCTATTCCCTGAGGGAACCCATGCAAGCAGGGAAAGAACATGCAAAAATGCCCTTGCCGATCCTGGGAAATCATTGCAGTTTACAACAAAATGATAATGAACTATTTGTAAGCCAAAAGAATGAAACATCATGCCAAAATGTGTTATTTGGGGGGTTGTTATTATTCATTCATTCATTCATTTTCTAAGCCGCTTAATCCTAATTAGGGTTGCGGGGAGGCTGGCGCCCACCTCAGCCGACTCTAGGCGAGAGCGGGGTACACCCTGGACAGCTGGCCAAGCCATTGCAGGGCCAACACACACACACACAACCGCTCACACTCACACCTAGGGGCGATTTGGAACAGTCACTTAGCCTACTGTGCATGCTTTTGGACTGTGGGAGGAAACCGGAGTACACGGAGGAAACCCATGCAAGTACTGAAAGAACAGGCAAACTCCACACAAAAACGCCCAAGCCTGGGAATCGAACCCAGGCCTTCTTCCTGTGAGCCGGACTTGCTAACAACTGCGCCAATGTACTGCCCAAGGTGTTATTATTTTGCATATTTATAGAGTTTTTAATTTTGTACGTTGACGTAAGCCATTGTTAAGAATTTCCTGTTCATAATTTGCTAACAATACTGTATATTATTTAATATAAATGCATTTTTAATGGTTAAAAACTAAGGAATTCTTAAATAGTAGTGGTATTATTAGTTAAGGTGGATATGCTAGCCTAGCTCATATTTATGCTTTCTGAAGAGCCAGAACTCATGTAATAATACTGGAAATTGGTTTCCCACGCTAATAGGCAATGGAATTAAATAGTGTCTGTGTTCTCCGAGACCAAGTACACCGCTGCCCACTGTGATTAACATTTGGCCATGTCTTGGTCTCTAATCGACAGTATGTGTATACCAGAGGGTTGTATTCTTATTATTATCTGCTCCTTTACTCTGTACATGGTGTAAGAGGCTGTAATGATAATTTAGAATTAGTAAAACAATTTGGTCATTTTGTGGCCTCAGGCACAAAAGGTACAACAGTGTCATCTTTTTTGGAGTCATGGGGTTGCAGGACACAGCAAATCACTTTTATTAGACATAGAGATATAACATAACTCCAGTGCTTTTAAAATGACTAAGCATTTGTTTAATGACCAAATTTGCCTCACAAGCCATTTTGTTAACAGACAGGAGTATCTGAGATGCAAATATGGAAAATATCAGTCCTGTCAATCCACATTATTGTAATCAGTCGTGTTTGTGAGTCTGTTTGTCTGTCTGTCAGTTTGTCTTTGAGCAAAATCCTGACCACAGCCAAGTCCCAGAGATTTTTTTGATTGTAAAATGTCAAAGATTACTTCTGTCTTCAAAACGAGCGCTGACTGACATGCTATACATGCCTTAGCATATTATGGAACACTACTAGGAAACCATATATTACCTTACATATACCAATTACCAATTACCTTTGACCTGGTCAAACACAAGCCATCTTGGAAAACCTTCAAAGGAGTTTTATTTATTTATTTATTTATTGCTAATTTGATCATGTCCACGCGCTATAAAAAATATATGTGGGGCCTATTTGCAACATTATCCACGCTGCATGGCAGAGGTATCTTGCAGTCTGTGAGTGCACCTCTAGTTAGATACAATGGTATCCTGAAGTATTGCAGTTGCCTAATATAACAACACCCTTTACAAATTATAAAACACAACATCAACACATAAAACACAAGAGCAAATTTCGAAATGCATCACTTACTCATTCACTCCCTCTCTCATTCACTCATTTGCCAAACCCCTTAATCCTACTAGGGTCATAGGGAGGCTAGAGTCTATCTCAGCCGAAACCCATACAACCTCAGGGAGAACATGCAAACTCCACACAGAAACGCCTGAGCCTGCGACTTGAACCCAGGACCTTCTTTCTGTGAGGCGGACGTGCTAACCACAATGCCACCGTGCCACCCAAAATCCCTCAATATTAACTTAAAATGAAAGATGGATATCCTTATTGAACATTATTTGCTGATGCTGATTGGAGACAGTGTATCACATGACCATCGATAGGAAAAATTATAGGTAGTTTTATGTAAAAGCAACCTAATACTTGTTTATTTGATTCCTGAATGTTTATTAAAATTATTTTTAAATAGAAACTTAAACATCTAAAAAAGAACTAGGACTATTATATCACATAAAAGACAAAATCTTTTAATTTTATTCCTCTGACGCTATCAAAGCACACATGGTGCAAATGGTTTTTGGCTTTAAGGGGCAGTTTAGGGATTAACTGATGAAAACTGAGGGATCTTGCATTTCCCTTTTTCAAGGGTGGCCAGTTTAATTAGCCTTCTGCTTCCCATAGGCCAAAGTGATGGCCGTGAATCTTTAATGATGTAGGAAATCTATATTATGGATCATCTGAGCAGCTTATTATTGCATACGCTCATTAGTTATGATGCACATTTAAAGGTCCTGTGAGGACTGAGGGTGACAACAGAAAGAGGTTCATGTTATTGACCATTTATTGCCCACAGGGAATCCACATACAGAAAAGCTTTGACCCGCAGAGAGTGAAAGAGGATGTGGTGGATTTCGCTCGGTTCAAGTGGCCTTTGCTTTTCTCACGCTTCTACGAGGCCTTCAAGTTCTCAGGTATTGTCAATGCTAGGCACCAATACATCATGTTTTTTAATGAATAGCATTCAACCACAAGGGTGGAGCTTACATTAAATTAAATCAACCACAATAATTGACTTAACCTTAGTTAGCATGTTAAATTACTTGATAACCAGCTTAATAGTGAGGATGTGCCACTATTTCTAAATACAAAACAGTATACTGTATATAATAGTAGTTAGCTTTCTGGCTATTGTCGATACTTAAACAAGATAGTGACTAATATAGAAATAACAATAATCTAAGCTTACGTAGAGCTGTACTGAACATTTAATACGAAGCAGTACACCAGGCTGAAGAAAGGCCTGGGATGATATGATATGCAAGTTTGCCTTAATGGTCAGATATCTTATCCATTTTCATTTACATTTATGGCATTTGGCAGAGCAACTTACAATTAAGATTTTTATACAACTCATTGTGGACACCATTGGAGCACCAAAGTCATCGTTATCTTCCGCTTATCCGGGGCCGGGACGCGGTGGAGCACCAAAGTACAATTCCTAATTTAAAAATACAGATTTGTTAGGAAGCTGCTTCCCTAACTCCCCCTGAAACGCTAATTTTGAGTGTGTGCACCGGACGGCCGGATTCTTTACACTCTCTGTGCCTATCAGCTCTAATTGGCCACCTTTTGAGAACTAAAAGCTCCATGCTTCAGGAGGGAGACCGGAATAGGTGGACATATCACTGTGCGTGTGTCAGTGGGGAAAGGACAGCTAATTAGAAGGCTCAGCATGCCATAACGTACTAGTGTGCCCAAAAAAAAAAAAAAAAAAAGGCAAAAATAACCCAGAAAGCTCAAACAACCCGGAAGAAAAACTTAAACATGCTCTAACCTTGTTATTTAACCTTGTTATTTGGTGTCGTCTAACACAGATATGCATAACTCTAATAACATTTATGGGTCAGCAAAGTGCAAAAAGCTCCCTTTAAGTCCCGCCCCATAATTAAGATACTTGAATCCAACACTAGTAGTACTTCATGCTGCTCTTTATAAGTTAAGACTGTTTTTTCAAATCATATGTTCACTGTTTAAACCTCCAGGTCCCAGTCTGCCAAAGAATGATGTGATAGTGGCGGTGAACTGGACTGGAGTTTATTTTGTGGATGAACAAGAGCAGGTCCTTCTGGATCTTTCATTCCCAGAGATCACTGGAGTATCCAGCAGCAGGTTCAGTAATGTTTTAATTCAGTTTTTCCTCGGAACCAATGAACAAGATTTTGAGCTAAAATATCTGGGCCATCGTTTAATGCCAAATTCTTCATAAGGCACAATCTGTTCCATTGATAAACCCTCTGTAATTATTCATCCAACACAATAGAAAATTCATTTGGCCATGACGGTTTAAGATTGAGCTGAGGTTTGAATTATATTTAAATTATATTTTTCAGCATTTCTTTTCTACAGTTCAAAGGTACGTTAGGCCAACTGGCTACTCTAAATTGCCCATAGCTGTGAATGCAATAGACTTTTGACCTGCTCAGGTTGGATTGGTTCCAGTTTCATGCACAACCCTTCCAGAAAAAATATCTCTTTTATTTATGTACGTGTATGACATGTGTTAGTGTTGCAGTGTGACAAGCATCATTTGAATTAACTTAAAACTTGTTTGTATAAACAGTAAGAGTGCATACTGTATATTTATAACATTGACATTCATAGTCTGTGATATTATCACTTCATACTTATACTTCAGGTTGGCGCGGTGGTGTAGTTCTTAGCATGGTTGCCTCACAGCAAGAAATTCGCAGGTTCGATCCCCATGCCCAGCAAAGGCTTTTCTGTGTGGAGTTTACATGGTTCCTGTAAGAGCATCACTATCCCATTACATGGGACAACCCACAATTAAATCACAATTAAGTTCTTATTAGGGATGGCATGGTAGAGTACTGGTTAGCACATCTGCCTAACAGCAAATAATTTCAAAGAGGGTGTTTCTGTGGGGAGTTTGCATGTTCTCTTCTTGCTTGCATGGGTTTCTTCCGGGTACTCTGGTTTCCTCCCATAGTTCAGAGACATGCACATTAGGCTAATTGGCTGTTCCAAATTGCCCCTAGGTCTGAGTGTGAATAGTTGTGCGTGTATTGCTCTGCAATGGTGTGGCATGCTGTTCAGGGTGTACCCTGCCTTCGCCCAGAGTTGAATGGGATGGGGTCCAGCCTATTCTAATAAACGATAAAGTGTTTCAGAAATAGCATGACATGACTTATACTTCCTTATGCATTGACGTTTATCTAATGTTTAATGTTTTGTTTGGTTAGCACATCTGCCTCACAGTAATAAGGTTCTGGGTTCAATTCTCAGGCTTGGAGTTTGTATGTTCTTTCTGTGCTTGTGTGGGTTTCCCCTGGGTACTCTGGTTTCCTCCCACAGTCCAAAGACATTAGGCTAATTGGCTGCTTCAAATTGACCCTAGGCGTGATTGTGAGTGTAAATGGTTGTGTGTGTATTGGCCCTGCAACACCCTGGTGAGTGTATCCTACATTCGCCCAGTGTCAGCTGAGATTGGCTCCAGCTTCACCACGACCCTAGTAGGATTAAGCAGTTCGGCACATGAGTGAGTGAGGAAAGAAGTAGCAGGGATTGTTGATGCCTCTGTTGATTGTAAATACCTAGTGTAGTTAGATGGGTTTGCTAAACTGCAATCCTCATCAAAATGCATGTGCACTATAACAGTAGCATTTGCACACCCAGAAGAGATGATCTACAAGCAATACACGTGACTTTCCACTTACAAGTTAGAACACAGGGTAACTTTATTTCCTGAAAAGGGTTCAAGGTCCAATTTTAAGAGTTTAATTTTATATTCCATTAACTTACCCTTGTCTACTGGTGTTCCCTGTGTTGATGACTTCTCTACTTCATTCACAGAGGAGGAAAGCTCCAGGGTCAGAGTTTCACCCTGGCAACCATTAAAGGGGATGAATACACCTTCACCTCCAACAATTCTGAAGATATCTGTGACCTGGTTAACACCTTTTTAGATGGTCTGCGCAAGAGATCAAAGTTTGTGGTGGCTGTCACTGATAGTCTTAACCATGGTAATCCATATGGACCAGATCACAGAGTTAAATTACAGAAGAACAATGTATATTTTTTAAATCAATAACTCTGGTGTATGTTGCTTTCTCTAGATGGGCATGACTCATTCCTGACATTCTCAAAGGGAGATCTTATCCTGCTGGATGAACACAACGGAGAGCACATATTGACCTGGGGCTGGGCCTGTGGGGTCAACGACAGGACCAAGGAGAGAGGAGACTTCCATTCAGACAATGTATATGTGCTTCCCACTGTTAGCAGACCACAATATGATATTGTGGTAAGTCGGCTTTTCTTTCAGCTAATAATAATACAATTACAGGTAATAAGAATAAAATTTCCTCCGGGATCAATAAAATATTCTGTTTCTGATGCGCATAATAATAATTAACAATTATGCTATTTAATTCAGCAACATCCACTGAGTCTTCATTCATTAATTTCTAGTCAGCTTAATACTAATTAGGGTTGCAGGGAGGCTAGCGCCTATCTCAGCCGACTCCGGACGAAGGCTGTACACCCTGAACAGCTCACCAGACCATTGCAAGGCCAACACACATGCAACCAATCATATTCACACTCACAAATTAGCCTGCTATGCATGTTTCTGGACTGTGGGAGGAAACCAGAGTACTCGGAGGAAACCCACACAAGCACGGGGAGAACATGACTCCATGAACATGAACAAACTCCACATACAAACGCCTGAGCCAGGGGAATCGAACCTGGGACCTTCTTTCTGTGAGGCGAATGTACCAACCACTGTGCCACCATGCCGCCCCATCCACCGAGCCTGAGTTGCATAATTGTTTGAGTATATACAATATGGGAACTTAACCAAAAAAGCACACTAAAATTTGTTTTCAATGGTTCATTTCTTATAATTTTTAAATCATGGATGTGGGTATGCTTCGAGTGCCTGCGCAAGCAGGTGCCTTTTTGACAGTGTCTCTTTGCAGTGTCTCTCTTTATGAGAATAAATTGATACTACATGGAATCATAATGAACAAAAAGAGATTTCTATAGTTTATATTTACATATTTTTACCATTACAGAGGCAGGTCAGGTGAGCTCTGTACTGTCGTATAAGCCCACTTATTCAGGAAGGAAAGGAAAGTAATGCAACAAAAGCAAACTGCCTTTTCTAAAGGTGTTTTAGTATATACTATGTGAAAACAAGAAAACCAAACCAAAATGATATTTTTTAAGGTTTATTTTTTCAATCTATTGCATGATAATGATAATGTCACCTCCTCCAAGTGATCCACTTGGAATAATGATTTTTAATTTTGTATTTATGTACACTGTATATTTTGTACATGTGGTGATAAATTGATTTGTAAATAAGGAACTGCTTCATGATTGCTTGTTTCCATGTTTGTTTGGTTTTAATTTAGGCTGAAATTCAACTTTAGTTTTAGTCCAGAGTTTGAAGCTGAGCTCAACTCAAGGTACCTTGGTACTTTGGTACTTTGGTCTCCTCCCACCTCTGAGAAACATATTAAAGGGTGGACTAGCTATACCAAATTGTTCCTAGTTATAAATGAGTGTATGATGAATGTAATGTACGTTTGCATGGTGCCTTGCAGCCAACTTTTTCATGTCCAGGTTGTATTCCTTATTATATACCCAGTATTCCCAGTAGAACTTCTGGATTTACCCTGATCCAGGATAAAGCACTTACAGAAGAGGAATGAGTGATTGGGCTATTTTGTTCTCTTCCCTTTACATTTCAGACCTTGGTAAGCATGTCTCCAGAGCAGTGTAAGGAATCGATAAGTCTGTCACAGCTGAATCTTATGGAGGGCGAGGAGAAAGTAAAGCCGTACATGTTGGAGGAGTTCTCCTATGATTATTTCAGGTACATTGACACTCCCTCTTTTTTAACCATGCCTTTTTCATCTATAATAGCTTTGCTCTTGATTGTACCTGCTCATACTCTTGACGTGGTTTTGAGAGAGAAAGCGGAGAGAACACTCAGGAACAAATCAAACGAGGAGAATCTTGCAGTTGGAAGGATTTTATTGTCAAAGACAACAAAACTGTTCCCAGAGGATTTTTCATTTGACTCCCTGAGTTATGGCTTTTATAGTGTATGGGCACCATTACACCATAATTTTATGTTAATTAACCAACACTCTTTGGCAAATTGCCAGCTTTGTCTCTTGGAACTAGCCCACCTTTCTTGTCTTGTAAGGAAAACCTATCTCAGATTCCACGTTTATTTCAAGAATAGAGATATAATTAATAAATATACTTTACAGTGATGTAAGATAGGTGGCACAGTAGCATAGTGGTTAGGATGTTTGCCTCAAAGCAAGAAGGTCCTGGATTTGAGTCCCAAGCTCGGTGAGGGCATTTCTGTGTGGAATTTGCATGTTCTCCCAGTGCCAACATGGGTTTCATCCAGGTACTCCGGTTTCCTCCCACAGTTCAAAGACATTTGCTTTAGGATAATTGGCTGTTCCAGATTGCCTCTAGATGTGATTGTGAATGGGATTGTTTGTGTTTGTGTTGGACCTGGGATGGTCAGGGTAAAGCCTGCTTTCATCTGTTGACAGCTGAGATAGGCTTCGGCCTCCCCGTGACCCTAATAGGATTAAGCTGTTCAGCAGGAATCAGCCCCATATTTCCCAGTCCCTATGTTCCCCAGTCCCGATGTTCCCCAGTCCTTATGTTCCACAGACCCGGTGTTCCCCAGTCCTTATGTTCCACAGACCCGATGTTCCCCAGTCCTTATGTTCCACAGACCCGATGTTCCCCAGTCCCTATGTTCCCCGGTCCTTATTAAATTAATGGATCTTCAAAGTAACAATTTATGGAATATTCGTGATTTCACATTTTCAATGTTAATAGGGTTATGGTTAGGGTTAGGGTTAGGGAACATGGGTACTGGGGAGCATAGGTACTGGGGAATATAGGCACTGGGGAACACAGACATAGACCCGTTCAGCAAATGAGTGAGTGATGTAACACTGGCTTATGAATAAACATGATATCATGTTTGTTTTGGCTTGTACAGTTCAGTGATACAAAGCAACTCTCGCAAATACATTTATGACATGCTACAAGTGTGAGGTTACACTGAGTCAGAAATGGTGCTTCTTTATTCAATACATATTAATAACTAAAACATAAAAGATTCATCATATTTTGATTTGGTCTTACGGGAAAATAGCCCTTTTCAGCTGGCGAGCTGTCCAGGGTGTACTCTTTCCTGCGCCAGCCTCCCTACGACCCTAATTAGTATTAAGTGGTTTCAGAAAATGAATGAATGAATGAATGGAAAATACTGATTAGCATGAATAACACTACTTTGAGGGGCAGCACAGTTATGTAGGAGTTAGTACATCAGCCTCACAGCATGAAGGTCCCATGTGCAAGTCCTGGGCTTGGGGTTTTGTCCAAGTACTCTGGTTTCCCCCAAACAATCCAAAGACATCCAAATTTGGCTAATTTGCTGCTCCATATTGCCACTAGGTGTGAATGTGAGTGTGAATAGTTGTGTGTATGCTTGTGAGCTGTTCAGGGTGTACCCCACCTTCGCCAGGTGTCTCCTGAGATAGACTGTAGACCCCCCGTGACCCTAGTAGGAATAAGCAGTTCAGCAAATGAGTGAGTGAGGGAATGAATACTACTTTGGCTAGTCCTTTGTTTAGAATTACCAGAATTATCGTGGTTATCATTTTCTATACTCTCTAAACTATTCTGTCTCGGGTGGTGTGCACACCTTCAAATATAAGCTCATGTCTTTCTGTTTGTGTTTTTTGTTTATATATGATCTTCTCTGGGATTTGGAAGACCTCCTCCTAAAAGTACTATAAGCCGTGTAATTACAAAAGGAAGGATGAAGGATAAGCTTTGGTGTTGCACCCGAGAACCTCTTAAACAACCTCTGTTGAAGAAGGTCCTTAACCACGAGGAGCTGTCGCAGGATGCTTGCTTGGCCTTCATCGATATCCTTCACACACCCTGCACTATGGCATTTGTCTTTTATTTAACTTTACTCTTTTTGGGCTGCATCATTGTTCACTGGGTGTACTGTTTCTACCTCAGTGATCTAGCATCCCACAAGATAGACATACTGTTGATCTGTCATTGATCCTTGACTCCTTTTCTCTACCCGTTATGAAGTACATGGGTGACTACCCAGCAAAAAGAACACGATCAGTTAATGAACTCACTGATCAGATCTTTGAGGGATCTATGAAGGCTGAGCCACTGAAGGATGAAATCTTCTGCCAGATCATAAAACAGCTCACTGAGAACAATGTAATGTAAGTCTTAAATCCTACGTTAATTTGCTAGATCACATTTTAGGACTAAAGTTTACTTGTTTGGCTTTGCCCAGAAGCTACAAGGTTAGCTCATCTAACAAGTAATGTACTGTAAGTCTCTCTCACTGCATTTTTACCTCTGTCTAGAAGGTTATGCTTTTGTTGGTGTTAATTTGTTTGTTTGTTTTCTGTTTGTTTGTTAGCATCTTTAGGCAAAAATCTATGAACAGATTATGATTTATCTTTAGGAGGGGTGACGCTGCCAGAGTAATACTCTATTAGATTTTAGTGGTGATCTGGATGAAATTCTGGAGCCAGGAGTTTTTAAAAGATTCTTTAACCCTGTGAGATTGTTTAGAAGTGTGGTATTACAGTAGGCCCAGCAAGGGGTGCTGTGTACTTTCTGTTATTTTTTTCAGAAAGTTTCAATCATCTTGTCTAGTGATGTATCACAGCGGCCGTTGTAGTCTGTATAGTGTATTAGCTGAACACTGTTAGTGTGGCAGCCATCTTGGAATCACTAGATCCAGAAATCTCACTCCAGGTCCTAAAGATTTGGGCATAAACTTATGGGAAATTATTGTGCCCAAGATAGATTTCAGGTACTTGTAGATACATTAGTCATGAGGAAACAAAAAAAAACTTGCAAAAGTGTGATTGAGGTGATAAGAGGTATATTAAAATTAAGAGCTGTGCACCAACATGTATCACACATCAGCCCTAATTCACAGCACTGACTTTGTATTTAAGAATAAGACAATACTGACCCCATGTGTTTTATATACGCAGGTACAGTGAAGAGAAGGGTTGGGAGCTGTTGTGGCTTTGCACTGGACTTTTCCCTCCCAGCAACATTCTCCTGCCTCACGTGCAGAAGTTTCTGCAGTCCAGGAAGCATCACCCACTGGCCCCGGATTGTATGCAGAGATTGCAGAAAGCCTTGCGGTAACTCGTGCTCAAACGAATTAAACACTTAACACAAAACAATACAACTATCACATATGTGCTGTTTACTAATAAGCATGTTCTCATACGTATGTAATGTCAGGAATGGCCCCAGGAAGTACCCTCCTCATCTGGTGGAAGTGGAAGCCATTCAACACAAAACCACACAGATCTTTCACAAGGTGTACTTCCCTGATGGCACAGATGAGGTCAGTCTTCTTGTCATGTTATTCTGTACCATACTGGGTCTATTTCTAAATAATTGACTTATTTAATGATTTTTTTGAGGGTAATGTGCCCTCTAATTTTTTTATCCTAAAGTTGGCCACTGAAAGTGTTATTTAGATTACTCACAGAGATAGATAGATGGATAGATAGATAGATGGACAGATAGATAGATGGACAGATAGATAGATAGATAGATAGATAGAATGATAGATAGATAGATAGATAGATAGATAGATAGATAGGTAGGTAGGTTTCTATCTATTAGCCATGTATGATGAGATTGAGTGGAGTAACTGATTTTTTGTATCCACATCCACTTGAGTGTGAGAAATATGGCATTTTTAATATTTTATTTTAAATTATACAAGATCTTTTCCACCTCAAGTGCTACAATACTCGTTGGATATAAAAAAAAAAAGCAATAGCCAACAGCAACGGTTTCTGTTATGGAAAAAAGAAAAGAAAAAGATTTTTTATATGTTGGGTTGTTTTGAGGGAGGTTTGCTCTTTGCAAAGTAGAATATGTTTGGCAAATGGCTCCAGCATTTTGCATTTCCATACTTGTGGTACAGCTGATAGTAGAGAAGCCAATTAGAATGCACCATTGCACATATCCAGTGGGTGTGAATATAATAAAAAGTAATATACATGCAGTGGTGATGTTAACATTTGATCCTCATACGAATGATCAGTGTAAGAGTATGTAAAAGACACAGAAACCACGCTTCCTTTATTGGGACTGAAAGGCAGAGAGACCACTTTTATTTCACAAGTTTTGACAGGTGAAGGATCCAGGTCTACATACTGTGAGGAAACCAGAGAACCTGAAGGAAAGCCATATAAACACAGGAAGAACCTTAGAAATTCCACACAGTTACACGTCCCCGAGCTCAGTATGGATACTCTAGGGCTGCGAGACAGAAGTGCTACCCACCCTGCCACTCCTATTAGATTTCCTAGAATCCTAGACTGAACTTTTCACACTAAATAAATAGTTCTGAACATCCACAGTTTACAATTTTGATATGCTGAGACCCAAGATGATGACACAAATCAGTAAAAAGTACATGGTTTGAAAATGATTGTGAGTATTTTTGTGACAGCTTTCAAAATTACATTTTAATTACAGGTTTTTGAAGTGGAATCAAGCACAAAGGCAAAGGAGTTCTGTCTGAACATCTCCAGCAAAATGACACTCAAATCATCTGAGGGCTTCAGCCTGTTTGTCAAGATTTCTGACAAGGTAAAAAAAAACAACAACTGCAAGCAGTCTTGGTTTAGAAATGAAGAAGTGAAGAGTCATGTATGGGTCTAATGTCCCTGATATATATTCAACTATTTTGTGCACTGTAATACGTTGATAATAGCTATCCATTTCTGTAGTTGATGTATTCATTCTGTGTTTCATCACGGTCACATGAAGCCACCAAAACTCCACAAAACAACTTTTTGAGCTATAATATGACTGTTTGTACAAATAATTTGACAGGAATTAATAAATTAACATGAATGTGTTATCTGGTTTCCTCTAACCCAAGCCAATTTCATGTGTATCCATGTTAAACTTAAACTGATTAAACAGATTATTTTTTATAATGGTTGACTCTGGTCATACTAAACATAATTCACTGGTACCATTTAAGAAACAGGATTGTTTAGTAGTATTGTAGTTTATTATTATTGTTATTGTTATTATTATTATTATTATTGTTTTTTTTTTTTAATTATTGTTTATTTATTTATCTATTTTTATTATTAGTATTCGTCGTTCATTTTTTGAACCACTTAATCCCAGTTAGGGTCACGGGGAGGCTGGCGCCCATTTCAGCCGACTCTGGTCGAGGGCAAAGTACACCCTGGACAGCTCACCAGGCCATTGCAGGGCTATTATTATTATTATTATAATTATTATTATTATTATTATTATTATTATTATTATTTTAAATAGGTTAAAAATAGATAGAGATAATCAGATAGAGAGATAATCCTTTAAAAACTTCCTAGATCCCGGATTTGATCTGGATCACCCCCAAAATCTAATAGATCCTTTCTTGTCCCAGACCCTACCTCTGGTACAAATTTCATGAAAATCTATAACTTTGTGCATAATCCTGCTAACAAACAAACACACAAACTGAGGGGAAACATAAGCTTTTTGTTGAAATTAATAACTAGATGAATAAAGAATAAATAAAGAAGTATTTTCACCTCCGTCCTTTAATCCTTAACTGAAATGTTGTTAAATAAGGAAATTCATTAACTGTGAGATATTATGCTTTTATACTTTTTTTTAATAAATAAATGTTGTTGCAGTGTTGAATAGTTCTGTTACATGCCAGAGTGTCAAATAAAGAGGTTAGCACATGTTTAGGTTTTCCCTCTGGGCTGTCTGAGCTGGTCTGTAAACATAAAAATTTCAACTATTTTTTCGGTCATAGTATGCCGGCCTTCTGATTATCTGCCCCACACCCCCCTCCCCAAGAAGACCATAAATGGGAGGAGGAAGCCAAACAGGCCGTCCTACATGTGAACTCAAAATTAACGTTAAAGGAGGGGGTGGGGAGGCAAACCTTCTGAAGAACTGTGCATTATTTGGATTAGGAAACTTACTTTAGTGTTCCATTGGTGTCTGAAATGAAAAGTGTCTGGACAGCATATAGGGTATAATATCTGACACTTAATGGTTTCCATTTTATGCTGTTTTTAAAAAGTTTAAATTAACTTAAACATGCATTGTATGCATAAAAGATTATTTAGTTGCTAAGTGAGCAAACCATTTTTATAGCATGAATTTAAGCATAAGTCCAGGTCAAGTAGTTTAGAACTGACTAGATTAGGAGTAATCTGATATTGATTTTTGCAGAATTAAGTTAAGATCAGAGATCCTCCATCTCACAGAAAAAGCTCTTCAAAACGCTCTAAATGCAATGCAGTGGGTAATCATTTCAGAAGATCCTGTACCACTCGAGAAGGACCTTTACTCTTAAAGCAAACTTTGTCACCTTACAGGTGACAAAGTTTGCTTTAAGAGTAAAGGTCCTTCTCGAGTGGCATGCTTGCATGGGTTTCATTCGGGGTAAGCCGATTTCCTTCCACAGTCTGAGGACATGCACATCAGGCTAATTGGCTGTTTTAAATTGTCCCTAGGTGTGAGTGTGAATGGTTGTGTGTGTGTGTGTTGGCTTTGCTGGTGAGCAGTTCACGGTGTACTATGTCTTCATCCGGAGTCAGCCGAGATCCGCCTTCCTGTTACCCTAGTAGGATTAAATAGTTTGCCGAATGAATGAATGAATAGATAAATAATACTTATTTATTTGTTGTTTTGTCGGTATGGTAATAACTGATCTCAGTCACTTATCTTCCCTCAGGTCATCAGTGTGCCAGATGGAGATTTCTTTTTCGACTTTGTTAGACACCTCACTGACTGGATCAAAAAAGCCCGACCTGTTAAAGATGGTAATTATATTTCTTATTAATTGATCATATAATGAGCCATTGTTCCCTGTGAGTGATATACCGTTTATGTTTAAGGTATCGCGCCTTCCCTGACGTATCAAGTCTATTTTATGAAGAAACTGTGGACTAACACTGTGCCAGACAAAGACTCAGTGGCTGACTCCATCTTCCACTACTACCAGGTAAAAATATACAGCATGTATTACACTACGTATATTACGTAATACTAAGTATTGTCACTAGTCACAAATCATACACGTAGACATGTATAGTGAACAAGTCTGCATAATTGAAATCTAATAATAAATACAAAACAAATGTTTAACAAAGAAAAAAAAATACATTCTAAACTTTAATACTGTGATGTTTTTAATGACGGAAGGTTTATTTAACATTCATGAAAGGAGACTCCAGTTGCAGCACTTTGGTAAAGTCAGTTCCATTTTCGCTCACTCCTAGTATTCTGGACAGACCGTGTTTCAGAGTAAAAAGCTGTGTTTTATGGAAGTTCTTTGTAGACCTGCATTCATATAATATTTCCTCTCTGCTTTCTCAAGATAATGGCTTACTTATGTCGTTTTCTCCGGATAACAAAGGTTGTTTTCTGATGATAAGGAGTTCTTTCATTTGTTCATTTGTTTTCCTGTGACCTTAAGTTATTTATGTAATTTTCTCAGGATAACAAATATTGTCTTCCTATAATAACGAGTTATTTATAGCAAGGCATAAAATTATTTCAATCTGCATCAGGACTTGATTAAAGAGAAATGTGACATGGTAAACTGTATACCTGCTCCTCTGAAATGATGTTGCATATTTTCAAATCTACACTTTGTTTTATTATCTCTATATATCATATTAATTATGTCAGTATCACGGGTAAACAAAGTTTTCTCTCAGAGATCTTGAGAAAATGATCCTCTTATCTGAAGAAAAGGGCTTAGGGCTTTTGTAGTTTTTCTGTCTTACTAACCTCAAGAGAAAGTAAGGGAATGACAGATTGCAGCTGCAATAATGTACATGATAACAGCATGACCTTCATTATCTATAACACTTACCTGTCCAGGTAATATTATGACAGGTTTTCTTACTTCATTAAACACTGTAAGTATGAGCAATTTGATTTTAACTAAATGAAATACTTTGTGGTGTGGTGTTCTAGGAAAATAATACACTTCAAGGTGACAAAAGTAACTCAGTTTTTCATCAGGGTGCAATGTTTCCTTGTTCAGATATGTTTAGAAAACAACAATCTCACTGAGTTGTACTTTTTTCACCTGACTAAATAAGCGTTTTATTATAGGCAAGAAAAATATAAATAAATGAAAATTATAGAAATTTATTTACGCTCTTTGCACCTCGTCAGCCAAATAAGCCCAAACAAACTGGCAAACTGCTAAAGATCATAGCACAGTTAGCTAACGTCTAACTTGCAAGGCGATATGCACCAGTCCATACACAATTAATTGACTGTATGATGACCAATCAGATTGCTCATAGTGTCATAATAAATATGAAAATTTCTTTCATGTAGACTGTTTATTTGGTTTTAAAAAATACTTTTTCTACTTGTTTATTTTCATGCCTGATATAGGAGCTGCCCAAATACTTGCGTGGATACCACAAGTGTTCTAAAGAAGAGGCCTTTCAGCTTGCAGCTTTGATTTACCGGGTAACATATGAGGAGGATAAATCACAGTTTGTCCACATCCCCAAAATGCTGAAAGAGCTCATCCCTCAAGATTTAATCAAACAGCTGTCACCTGATGACTGGAAACGGGTAAGTGAGAAAAAGACACATGGCCTACACTGTTTGTATGACTTTATGAAAATGGACTAATAATTTTTTTATGAATTATTTGTTGTCTTTTCTTTCAGAACTAATAAAGTATAAATTATTTTTAATAATAATAATAATAATAATAATAATAATAATAATAATAATAATAATAATAATAATAATAATAATAATCATAATC
>JAQMYF010000026.1:11442853-11464322 GCA_030014195.1 Neosilurus mollespiculum | reverse complement strand
TCACTTTTACTACTTAAATGTTCAGGTTTGAGGGTTTGTTAACATTTTGGATTGACCAAGAGCACTGTATAGATGTATGACAACAATTAATCCTCAAAAATACAACTTGCCTAATAATTGTGCACACAGTATATAGTTTATAAAGGGTAATAAACATTTAATAAGATTCATACAACAAATTTGCTAAGAGTTTGCAATAGGATTTCACTCTCATTCACTTACTCATTTGCCAAATCGTTTAATCCTACTTGGGTCATGGGGAGGCTGGAGCCTAGAGTCCACCGTTATACTATGTGTTGTTTAACTTTTGACACAATCACAGTTTCAATGAATAGTGTAAAGAACCTAACTTAAGTTTGTTGCCTCATAACATGCACAATGTTGTGTTCAGCTGAGTGGTCTCCAAATTGATTACTAAGTCAATCCCTTGTTAGACTCATAGCTTCCATGCAAAAAAAAAAAAGAACCAAAACATCTTGTCTGATGGAATAAAATATTTGCCACAGGTAGTCAAATTTGTATCTGTTTGAATTTTTTCACCGAATCATTCATTTTGGTCTGATATCATTAACTCTCTGTTCTTTACAGGATATTTTAATGACACACCCCTTCACCAAGATCTCTAACTGGAGTAGTGGGAACACTTACTTTCATATCACCATCGGCAACCTGATGAGAGGCAGTAAACTGCTCTGTGAGACACCACTGGTGAGTCAGAAAGACGTGAAGAATTCTTTATTACACAAAGAATTATTTATCACATATTACACAGTAAACAGCTGTGTATTTTTTTTCTAATCACAGGGCTACAAAATGGATGACCTGCTGACATCGTACATCAGTCAGATGATGAGCAACCTGACCAAACAGCATGGTTCCCACGGAACCAGCAACTAGCCAGCATCACAAAAAAAGCCTCAACAAAATGCCTTTTGTGTTTAATCTCTTAAACTGAAAATATATATTTTTATCCCTCATGGTTTGATGTGTTTTCTTCTTTTTTCTTCTTCTTCTTTTTTTTTTTTGTGGTCCTCGAGACCTCGGTGCGAAATATAAAATCATTAAAGAGGTAAAGTCAATAAGGTGAATACAGTAGTACTTAAAAGTACAGTGAAATCTTTAGAATGTCTTTTCTATTTCTGCATAAATATGATTTAATACATCCTTAGATTTTCACACAAGTCCTAAACGTACATAAAGGGAACCCAGTAAAAACAAACAAAACAAAAATATCACACTCACTCATTTATTTATTGAGGAAAATGATACTCTATTACATGTCTGTGAGCAACAAAAGTAATGTGAACCTTTACTCTCAGCCCCCCTTGTGCAGTAATAACTGTAACTAATCATTTATGGTAACTGTTGATCAGTCCTGCACATCGACGTGGAGGGATTCTAGTCCAGAACAGCTTCAACTCCAAACTGGATTATAGTCAAGAAATTCTTGAAGATCAGAATTACTTTTTTTTTAAATCCATTCAGGCACCACTGTAATTACTTTGATATTTAATTAATTCATTCATTTATTTTCTAAGCTGTTTAATCCAAATTGGGGTTGCGGGGAGGCTGGCGCCCATCTCAGCCATCACTGGGCACAGGCGGGGTACACCCTGAACAGTCCATTCGCCAGAGGATTGCAGGTCCAACACTCACAAACAACCATTCACACTCACACTCACACCCAGGGATGATTTGGAACAGCCAATTAGCCTACTGTGCATGTTTTTGAACTGTGGGAGGAAACCGGAGTACATGGAGGAAACCATTACATTTTTAATGTAAAATAAATGCACAAAAATTGCATCCATAAATATGCACATTTCTGAAAAATATAATAAAAAAAACCCCCAAACAAACAAAGAAACTCGATAAAACATTTAAAGGAACACAATAATAATTTTTTTATATTTTATAGCAAATATTAGCTCATCCTTTTTGGTTATAATAATATCAATTTAAGTTACGGTTACTTTTTCCTGTTTTATTTGATTTCTGTTGTTCTTGATTACACATTAAGATAAATTTTGCCACTCCCCATACCGTAAAAACGTCAAACCGTCGCACCTTTACTGAGGAAGCGGACGTGCAGAGGTGTAACCCATACGCGCGCGCACTCTGAGTGACGTAAAAGGCGCGTGCTTTAAAGATGGCGGCGTCGGTGCGGGTCGGAAGAAACGTTAGTGTTTTTATTAGCACACAGTTCAAATCCAGACTCTAGAACACTGTTTCCACTCGGTAGGACGGATGAGCGCTCACGTCGATAAATCGTTACAGGACATTTAACGGAGAATGTCGTGAAAGGTGCGGGTTTAGAGTTGGGAGAGGTTTTGCTAGCTGGCTAGCAGTGAAGAGGCTGCAGCTTTCTAAACCCGCCCACTTCTGTAACGTTACCGTGGTTATTTTCAAGTTGTTTTAACTGGGGTTTCAGTAGTTTGAGGCTTTGGTTCTTCTCCAGTTTCTGGCTCTTGTGAGGTTAACAGTTAGGTATCTGAACTTCTTAAAGACAGTTAGCTGTTTAGTGTAGCCTAGCAGACACGTGCATATGTGACCTGGCTTTTCTGAGGCGACTACTTCCGCGTGGCGAAAACTTTTCTGGCACTGAAAGTTGTCTCGTTATTGTTTTTTTGTTTTTTTTTGGCCAATTATTTCGGATTTAAAAACATCTCCCTAACTTGGTAGTACTTCGTAAAACTGGCCAAGTTATAGCTAACTACTTAGCAAGCTAGCACATAAGCTAGACTGACAGGTAGGCAGCTGTCTTCTTTTAATAGCCACTAAACCTGGCATTAAGCTAGGTTAGCTATATTGCTATATTATTTTACCTGTCAGGGTGCTGGTGAAGCTAAAATATATATATAGTATGTAGCTATATTCCACAGCTGAAACATCTGGTAATTCTGTCCAATATTGCATTGAATAAGCCATATCTTTTCACCCAAATTATTCATTAGGAGTTAAGACTAGCTTAGCATTATTCCACCACACCTGGAAAAGCTTCAGCATTGGATGATGAAATAATTTGAGGCCACTGACACACTAATACTCAGGGACAGTTTTTGTTTTTTACTTGAACTCTTTTTCTTTTTAAACTTATTATCCCGAGTTCTATTATACACTTGTTGGGTGGTTGGGTGAAAACATAACCTCTTGGCTAGAGTGTTTAGATATTTCCATAGCTGACTCTTCTGGTCTGTTGTTTGGGATGTCTGTGTGAAAAGGAGACTAGGTTTCTGCATTATCTTCTGCACCCCATCAGCATTTCGATATAAGAAATCTTCAAGCCAGTTTTCCCTCTGACTCTGACAGGTTAATGCACTGGTATAATTGTTCCATCCAGACCATTTCTGTTTCCCATAGCCTCTTTGCACCCATTTTCTACTTGGGTCCAGTACAATCGATCTCATCTCTCTCTCTCATTTTCGGCACATAGACAGAACTACCACAGCCACAAAACCTTTGTTGCTAGAATGACCCTCCCTACATTAAGGACATTTCTCTGCTGTCGAAATCCAATCGTGGCGATTATTAAAGGAAGCGGTCGCCTGTATTTTCATCGGACAGGTGTGTGTAATGGTGCTTTACAGGCTGATAGTGGTTTCAAACCTTCAAAAGTTGCCGTGGTAACTAAAACCACACGATATGAATTTGAGCAGCAGAGGTATCTCTGTGCTGGACTGTCGGAAGAGGATCTCAAACAGCTGGTAAGCGACCTAATCTCTTAAATGTCTTATCTCCTGAATAATCTGAACAATTCACTTTTCTTATGCAGCTCATCTCAAGCAGAAGCACAACTCAAGCATTTAAAAATCTGAATAAATGTTAAAAATTGTATTTAAAGAAATATTTTGACTCCCATATATTCTGACAGAAATTATCTGATTATAAATTAAACTGAGTGTTAAACTTGTGTTTAGTTTGGTAAATGTTTACTTATTCACTCCCTCACACTCATTAGCCGAACCTCTTAATTCATTATCAGGGTAACAGGAAGGCTGGAGCCTATCTCAGCCAACACTAGGTGGGGTACCCCCTAAACAGCTCACCAGACTATTGCAGGGTTCCCATAGAGGAATTTAATAAATGTGTGTTATATGATGTCAGAACAGACAGAGTGATGTCTTTACCAATGTGTATTTTTATTCTTTTTTTTCATGGTTGTTTTCATTTAATTATTTTTTCAGAAAGATGGTGATTTGTACCTGAACACAGTTAAAGGTGTTTTTCAGATTTCAGCCACACTTATTCTCACATGACCGCATATTTGTCAACAGTATAATGTCACTGAGCCAAACTTTACATAGTCTTTCTTTCTTGTTCATTTAATATTGTCACCCATGTAAAGCACAGCATATTTGCACTTTCTTTTCAGATTAGCCTGAAGCAAAACAAACTCTAAAAACCTCATTCCAAGTGTCAGCAGTACTCTTCCACCACACCTTAAAGAGTACCAGTACTGGTCATCCTTACAGCATAGTTTGTGCATATGTAATATGTTTAAGAGATTCAGATGTTGATTTTAACATAAATTACCATAATTAGCACAAAACTGGGTAATTTTATCCCGTGGATTACTCAGTGACAGCCGCCACAGAGATTTCCGCGCGTGTTATTTGTGCAGTTCAGCACTGGCTGATAATGTGTTATGATGCATGAGGACAGTGGCAAGTCCAGCCAATTCGAGTTTGCGTCAATGCCAGGCTGGAACAGCCAATAAGGAAGGCGACATGTTTCTCAGCATGCCCAGTGTCACAGCACTCGCACGTACTTTGACAAGTTCCATAAATTCACTTTCTATTTGTACTGTGTTTTAATGGTTTTTAATTTTGTGTACTGTAACTCCAGCTTGCTCTGAAGGGATCCAGCTACAGTGGACTTCTGGAAAGGCACAATATACACACACACAATGTTGGACATATTGTGGACAATCTGCAGTAAGTGATGGATATTATGCTGTTTATTACAAAGATGGTGCATTAATATTGTTTGATGGACAGAATTTGTTTTTAAATATCTGTAGAAAACAAGGCATAGAGGTCCGTGTGGTTAAAAGAGGAGAGTATGACGAAGACACAGTCAGATGGGCTGATGCTATTGTGTCCGCTGGAGGTAAGTTGGTTCGTGTTGATGAACAGGAGGGGAAAAACGAAATAAGTATGCAATTTTGTCAGAGTGACACACCCAAGCAGTTATTTCTTTACCGCAGCAGTTTAACCTCCAGGCTTCCAGGTTTCATGTTCTTTTTCTCTGCTTTAGGTGATGGTACCATGCTGCTGGTTGCCAGCAAAGTATTTGATAAGAACAAACCTGTGATAGGAGTCAACACTGATCCTGAACGGTAAAACTTATTACATATTCATCAATCTTTTATTAAAGAAGAAATCTTTTATTGTGTGTAAATGGTTTAGTAGGAGCACTTTTTGAAACACCCCCAGCGGAATCCCCAGGTAAATCCATGGGCGGAATCCACTTTTATTCTAACCGAATAGCGAGTCTTATTAATAGTGGAGCTCCAGTGTGGCGTGCCATTAAGAAGGAAAACCATCAAGTTGCTTTTGGAACATCAAGACCTTTTCGTTAATTTTCCTTATGTAATTGTACTCGCCAAGCCAAATGAATATGGATTTGAACTACAATCTTCCCATTGATGAGCGTGCCCAAGTTTGGTTGCAATAGATGGTTCCCTTTTTGAGATATGGATTTGTTGGGGGTTTTTTTTCCTTAAAACCTATAGCATATACCTATCTGTCCCTCCATCTTTCCGGCGTACTTGTACACATGGGAACCCTGTGTTATTCTTTGAAAATTTTAAATCTCGAAAAAGGAAAAAGAAATTTTTTTTTCTGGGGGACAGTAATATAGAGAACAAGAGGGGTATAGTACTTGGGTCACATGATGTCGTCATTAATTATGTGAAATAAAGAGACAGTGAATTATATTCTTGTGTTATTGAAATGTTTTCTAAACATACAGTTCCTAAATGCTGTACATTACATGTCGAGGGTAAGACTGCGTGCTCGGTTATGTCATTATTTACTTTTATAAACAAGTTATTAAAATGAATTGATCTTGATATACGTAGGTTACGTGTATGGTGTTTCTGAGAGTTCCCACCAAAAACATGTCAAATAAGGGAATCATATTGGAGCTCTGCTTTTAGGCAGCGCCTAAATCTGTTTTATTATTTTCTGGGTTTGTTTTGGATTGTTGTTAATATAAAAACCACTGCATTTCATTAATTTGCATTAAAGTTGTAATTGGAAGAAACAAGCTATTTGAACTTGAGTGTAATCTCCAGATAATTATAGCAACTCGCTTCAGTTAAGTTTAAATCCAAATGAATCTGAACAAATTCAATAAATGTTTTTAAATCCTGCATTATAAATGTTTTAGATTTTTTTTTCATGTGTGACATTTTTGTTTTCTTTTCTAAATAAAGATCTGAGGGCCACCTGTGCTTGCCTGTGTGCTATACACATGCATTCTCTGAAGCATTACAAAAACTCAAGAAGGGAGACTTCAGGTGGGCTCATTTTATTTGCTGTTCATTCTTTTTTGCCAAGTAGAAAGTTGATTATTATTTTAACTTGTATCTAAAACAGTTATTCACTTCAAAGTCAAATTCAATTCAATAATTGTTTTAATAATTTTATGCTACATGGGAACATTTGAATGATTTTTAATGTTTATATTTACATTTTGGGTGGAACAGTGGCATAGTAGAAAGCACATCTGCCTTACAGCAAGAAGGTCCTGGGTTTGAGCCCCATGCCCAGTGAGGAAATTTCAGTGTGGAGTTTGCATGTTCTATCCGTCCTTATGTGGGTTTCCTCCCACAGTCTAAAGACATGCTCTAATTGGCTAATTGGATATTCTCTATTGCCCCAGGTTTGTGTGTGTGTGTTGGCCATGTGATGGTCTGGCAAGCTGTTCAGTGTGTCTCCCAGGCTTTGTACCGTTGGCCCACAGTTCAGAAAAAAATATGAGATTTTTACATTTTAAAGTGCTCCATTACAGCATACTTTGAAACTCAAGTTTGAAATGAAGACTTTTATACCTTGGACTCCACAGTTTTGATTCAAGTGCAAGGTATATAATATCTATTAGTATTAAATCAAAATATTTTCATATTTCTGATTTGTCAAAAGCCGTCAAATAATTCTTGGCAGTCTTCTACGAGCAGAATTATCCATCATTGGCCTTGATCTCGAAGGGGGTTAACTGATGCAATCACATGGGCAGTGGTGGCTTAGTGGTTAAAGGTGATGGATTACTGATCCGAAGGTCAGCGGTTCGATCCCCACTGTCATCACTGTTGAGCAAGGCCCTTAACCCTCAATTGCTCACTTGTATAAAGATGATAATTGTAAGTCGCTCTGGATAAGAGCGTCGGCCAAATGCTGTAAATGCAAATGCAAATTTAATAATTGATTATCCCATGATAGTGAACCAATCACATTGTGCCCTTCCCCTGTAGTATGCACTAATCTAATGTATGCTTTTAAAGTATACCCAGAAATTTGTCTGTCCCAGGTGGCAGTGGCGTCAACGAATTCGCATGCACTTGGAGGGCACAGGGATCAACCCCACTCCAGTAGATCTGCACGAGCAGCAACTCAGTTTAGAGCAACACACCAAAGCACACCGCATCACCACCAACTCCCAGCATAGTAAGGCATTCTAATGCAAAGCATTTCCCCCTTTGTGGTTATTTCATGGCTCAAAACCCTTTTTTTTCCCCATTGTGTGTTAATTTAAGAGAAATTTTACAATGTGAACACTGATGATTTGCACGTTTTCCCCTTTATTTTGACTTAAACCATTATGTCATAGAAATAATTTAGATATAGATATAAATTTTTATGATGTAATGAGAGAACCGCTTTCATTCATAGAATACACAGACTCGTCTGGATGTGAAAGCTTGTCCGTGCAGCCGTATTAGAAATAATGTTTTTGGGAAGTGCAACCCAACATAAGCTCCAAGCAGCATATTTCATAGAGAGAAACTGGATAGATTGAAAAACAGTAATAATTCGGATGACTTTAAAAGAGAGGCTGATATTCAGATTGTTTTAGGCTTTCATTCAATTCAGTCTGGAATATAATATTAGCATTTTGTGTGTGTGTGTGTGTGTGTGTGTGTGTGTGTGTGTGTGCGCAATCAATATTTTAAAACAACAATTTTTTAACATTTTTTAAGTAATTAATTAATTAATTTATTTATTTATTTTGGTTGGAAGATTAAACTTCCTTACAACTAAATGGTTATCTCTCTGAACCTTTTTTGAAAGCTAGCAGTTTGTAGTCTTTGTCTGTGGACAGAATTGATTTCCAAAGAATTCAGAGACAAAAGAAAAACAGAAAGCTTAAATGTGCTGAGGACTGTTTTTGTTGTTGTCATTTTGCTGACAGACAGAACACAGGAAACGTACTCATCGCCATACCTGCTTCCTGTCCGAGGACTCAATGAAATCTTCATCGGGGAGTCCCTCTCTTCCAGGTAACTGGAGTTACCATGTCCGTTTCCACTTTAAAGGGGAAACTCCACCCTGATGAATATATTTATACTGAAATGCAGTTCATGGCCAAAAAATGGCACAACACCTGAACATCATACAAAGATGTGGTGTTGAACAGTTCATTGCAAACCTATGGGCCCCAGTTGGTGCTTTTTGGGAAGGCTTTTCACAAAATTTTGGTGTCTGGCTTTGGGGATTTGTGCTCATTCAGCTACAAGAGCTTTAGTAAGACTGGGTTCTGATATTGGCCTGAAATGCAGTGTTTTGGTTAATCCCAAGAATGTTCAGTGGGGTTAAGATCAGAGCTGTGTACAGTGCGCTCATGCTTTTTTACTTCAGCTTTGGCAAATCTTATCTTCATGGGCTGTGCTTAATGCACAGCGGCATTGTCATGCTGTAATACGTTTGACGTTCTTGAAAGGAAATGAAGGGAAGTTGTACTATAGTATACAGAGACATTATACAATTGTGTGCACAGCAGTTTGTTGAGGCAGTTGTGGCTCAGTGGTTAAGGCTCTGGGTTGCTGATCCAAAGTTTGGGGGTGTTCCGTCCCTAGTACCACCGTGCTACCACTGTTGGGCCTTTTGAGCAAGGCCTTTAACATTCAATTGTTTAGTTGTATACACAATTAATGTAATGTTCTGGATAAGAGTGTCTGCCAAATATTAATATTATATATTTATAATGTAAATATAAATGTTGAGAGCTCATGTATCACTAACATTTGGCTGCGAACATGCCAGAATACAATGCAAATACACATTGTATTTGCACTGAGCAAACAGACGACTTGGCTAGGGCTAAATCCCAATGCACCACTGTGGGTAGGTAGATGAATAACATTGTGGGTGATATAGAAAATCACTAACCAAAGGAAAAGTACACCAGGATATTCCAAAAAATATCTTGTAAGCTATTAAAGTTAACATTTATATGCAATGATAAATATGCAACTTATTCAGGGTGGATTTTTTCCTCTTTAACCCTTTCAGTTGTTTTGTCCTTAGCCATTAAGCATGTTGTCTCATCAAACCCATCTTCCTGCTCACTTCATCCGACCTCGCCCATCTCCCCTTATATGTGGATCTTTATCTGCCACAGGGTGAAGTGTAAATCCTTCAAACCCCATCTTACCCTCTCGCTCCATAGGGCTTCCTACTATGAGATCTCCATTGATGATGGACCATGGGAGAAACAGAAGAGCTCAGGACTTAGCGTTTGCACTGGAACTGGATCCAAAGCCTGGTATAAGAGTGTTTCCTTAGTGAGTTTAATGATTTAGTATTAAACATCCTGATGGCTCATTTCATTTTTAATGCGCAGGTCTTATAATATTAATAAACTTGTGGAACAGACTGTGGAGGACGTTCTTCGAATAGGTAAGGATAGAATTGCACATTAATGAACGCTCCCATTTAATTTGCACAAAGTTTCATAATTGTACAGTATTTCTCTTGGAACATTCTCAGCATTGTTTGCTTCATTAAACCAAAGGTGAAAATAAAGTATCCCCGAACATTACACGGTGTAGACTACTCATTTTTAAATTTTTGAATACTTTTAAGACAGTCATCCATTTCTTCATTAAAACTTTAAGCTTAATAAAAGCTTGGGTGAATAGTGTGTCTGTACTTATTGAATAATAGTACTTAACTATTATTACTTAATAGAACCTTCCTCATGGAAAAAAAAGAAAATTAGTAATTAATCCTCACAAAGGGGGCACCTTTTTACTGCGAAAAGTGGAACGTTTCAAACGTAGAAGCTTTAAATGTGTAAGTGAACTGAACTATATACCATGCATTTTTATATATGAGCAGATGCATGTCTGATGTATGTAAACGTAATGTAGTATTATGGGTAGGTGTTCCTAGCTTTATTATATTCAGAATTCCTTTGTATCTGATTTGTTGGTTTGATATCTGTATACTATTATTTTTGCTGTTATTTTGCTTTTTTATACGAACTGACGTGTCCTTGTCCTATTGCGATTTTGCAGGAGAGTTTGGAAGGCTTTTCTTTCATTCTGCATTAAATGCATGTTATAATAAAAGAAAAAAAATTCAAAGATTTGCTTTGAAAGTACTAAACTAATATGGATAACAAGTATTAGAAATCCAGAAATCAGAATCAATATTCAGTATTATTAGTTATTAACTACAGTAGAATTGTAGATCCATTATCCAATCATGTCTATAGTAATCAGATGCACCATGTTTAATAATTTCTACCCATTTGGCTGTTCTTTCGGGTCCTATTAAAGTAGCGTCTCGCCTGTATTGAGCTGCTGAATTTCTGATCACGCATCTCACCATTTCTCTCACTGTAATGTATTGACCAGAGTGAAACTAGTTGGCCAAGTAGAATAAAGCAAAAACGGCCCCAGAGTGAGTAGATTAAGGGTTTAAATCCCAGGTAAGGCATTTTCTTTATTGAGTTTGCATGTTCTTCCCAGGTTTGCATGGGTTTCCTCAGGATCCTCTGGTTTTCTCTCAAAGCCATGCCAATTAGGTGAACTTGCTAACCTGAATTGCCCACAGGCGTGAATATCAGGGCGAATGGTTGTCACTGGTAGCTCTGCGGTGGATTGGCGACCTGCCAAAGTTGTACCCTGTCTCTCACCCAAAGTTAACTGGGATTTGTTCCAGCTCACCTGCAACACTATAACCGGGATAGAAAATAGAAAAGAAGCAGTGAATGAAAGTAGGGTGAAATTTATGTTAAGTTTGTAAAGGTGAAAACAGAAATCTGGAATTGCAGGACATATAGAAATACACAGGACTTGGGAAGTGCAAATAAGGATGCATTTGAAAATTCACAAATCCAGCTGTATAGTTTACACTACATTTCAATGTTTCTTAGGCAAAGGAATAATTGGGTTGGATATTCCACTCCACCACGAAGTCATCAGAAGTGGTAAGTGCAGTTTAACTTCAAAGAAAATACGTGAGTTCACCCCTTTTACAGCCTGGATATTTCAGCAGTCTCGTGATTGTCATGTTTTGGGATGCTTTTAGTGACTGAGGGATTCAACGAGGCTCTCATATTCAGTCCGGAGGAGAACCGAGTTTTCTTTAGCATCCGAGAACCCATCGTCAACAGAGTATTTTCCAACAGCCGCCAAAGAGGATTTGCAAATAAGTGAGTATTGGGTTCTGCATATCTTTATGAGGTTGAGTTTATGATGGAATGTTTTTCCTTTCACTATAGCCATGTGAGATAATGTGTGTAATGTGTTATTACCCTTGTGTATCTTCTGCCTATTGCTAAATGGTCTGAACTACTGTGCAACTACTGCTTTGTGTTTTGTATTGACTAATAAATAACAAATGGGACTGCTGTTACCAATATAAAGTTGATCTTTTCCTGTAAAAAAGTTTAATTACTCTACCACAGCAGTCTACTGCCAAAAGCTATCAGCATTTTATTGATGCATCATAATTTTTATCCATTTTAAGGATTTCTTAAGATAATAAGAGAGAAAATCTCTATAGTATCTCATGGCAGCAAACAGTAAGAGCATTACAAGAAGACTGACACTGGAGACCCCTTCCAATGTTAGATAAACATTTTTTTACACACAACCATATCATACCTTAAAAAATGTAATATGGCCAACCATACTACTAAAAAAACAGTATTATATAAGAACAAATACATTAATGAGACATTTTTAAACCTATGTGATGATTTGCTAAAGTGCTTAATTGTTTTGGTTTAAGGGTGTGTGTCCGGTCGAGGTGCTGGGACGCGTGCATGGTGGTAGATGGAGGAACATCTTTTGAGTTCAACGATGGTGCCATTGCCACCATCAGCTTACATGAGGAGGACCTTCTGAAAACAGTTCTACTTGATGAATGAACTCATTGGGCAGTTCAATTGGAACTGCGTTAGCAAATCTGGACTGGAAACGATCACTGATGTAAGGACGAAAAAGGGTCACCGTCACAACTTGAAGGCTCATCTGTTCTCGATGATGCTGAAATGAACTTGTACTTTAATGGTTTGATGAATCCCTGCTGAAGATTTGATTTTCAGCTAGAATTGTCTCTGGGGGTTTAGCCCAGAACACCATGAATGTCGTTGCCATTACACGCTGCCCAGCCAAAAAAAGTCGCATAATTTAGTATTTTGTTGGATCATATTTAGCCTTGATTTTACAGCATGATCACTCAGGCATCGTTTTGACAAACTCCAAATCAACATAACATTTATCATCCAGAGTTTGATTCATTTTACATGGGGAAATTTGAACCATAAACATCCCCGAACAACTTCAATATGGTTAAGATCAGGGGACTATGCTGTCAGTTCATGTGTGAAAATGATTCCTCATGCTCCCTAAACCACTCTTTATCTATTTGAGCCCTAATTTTATATCTGTGCAATCATGGAATTTTTCTTCTCTGATGGCACGGATATAAAATTGGTGCTCAAATAATGAAAGAGTGGTTGAGGGAGCACGAGGAATCATTTTGAAAGAGGCCATTGATGTGATAACCTGGTCATTCATTTGAGTCATCAGATAACTTAATTTTATTGCTATGTCATGTTGCTGAACCTCAGCCTGACCAACTGAAGCAACGATGTCAGGACGATTACTCAAGGCTAAAGGTGCTTCAAGAAAATATTCGACTGCAGGACTTGGCCAGGCAGTGAATTTTCTTATGATTTAAGAAGAAAGTCTTTGAGGAGCTCAATTTTGTTTGCACTTTTGGATCACTGAACCTTGCTAATGTGAATACAATCAGTATACCCAGACTTTTGAACATCTGGGTTGTGTGATTATGGTGATAAGTTTGCAATAATTAGATTTTCATGGTACATGGGTAATATTCCAAAACGTGATGCCAGCACAACAGTTCCAAAACAATGTGTTTATGAAGCATATTTTAATACCCAGTGAACCAAGTTTTTATCTGCCCACAATATTTTCTAAAGACTTGGCTAAAATGAAGCCAATTAGTAATGAAAACTCGAGAGACTGTGAGAAGTAGCAAAAGATGAATAAATAAACACAGTAAAAAGGTGCACACGTGAGCACTCCATCGGGCCTGATATACTTCACTGGTCTGCCACACACCATGAATGTCCTGGACTTGGTGAGGATGTTTCTGTGTGGAGTGTGCATGTTCTTTCCGTGCTTGTGTGAGTGTACTCTGGTTTCCTCCCACTGTCCAAACCATGCACACTAGGCTATTGGCTATTCTAAATTACCCTTTCTATGAGTGTGAATGGTTGTGTGTTGGTCCAGGGTGTACCGTGTTTTCACCCAGAGTCAGCTGCAATAGGCTCCCTGTGACATTATTAGGAATAAGCTTATCAGCATATGGATAAATGGAGGTTTTATATCTCTGTTCATCACTATTGTAAAAACCTTATAGGTCTTAGCTTTTGTCAGATCCCAGTACTGATAGCTTAAAGTTCTAGCTTACTTACATTTTCAATTGGTCAGGATTACTTGACTACTGATATATGCAGTATTGTCAGAGAAGTGTGTTCAGGAATAATTTATTGCAATACTGATGTACGGTAATATCACCACCCCCTAGGGAAGGTGTTTGAAATGTAGGCCACCATTCAATAGAACTGATGAAATCCTTCAGGTGAGTGACCATAATATAACTGTGGTTATCAGAATGTACTGAATTATGAGCTTCAGCTTTGAATCACTAACAGTTTGAACAGTACTAAACATAGTATTATGAAATAAGAAGGCCATGGTATTGGCAGGTCACAGCATTAGACTCTACATTGCTACACTTAAAACATGCTAGTTGGAAAGGAACGTGCCAAAATGAGTTTTGTATAGAGAACAGACAACAGTGGAATGTCTTGTGTTGCTGATGTCTTTATTAAAAGAAATAAACTAGTTTCCTGTTCTTATTTTAGAAGACATGAAAATTAGATCCTATAGCACTGATTGTTTACATAACAAGATCACATCACATCTACCTTTATATCATATTCAAATGCCAACAGCTGCCTGTCACATTGTTGGGATTCAAACTCATGGTTTCCTGACCATAGTGTAAAACCTGACATCACATGGGAGCAAATTTTTCTTTACTTCCAACATGGGTAAATCAATTAAGGACTCAGAATGATGCAGTACTCGTCCCCATAAAAAAGAACAAAATATACAGTGAAAAATATTTATTTAAAATCAGTGAACATCCAAACAAATTCACAAAAACAAGTCATAAAAATACACTCTAGCCAAGTTCTCAACGGAGAACTAATTCAAGTTTATGCAATGTTCATAATCAGTGTAACATACCAACTGATTACAACTTCAGGTATTTTGGTCAGAAAAACATTGTTTAAAAAAAAAATCTAATTTATTCAATAAAAAAAGGGGGTAAAACACTTTCACACATTAAAATAAAACATTTAATAGATGTATTTTGCAGATTTAACACTTATGTAGAAGTTGGTTAATTAGTATTTTGCAGCTGATTTCCTGAAACAGCAGTTTTGAGGAAACAATGTTCTTGATCCATAGCACTTACACATGCTTGCTCTGTCATTACATGGTTTTACAATGTGTTTAACATTATGGAGCAGGGTTTAAGATTAGTAAAAAACATGAGCCGGACTTGTTATTGTCACGACAGACAATGCCCGAGGAACAAGCAGCTTTTTCTTTAAGCCAATTACATTAATTTGTGAACGGAACAAACAACAGATTCTTGTTTTAATGCTGTAAGGCTTCATAATAACATTTAAACAAAAGTTTTGTAGTTTATAATGCAATTAAGCACATAACAGGGATGCACCAATCTTTTACAGAAAGTAAAACAGTGTATTAACATTTTCTTTAAAGACAGATAACGTGATTATGATCTGAAGTTGTCCTGTAAGCAGTGATAGAGGTAAAATACTCAGTCCACCCTGGAACTGATCGTTTTCTAATAACAGCATGAAATGTTTCGTTCCTCTTAGACCACAGTAATGTGCCAATGATTCTTACTATTCCTCCCATAAAGAATGACAGGTAATACAGCTGTGCTAAAAACCATTTACATTTAACTTAACAATAGCTACAAAAGGTAGTTTTGGCAGTTTGTGTTTTTTCATCTAAAAAGTCAGAAACAAAAAACTCTTAAATCAGAATTAAGAATTCAACAGAACTGTGGTGTTGAAAGAACACATTTTTTTTTTTTTAGCCAAGAAAAAGAAATCTCCCAAATTAGTCATGCCCTACATTAGCCATACCTTTTACCTCAATCAAATTCTGATTTCTGTATTGTATGGATGCATCCCTCTGATCGATAATTTATTAAAATGGGGATCTGGAACAAACATAACATAACAGTTTAAAAACAGCTAAACTTTTAAAACAAACCATTATCATAAACACGTTAAAGCACTAAAGTCATTCACAGTTTGGTTGATGGTTTTGAAGTCTAGAATTGTTGGAAGTTCAATATTTGCAATAAAACACAAAGGGGGGATGTGAACGTTGCAGTGGAGGTCCTTTACCCTGATGACACTGTAGTTTTCGCTAGTAGTAACAAGCAGCATGTGAAAAATTCACGTTCTTTGCTTACAGAAACAAGTCATAAACCAGCTGAAAGTGCAAAAGTGGCAAAACACATCTGGTGCCCATACACAATCAATCAATGACATCAAGGAAAAATTTGTTTCCTATAAGCAAGACGCATTTTATACAACATGCCAGTTGATATTGCTGTAGCAACAGTGCCCTCACAAGGTCATCACATTATCACTGAAACACATTCAATATTTTAAAACATCCTAAAAGGCACCTCTTCTTTCGCTCCCAAGTCGAACCCTGCAGGAGCGCCGGTTAGGGTTTATACACCAGTCGACAGTGCATTCCCCACAGCGTGCGGTCTTTCCGTCCGGCAACAGTGGGACGGGCCACGCACGAGAAGGGCTGGGTGTTGATTTGTATCCGGGGCAACCCTTTAGTGAGGATTTGCAGGGAGCTGTCCTGAATCAGACCAAACACTTCCAGGGTCTGCAGACTCACAAACTTCTCAAACTCTCTACAAATCAAAAGACCATAATTAAAAATAAATCCATGTAGCAGATTTACTAAAAAATAAATAAAAAATTAATAAAAAAAGAGAGGGTGGGGTGACATAACTAACATTTTTCTTTAAAAAAGTAAAAACTATGAATGAGATTATAATACACTGCCCAGCCCAAAAAAAAAAAAAAAAAAAAAAAAACACTCCAAACCGGTCTTTCCTGATCTGTACATGTATGCTAATACCATGTAGTTTGGCTACAGTGACCTTTTTATCCCATAAGAATTGAAAACTCCTTTTATTAGGAGCCTTTTTACACAAAAGTGAGGGTGTATAATCTTCACTGCACACTACTGTATGTTTTAATGGCCCTCGCATTGTGGACAGGAGCATTGTTACGTTGGAACATGACTGGAGCCCTTGATTCCAGTGAAGGGAACCGGTAATGCTACAGTACACACCCTGGGCAATTCTAAATACATGGTAGAGAATCATGTGCTTCGAACATAGGGCAACAGTTTGTAGATGAACCACATATTTTGTTGCATGTTAATGCCATATGGTGTATACTGCATTAATATACGACAAAAGTTATCCAACAACAATAAAGCGGTCAAGCGCATGGTCTTCAAAGTACTGTGCTGTATTTTGAGATTTCAGATACCGAACACATCTTGTAGGTAAACAAACTTTCATCATACAACCTATGTGTGGATCTTACATGAGGGAAGCTGGGTGAATCTGGTAGCAGCGGCTCATTGCTAAATGCCTCAGTGAGGAGAGCTTCTGCAGGAAAGGGAAACTGTCTGTGGTCACGAGGACGCTGTCGCTGTGAGAAAAGCATTCAAATTAATCCATGATTGTGTAACGGGTGTTCTTGCTGCACTGTAAACCCCTAATCCCAATTCATCTCTTACCTCAAATCCAAATGTGTGAGATTTGGACATCTTTCCACCAAAACCTTTACATCTAAACAACAGAGGAAACGAAGTGGGGTTATACCAAAGATGAAATAAAATCATATCTTTACAGTTACAGAAGACGTACTAATCTTATTTCCTATGTTGTATATTACCTTGGAATCTGTTTGATCAGAATGTGATGATTATGTGTAACAGCAGCTCGGACAGTAACTCAGTCACAGATCCCAGACTGTGCTTTCTACTACACTATAGTTTACATAGCAACAGCAGTTTATTACTAAGTTTTATTATAATTAAAAGTAAACACTTCAGAATTGTGTATCTGCCGGCAATATAAAAATAATGTACTCTTATTTATTTATTTATTTATTTGTTTTAGAAATGTGTGAGCACAAGCCTCCGAATGTAAACAGAATTGCATATGATGTGCCAAGTTTTATTTTATTCAAAAGGTCATTTGTTTATATCTGATTTGTTAATTAAATATCTGGGGAAAAAAATCACTTGTCAACATCGTTTTTTTTATTTTTACATTTTGTAAGCCTGACCAATGGGGGTGAGCTCCGTATGACGGCGCACTTCTTAATGACATCTTTTTAAACTCAGAGTTTAATATATACTACACAAAACCTAAAAAAAAAAAAAGCAAAGTTCCATTTCATAACATGCCAATATAGAAGAAGCATAGCAAGTCTGAAAGCCCCAGCTTCAACGGGCGGCAAGCTCACGTCCTGAAACCTTATATATAGTTTTGCCTCTGAGACCTTGAAAAGTAAGCCAAGGTCACTCACACACAAACTCATCCTAGCACTCATAGCAGTGAACAAGCATCCCAAGTTTGAAAGCCCCAAGTAAATGTCTGGAAACTAAAGTGCGACAGACAGGCGGAACCCGTTCCTATAGCTCCTGAGGGGCGGGAGCTAAAAAGTCATAGAATATAATAATGAGTGTTGTGGTCATTTTTTGTAGTAATACATTTTGTCCTTTCAAACAAACACAACCATAGGAATCACATCACAGAGATTTAAGTAGCCATGCTTCTTACCATCCATAGTGAGGTTCTGTCTGTAGCCGCTGATGTTAAGCTGAGTGACGGTGGAGGGAATGTTGTTAACGATAGCCTGAACATGTTCACTACTGATGTTACACCACGATACGTTCAGCTCCTCTAGCCTGGAACATGAGACGGATAAGGAAAGAGACAACACTGACACTCAAAACAATTACAGCTCTGGATCACAGATCATATTTCTTCAGAAATCATCAAAATATGAAAGCTTTCTTATGGCCACGCCCCCTGAACTCCTTAGCTATTACTCTTACTTGGTGCAGGATTGAAGCATCTCTGTCAGGGATTCGGCAGAGAACCCACTACAGCCGCACAGGTTCAGCCGCACCAGCTCTGTGTTCTCACTCAAAGATCTGGAAAAAAGAATGAAACAATGACCTCATGGCAATTTTAAAGTGACCATTTGTTCCATCACTAAGTTCACGCACCGGAGGATGGCGTCAGAGAGCACTAGTCCCTCCACACTGAGGTTCTGCAGCCATCTACAGCGCGACAGGATGTCCTCCAGCACAGCTGTCTGCACAGTGCAGCTGGACATGTCCAAATGCTGGATACGCAGGAGTCTGCAAGACACCCTCAATGTTCAGTGTCATTATATACACAACTAAACTCCAGTGTATAAAAAAGTGAGCACACACACAACTCACTGTGTGTTCTTAAAGCAGGGTTCTCCGATGCAGGAGTGTGGACAGCGCAGCCTCAACACCCCTGCTGTGAGTACCTGACCCAGCTCGCTGTTCAGCTGTGCTTTTCCCACCAAGTCAGCACTGTGCCATAGTGACTCGTCAAACCTACACACACAGATTTACTCTGGTCATTCCAAATTAGATATGACTGTCACAAATCTTAAACAGGACTCTGAAGATCTGGGTTGTAAAATAAAGTCTGACAGACCAACGAGTAGAAGCCTCGAGATGATGATGTTTAGACCATTAGATGAAAATTGAAACACTAATGTGCAATCTAGTCTTTTTTTAATAGATCAGTTATTGAAACAGGTGGAAGGTGTGGCTACTGCTTGGTTGAAGTGAAAACCTGAACCCACACTGGCCCTTTGCAGATAAGACTGGTCTAAGGGCTTTAGAGCTTTGAAGTAGAGTTTAGAGGAGTAGAAACAAAAAGACACCAGCAAAATTGAAAATGGAAAATTAGTAAAGTTTGTCTGGATGGGACTTACGCTAGTCGATGCCATCGCTTACAGACGTGCGACGTTCTGAGAAGATCTTGCAATGAGAGACGAGAGAAGATCCCTAACAGAAGCTCGTCTGGTAGAGTGTCCCAACACAGGGCACCTGCAGGTAAACATGAGCATCAGCATGGCCTGTTGTCTGTTTAGCTTGCAGTTGAGCTACTCCACCCCTTCCCAAAATTGCCAAAAATAGAATTTAAGTCCCATGGTGATGCATGGGAATCTTCACATTTCACAAGAACAATAAAGGAAAAAAGACAAAAATACAACAGCGGACAAATTACATCTATACACACATCACAAATATTTCACTATAAAGACATTTAACAAGTTTCAGACTCAGGTTTTCCTTTAAAACCAGGTGAAATCCTTCAGAATGACATGCTGGAATTCAAACTGACCTGCTGTGTCTTTGCTCCTCCTAGGACGCCTGGCGAGGACAAAGCCGTTCTCTTTACCCTTGGCGCAGGGCCGCGGCTGTTTACGGGGAGGAGACCAGTGCTGGATAAGTTCATGAGGAGTGTTTTCAGCATGCAGGCTTTCCCCATACACGCACGGCCTTTTCTTAGCTTTGGACTGCGACATGCACAGCAGGGAGCCATCCAGATTCTCACTCAGACACGGCAGCTCCTGGAGAGGCCTGGGACACGCCAACATTTACACAGTCATCAGAATCATGACAGGCATTTTATTATATCACACAAGATTAGAGAAGGAGAAACTTAAACTTTTAATTACTATAATATATACATATAATAAATATATTAAAGTATATTTTATGGCCAAAAAAAACTCTCCTGATATTTTTCACTATGAACTGTACATATTTTTGCCACTGAATCATTTTAAGATAAAAGGACGTACAATATCGAGCACATTTATTAAAAGACTTCATCCAAATTAACAAACCCAAGGGCTGATATTTAGCGCACTAGAGTGGGTATGAAAACTATTTCTGTTTACTTCAAATGTGCCTTAAAGAAGGTGCAGAGCTATTTCAGATCACACCCATTTACTTAAAAGTAAATAATGGCCAGTTATGAGTACAGGAATATTTTGTCTGGTTTTATTAGCGTCATGTACATTTTAATGCCGAACGTGTTCTATTTTAGTTGACACTGTTGACATGTCACTTGTTCATGAGTGACTGAGGGTTTGGTTTAAGCCCATTTCATTCAAATGCCTTCATAAACAGGCCAATAACTAGAAAAAAATAATCAAGGACGCTTAACTGACCATGACTATTAGAGGTGACTTTAGTACATTAGGGTCCATGGCCTTTAGTACATTATGGTACATGGCCTTCAGAGGTGTCCTTAGTACATTAGGGTCTATGACCTTTAGTACATTAGGGTTCATGGCCTTTAGAGGTGTCCTTAGTACATTAGGGTCTATGACCTTTAGTACATTAGGGTTCATGGCCTTTAGAGGTGTCCTTAGTACATTAGGGTCTATGACTTTTAGTACATTAGGGTACATGACCTTTAGTACATTAGGGTTCATGGTCTTTAGAGGCATCCTTAGTACATTAGAGTTCATGACCTTTAGAGGCATCCTTAGTACATTAAGGTAAATGGCCTTTAGTACATTAGGGTACATGGCCTTTAGAGGCATCCTTAGTACATTAGGGTCTATGACCTTTAGTACATTAGGGTTTATGACCTTTAGTACATTAGGGTACAGGGCTTTTAGTACATTAGGGTACACGGCCTTTAGAGGCGTCCTTAGTACATTAGGGTACACGGCCTTTAGAGGCGTCCTTAGT
>JAQMYF010000026.1:11431532-11442753 GCA_030014195.1 Neosilurus mollespiculum | reverse complement strand
CATTAGGGTACACGGCCTTTAGAGGCGTCCTTAGTACATTAGGGTACACGGCCTTTAGAGGCGTCCTTAGTACATTAAGGTACACGGCCTTTAGTACATTAGGGTACACGGCCTTTAGAGGCATCCTTAGTACATTAAGGTACACGGCCTTTAGAGGCGTCCTTGGTACATTATTGTTCATGACCTTTAGAGGTGACTTTAGTACACTAGGGTCCATGACCTTTAGTACGTTATAGTGGTACTAAAGTGACTGAAGTGTGCTGGGAAAAAAAAGGCTAACAAACAACTTAATGGACTCTCAGGTGTTCCTGTCCTCCCACTTAGAGAACAACCACTCTCTAGGTTACATTTGCTGAACTAAATTCTGGACATGAGCTCAAAAAGAGCTCAGTAACAGCTGACTGAGTGTTTCAGAGTTTGTAGGAAACTAAGGATCCATTTAGGACAATTCCAACCAGACTGCTGAGCTGGTGGTCCTCCACACTCATCCACAAGGATTTGGGTTCCAAATAAAGTCAAATTGGACTGTCATGTTATAAAAGAAATATATTAGTTTAGCAGAACACACAAGAATGCAATACGTTTCGTTTTAAATAAATACACGCATGTTATTTTAATACTACCCCGCGCGCGTGCAGATGTTGCTCGTGCCCGCCATAAGTCTCGCTCTGATCGCGCGCCATCTCAACAACACCAACAACCAAATCAAATCAAACAAAATCAATCCCACCATCAGTGTGATCAGCTCTATAACTATTTATACAACCACTTTAACCCAGATATGCAGTGTTTATATCATTTATATGCGGTCTTTAGCGACTGTATCGTGGCTGTGTGTGAAGGCCGAGGCGCGGGAGAAGTTTGGAGGGAGAAACTTGGGCTCCTGTTTCACGGTTCTATCGGTTTTCATCCACGTCAGATGAGAAACAGAACTTAAAATACCTTCATACTTAACAAAATAGCACTTTTGTTCAAGTTTAAGCGAAATACGTCATCAAACCTGGACTCTAAAAGTCCAAACTAAAGTTCCGACTCAGTGTGTATTTACACAACTTACTACATCTATACACTGGAATCCATCGCTCATAAACCCAGAATTACCTTTCAGTCGGCATCTTGTCCTGTTGTGCAGCAGCGCGTTTATTAGTCAGATATTACCGGGTCCTCTCTTTACTCTCTAAACTTACAGATGAGTTCGCGCGAGCATTTAAACCGCTGGATGGATGCCTGCCTCGGCGCAACGCTATTGGCTCAAATCTGTGATACCGGAAGTGACGCTTTACCATTCGGTGGCGGACAAAATACTAAGACTATTATTTGCGTATCGACACCTAGCGGCGCGGAGGAGGCCCTGCGCCTAAGAAAAAACAGCTGAGCATTGGGATGAACACATTTTCTTTGTCTTTCTTATCATCTCTCTCTCTCTCTCTCTCTCTCTCTCTCTCTCTCTCTCTCACATTAGCCGAACCGCTTAATCCTTTAGGTGAGGCTGAAGCCTATCTCAGCTGACGCGAAGGCGAGGTACACCCTGAAAAGCTTGCCAGACCACCGTCGGTCCAACACACACATACACCCACACCCACACCTAGGGGCAATTTGGATCAGCTAATTAGCTTAATGTGCATGTCTTTGAACTGTGGGAGGAAACCCACGCAAGCATGGGGAGAAGACGTAACCCCACAGAAACGCCCTTGTCCAGGGCTCGAACCCAGGACCTTCTTGCTGAGAGGTGGTGCTACGCCATCCTGCCAACCTTCCTTATCATCTTAGTTTATTTAAATGTATGGAGGCTTCTTCTGATTTTATTCAGATTTTATAATATTAAAAATATTACATATTTATCATATTTGTTTTGAAGATGATATGAATCTCATAAACATTCTTGCAGTACTTTTTACTTTTTCTGACTGATTTCTTAATTTTTATTTCTTTTTGAGTTTTGTGCTTCAGTAAATCACAAGATCATTTTAAAACTATGTATTTTGTTTACGTAAGTTGTCTTTTGTATAATACCACATTTGTTTGAAGAAAAAGCCTGGTGGTAGAGTGCTGGATTACTGATGTGAAGGTTGCTAACTGGTTTATCAAATGCCGGCCATGTCTCTCACTGTCTATGGTGGGAGGCATGTAAAAGAACCATTGCTGATTTCCATCAAGAGTAGGCTGCATAGCCGTCAGCGTGGTTCTGCCCTGCGATGGGCTGGCGAGCTGTCCAGGGTGTACTCTGACCTCGCCCAGAGTCGGCTGAGATGGTCGCCTGCCTCCCTGCGACCCTAATTAGGATTAAGCGGTTCAGAAAATGAATGAATGAATGAATGAATGGGTTATAAAGTAAGTTTTGAAAGTTCTGATAAGTTGTTAAATTTCTTAGATTTCTGACAAATGGGAGGACATGCCACTGATTTAGATACATTTTTGGACTAATACTAATGAATGTCACATGTCTGTGTGTTTGTGTGTGTCTGTGTGTGTGTGTTCATTAAATTGTTTTAAACGACATGGCTGAGTAGCTTACAGCTCTTTGGGTGTGGGCGGGGCCTGCGTTACCCCGACGCTCTATCCCTACGTAGTGACGTATGACGCAGCTCTAGAAGACAGCTGCTCGGGATACAGGTCGCTCTCTGTATGACGTTTGAGATTTTGTCGACAACACTATGATGACTTTAATTGAAAAAGCTTTCTTTCGGAAGAAGAGTTCGTCGATGACCTCCGTTATTCAGCACTAGGAGCAGATAATAGCGGGTTAAACCGTGTTTATCTCTTCACAGCTGAGGTAGGAGCAACCTGAATCTCACTTCCTAATGTAGAGCTAGCTAATAGAGAGAATAATGGACGCGTTTCTAAGCTGTGTAATGGAGAAGAGAGTGCACTACGTCTGGTGTATATCCGACGATACGCAGGGCTCATGTGTAGGGAGGAGAATGTTGTTTGGGACTGAGCCATGGCAGGTCTCATTAACAGTTATATTTACATGCTCTGTACTGAGATTAGATGTTTGTCAGTGTTGTGATTCTCTGTATCATGTGTCTTTTGTTTTCTTGCCAAGTTTATTCTTTTATAATTAATTTTCAGCCACTACATTAACCAGAATCATCACAAAACCTGTTTTTTCTTTTACAGCAAAATAAAATTTAATCTGAAATTTTCTTTTCTACTTTAAACCAATTAACTTTGAAGTTAAAGTGAAGATTCAGATTTATTTTATTGGGACATTCCCGTTCAAATTTTAATTCAGATCAACAATTTCTAAACCCGTCACATATGAGTAAAATCTCTCATTTGTCACTCACTCATTTACCAAACCGCTTAATCCGATGAGGGTCATGGGGAGGCTGGAGCCTATCTCAGCCGACATCAGGCGAAGGCGGGGTACACCCTGAACAGCTCGTCAGAACATTGCAGGGCCAACGTACACAACCATTTACACTCAGAGCCACAGCTAGGGGCAATCTAAAGTAGCCAGTCAGCCTGTTTGTTTTTTGACTGAGGAGGAAACTTCAGTACCCGGAGGAAACCCACGCAAGCACTGGGAGTACATGCAGACTCCACACAGACACACGCTAGATCTTATGCTGTGAGGCAGACGTGCTAACCATTATGCTACCATGCCGACCTAAGAAACACAAATTCTTTCTTCCGTGCTATGTGAATGATGTAATTTGGATGTGCCACTGAAAAGTGTCTTGAGTTTTCTACATTTAATTATCCTAAAATTGGATTTGCAACCTTACACACAGATTCAAGTCATGGAATCCATTGTAATTTTTTTTAACTAAATAAAAACTTGACTCACAAATTCCAATAAAGGGATGAGAGATTTGGATGTTTGAAGTTGTAGAATGTGTTAGCATGTTTGTCCATTTCATGAGAACAGGGTATGCTCTCCCGGTTGTACGGTTTCAGATCTAGGACATGTTGATTGTGCTCCTTCTGTCTTGGTCTGCTGAAGAAAAACAAAAGAGTCTTTCAGAGCACACCAGCTCTACGCTGGCCTTTGTCAGAGACCGACACTCAGTGTAAAGTTGCAATAAGTTCATGGAAGTCATGCAGTAAACATGATCACGTTTTATTTTTTTAAGCATTTTCCAAATTTTTATGTCTTTTTTTTTTTTTTTTCTCCCAGCCCTGATTTCCCAGGTGTCTTTGCTTCACAATGAGTGAGGCAGCGCTTGCCATCGAGATTGTGGTTGTCTTTTTTCTGGCTCTTTTTCTCCTGCATCGGTATGGAGACTTCAAGAAGCAGCAGCGTATGGTCCTGTTCAGCACACTGCTTGCCTGGTACCTGTGTTTCCTTATCGTCTTTATCCTCCCTCTGGACGTCAGCACGGTTTGTTCACACACCTGTTTAAAGTGCAACACATATGTCTAATAGTATTAACGGACTGTTTCAATTAGCTACGACATGCCAGGCTGCTTTTGTAATTACCAGAGCACTTCTTGTGCTGATTTTTTTTTTTTACCAACAGCTCACATGGTGCTCGTACTGTAACCATAACAACGCCTCTAGCATGATCCATCTAACTGCTATCTGTTAGATTAGATTTATTGTCATTATCAGTGTTTCTTCAGGCAGAAATTTAAGTGAATTTGAGCTGCTTGTGGGAGTTTTTAATATAGCCACAGTTAAAGTGGGATGTCACACCATGTACTGGTGAATTTACCAAAAAGTACTTGCAGTGTTGTTCGCAGTACTGGAATATTAGTGATGAAATATTTCTTTCAGCATTGCAGCATTTTTTCACAGAATTCTGTATGTCCGAAATCTCATATTCGATCAATAAGAAGGCAAGCTTGTAGTACTTCACGTTAGTTTTTCTTTCTTGCCTCCAGCTTTCGATCAGAGCTCAAAATTTACTTGATGTCACTTGGAAGGTTTTTGAAAAACTGAACTTTATTTTTTAAACCGTTAACTACCAAATTGCCACTGTGATAAAAAATAAAATGCTAAATTTAGTGTAGATGTCATTTCTTATGAGTGCAACCACAGCCCCCCCCCCTCTTACCTGTGAGTCACTCAATGTATATCATCTGTGTATTAACACATTTAATAATTTACAGCTTATTAATCAGTATATACATGTGAGTAAGAAGAATATTAGTGTTCAGGGTCCTTGTTAAGAGTCCTTGTTTTTTTTTCTTCTTGCTGTAATGCCAATTGTTCCTGGCTGTCCATCAAAGGGGGAGAACCATATTAGAATATTAATGATTTGCTAGCTCTTGTGTTTGTTTTATCAAGCTTGCGCGGTAGCTGCAGGGCTGTGCAAGTGCATGGAAACACAGCAAATGAGAGAGAGAGAGAGAGAGAGAGAGAGATTATCTCTGTTTATGCTGTGTTGTCTATGACACACATCAGGGAATCAGTCCTCAGAGAGTGCTTGTGTGCTAGCCATGCTGGCCTGTGTGGATATTATATCCATAATGGATGTCCCAACTTTAACTTGGAACTTAGCTTTGTGAAACAAAATATTTGCTTAAAATCCAGTCTGCACTCTCTCATTATTAGCTAGAAACATTGTAGGCAGCCATGGCCTGATGGTTAGAGAAATGGGTTTGGAACTGAAGGTTGCTGGCTCGATTCCTGAATAGGCAGGAAAAATGTGCGGCACTGGAAGAAGTGAGCAGCATCATCCCCTTCCTCCACCTTCAAAGCTGAAGTGCTCTTGAGCAAGGCATCTAAGCTCCAACTGCTCTCCAGGTGCCTCAATGTGGCTGCCTACTGCTCCGAGTGTGTGTGTGTGCGTGCTCGCTTGGGATAGGTTAAATGAAGAGACAAATTTCCCTTGTGGGTTTAATATAGTACATCAGAGAAAAAAAAACCAAACAAACCAACACTGTCAAATTTATGTGGAAAAAGATTTTAAGCAGATATTAGAGGCTGAAAGACCAGGACTTCACCAGCACACAGACACATATCATAATGTGACTTTAATCAGTGAAGAAGATGCCGAGGCTGATAGGCCCTTCCCCTCATGCATTTCTCTCAAAGATGACCTGCTATCAAAAAAATTAGCAAACCCTGTGTGTTACAGATACATTTGTAAACCTGGGATTTTTAGTTCATTTGCATTGTGATTTGTTTTACACACAAAAATCGAAATCATCCAGTCTGTTTGCTATAGGATTTGGGTATAAATAAGTTAAATAAATGAATGTGTATTAGTAGAGACTTTTAATTTATACGAAATCCACCACGAAGCCTGCTGAGAAGTTCATGATTGTTCTAATCTGCAGTAAAATCGTGGTGCTGGCAACACAACAGCTCAGCTCATTGTGTTGAGCTGGGGTTCATTTGCATTGAACAAGCTTGTCCTTGGACATATACCATTGATTTTAGTTACACACTTTGTATGATGCTAATCTGGTGACAGTGATGCTACTTTCATCATGACATTAACTGAACAAAAAATATAAACGCACGAACCAAAAATGCTGAGTTAAATTGATCTATTTTGAAATATGCTCAAAAAAAGTGTTCATTGGTGTACTGAAAGATTTGTTCTGCAGAATTTTGGTTACCCACTTCTCATACCACGTCCCTGTGAGACACTGAGTTATTCCACCCATGAGAGGCGTAATGCGTAACATTTGAGTTGGTCAGTCAGCAACCAATACACAGGCCAATAAAAGGCCACCCTGAAATGTGCACTTTTGTCAGTAGTCACAATGCCACAGATGACGGAGCGTGCCATTGGCATGCTGAATGCTGGGATGTCTGTGATGGCAGTGTCAACACACTTGAATCATTCTACCATCAGCCGGGTGAAATCGATTCAGAGAGACTGGCAGCTCTGCGACTCGTCCACATGCCCGACGACCACATGTGACCATGCCCGCACAAGATGCACACGTGACTCCTGCACCTCTGATTTGTGCTGCAGAAGGAAAGGGACAACATTCCACAGGCCACTACTGATCGTCTCGCTAACTCTATGCGTCGGAGAAGTACCGCTTCACGTGATGCAGATGGTGGACACACTCGGTACTGAGTGCTGTGAACTTTGCCCACTGACCTTGGTTGGTTAAGGCTGTGATAACTCATGAATTGTGAACAGAAAATTGTTAGTTGTATTTCATTGGGTTCAATATTAAGGCAAGTATAAAACAATAATTGTTTTGTTAAAATATTTCCATATTGTATAAAAATATTTTGGAAAAAAAAATGTGCGTTTATGTTTTTGTTCAGTGTAGATTAGCCTAAAAAAATCGAGAACATTGAGTTAAATGTCTCTTTCATTGATCTGATTGATTACTATTTTTGATCCCAGGATTGTTGCTGGCTTTTCATCGTACAATAACACTACGTTTGTATGTTTTTTAATTCAATATTTCAGACAATATACAGACAGTGTGTAAGCAGCCATCGGACCATAAACCAGTCTGCAGGAAATGCAACTCCTGCACCCACTATTGGGTGAGATTGTGTTTTTACTTTCTTGGCAGTGTACTGGAGGAGTTTAAGTGATCTGAAGCTTGTAATCCAAAGAGTGATTTAAAGATTATAATAATAGCACTATTTATTTATTGTTGTGTCTGTGAGTGAGTATTCATAAATGTTTCACCTTTCCACATTGACACGTCAGTTTTTCATCCTTTTTTTTTTTTTTTTTTTTTTTACAAGAATTCTGGAAAATCACAATAAAATACTGAAAAGAAATTACTAGTATAAAAAATTTGTTTGTCCAAAAAACATTTCTACATGAAGCTGAGGTATAAAATCTGTTTTATAAATAAAGATATCCAAAATTGCCCAAAATCTGTTATAGTCTAGTAAATCTCACAGCGGTCTAGCTTGTTTTCTGACTTGTTATCCCGACTGTCTGGTAGAAAAAGACGCAGCAATCCCACCCTTGGTGCATTTCAGGGTGGCACACTTTATTATTTTGGTGAAGTTTGAGGGGAAAATAAATTTCAAATAAGGAAAGCTGACACAGATCTATATAAGCACTGTTTCCCAAACTACTTTTTCACAACCTCTACTTTGCTGTGAGTAAAGCCACGTTCACACAGGAATACATTAATTATTACATAACAGTGGCATGGCTCTCATGATAGTAAAATATTTTAGGTACAGTGTAAAACTCCAAGCAAATAAATAAATATTCAAATATTTTTTAGTGTGTCATTCTGGAGTATGTATAAAATATGTCATCAGTTCTTTAGTAGCATAACACTGCATTAAAGTCTGACATCTTAAAAGCTGATACTTGTGTTAAAACTTAAAAAATCTGAAAGGGAAATTTGTAATATGTATATATTCATTGAAAAAATACCAATTATAAATAAGATTAATCAGTGAAGTTATTATACATTTACTTTGTTCAGTAATACAGTGGGCCAGAAATCCTCGTTGGTGGATGGTCCTGCTGTCTAGTTAGATTTCACTCGCAAGATTCTACCTTTGATATCACAAAAATTAATTCTGATCCTTAAAGACATTTTTACAATACATATGTTTAGGTTTGTAATAGAAACATTTAACAATTTGCATTAAATGAAATTCAATGATATTTTTATTTAACATGTGCAAAGATGGTTAAACTTTTAAAAGGAAAAAGTGTTTTTTATTTAAAATCTTAACATTTGTGATCCATCACTGCAAAGAGGGTATTCATTCATTCATTCATTCATTCATTCATTTTCTGGGTATTAAGTCGGAAATGATTAAATACTTGTGTTGAACTTTAACCATGTTTTCTCCAAGTACCAAGTTGCATGCTTAAAAGTCTGAAAATTCCTAGCAGGCTTTGGTTAGTTACTCCAAAACAAGCAGCATTCATTCATCTCCCCAGACTCCGGGCGAGGGCGGGGTACATCCTGAACAGCTCGCCAGGCTATCGCAGGGCCAACACACATACAACCATTCACACCCATACCTAGGGGCAATTTTGGAACGGTCAATTAGCCTACTTTGTCTGTTTTTGGACTGTGAGAGGAAACCGGAGTACCCAGAGGAAACCCACACAAGCACGGGGAGAACATGCAAACTCCACACAGAAACGCACCGAGCCTGGGAATCTAAGATCCAGGCTATCTTGTTGTGAGGCGGATCTGCTAACTACTGCACCATCGAACTAGCAACATATGTTAGAAAATTTGGTATTCCATTAAAGCTTAGGGTATCGCCTACCAAATGGTACCAGTAACTCAAAATTACTAAATTAGTAAAATTAGTCCTACTTACACATATGTACACATTTGTACAATGCATGTATTTAGGTTTGTAATAGAAACGTTTAACAATTTGCAGTAAAAGAAATTCAGTGATATTGAATTGAATTGAGTGATATAAAAAAAGTGATATTTTATTTAAGATCTGCGAAGATGGTTTAACATTGAAAAGGAATTTTGAAAAAAAAAAAAACCTTAAAATTTTACTCTTTAAAAATTCACTCTAAAGTGTTTCAAACTTCTGCTTAAAACACGGACCCTGCTGGTTCCAGGCATTGTTAGGAAAATACTCATGAGAATCACAATGGGCCACATTTATAAACCTGGATATTTATGAGTTGTTTGTAAAAAGCACTTGCACAAAGAAAATGTAGGATTTATAAAAAAAAAAATCCATAATAATTTGGGGGTGTGTAAAACTATGCAGAACACTAACTGCACTTTTATATACAGGGTACTCTATCAACGTACAATAGCTTGTATATTTTTAGTAACACACACATGTAAATAACTAACAGCATTTACTAAAGAAATATTAAATATAATGAAAAATAAACCCCATAGAAATCAAGCCAACATAAATTTAGAAAAATAAGCCTGGGTGAGAAGGCTTCTGTGTAAAAGGAGGACACACTCATGCTGTATGTGTCAGTTCTGTTTGCTGTGGCATCTTCATTATGCTGTTCAACACTTTATTTGAGCCAGCGCTAAGTAACCAATGTGGTATGTCTCAAGCTGTAGTGCACTGTATACTCCCTAGTGTGCCGTGGCCCATTTGCTTGGCACACTCATGAACACCCCCCCACCCCTCTTTTTTTATTAAAGCTGTCAAGGATTCTTCAGAAGTATAACTCCACTTTCTAATTGGCACCTAGGTATTGTGATATCATATCTGGTGGTTTCTGGTGATTTCACTCCTTATTTGACTCTATGTGCTGTAACAATGTTAAATGTATACATTTTTATTGCTATAGTCTTTTGGTTTTGCCTCTAAGAGAAGTATATATTTGCCATTCACTTGTCATTTCAGCAGTGTCAGCTTTGCCTTTTATGGAATTTTGTGGGCGTCACTAAATGTAGTGTAACTTTATCAACATGTACACATGAATATGCATTTCTGGTCTATGCAAACATTTACACAAAACTAATAAATACATCTAAACATGATCATAGCCACATTTTTTTCTGTTATTTTTTTTTTAATATTGCTAAATATTGAACTGTTTGTTTTTTTTGTTTGTTTTTTTTGTTTGTTTTTTTCATAGCATTGCAACGGTGTGTCACAAGCCATGGAGCTACATTCCTTATGGAATCATGCCTGTCTTCTGGAGGGTTGTGTACTGGACCTCACAGTGTCTTACCTGGTGAGATGACTATTCTTAACCCATCATGAATCAGACAAACACTTTGCAGGCTATTCAGAAGGCATTTTCCACATAGTAGCTACTTTACCTACTATGAAATTTACCTCATAGCCAGAAGACGCACATTAGGTGCTTGGCAGTGCTATCACCATAGAGCTGTTGAGTTCTTGAATCTGATTCGTTTTGATTGTTTTTCTAGAACAGCTCTTACAGTAGTGCTGAAAACAAATCACAGATTAATGCATCAGTCTAATGTTATCTTTGCCTTTGTAACAATTCATTCAAAGGTATTTGTGTGGTGTAAACTCAGTCTAAATTACATTTTCAATAGTTGAAAAGAGTAGCAGAATAGCCGTGTGGTAAAGTAACAGTCCAAATCATACATACGCAGTATCTTACCATGTCGCTGTTACAGAGAGTTCATAAGTGATTATGTCATCGTCAGAGGACCCTCATTTCAAGGCTTGAAAAATCTTCTGGAGCCTTAGTGCCCGGTCGGGAAACCTTGTTTTTGTGATTTTTCATTTTTTTGGTGCCCGGTAGTTTTTTTCTTGGTGCCCGAATATAATATGTAATTTACAAGTAAAAAAAGCCTCCTTCATGATCTCTAGTGTGTGTTTTTTTTCTATTTCAGGGGTTGCTTTGTTTGAAGTGCATGTGCGGAGTCAAAAAAAAAACAAAACCAGAAG
>JAQMYF010000026.1:11398859-11418438 GCA_030014195.1 Neosilurus mollespiculum | reverse complement strand
CGTTGATAGTGGGGCTTGAACCCCCGACCTTGGGATCAGTAATCCAGCACCTTACCACCAGGCCACCACTGCCCCTCCAGTGAACCTAATAGAGGATAAAGTGGTTTGGGAAATGAATGAATGAAAAATGGGTGGGTTGGCACAAGTCCAGATGAGTTCAGCGTATAAAACAAACAAAATAATTGGCCTTTCTGTCTTAATAATTTTGGAGGGGATTGTGCATCTGCAGCACCATTCCCGTTTACAATATATATATATATATATATAGGTTGTTACTTGCATGTCTCATGCTGATATTTCTGATTTTGTCCTCTAGATGGCATGTTTCATCACAATCTTCTTCCTGTGCACTTGTGTATATTCCACTGTATTTCGAATCCGTGTCTTCAACTACTACTACCTGGCCTCACACCATCAGACAGACGCCTACAGCCTTCAGTTCAGCGGCATGTAGGTCCATGCTAAAGAGCAGTGAAGTGTTTATACAGCACATGGAAATTTAATTTACAAAGGATTTTTTTTTCAGTTGGCTACATGTTGTACACCAGTCACTTTTTTTTTAATCTGATGTCTGATTTAGGAGAAACTTGCAGCTATCAGTTAAGCATTGTGCAAAATGTATGTCTAAATAATTAAAGTGTCATCTTAAAAGATAGCACTGGGTTTAGAAATATCATTAAAACTGTTTATGAAAGTATATAAATTAGGACTTGTGTGAATGATTATAGAACAGTATATAAAGCAAAATGGAGCCACATTTTTATTGAAACGACCTCACCTTTAAAAAGCTGAAGGTCAAGACCAAAATAAGGCCAGATTAAAAAAACTCCCAGTTTCTCATCACAGCTATTTGAAAACCTAAATGAGGCATAGTTGTGGGGTTTTATTTATTAATTTATTTATTTTAGGGGTGGGGGTGTGTGTGTCTTCACAATACACCCTAGATGACCAGTAACATGTATTAAACTCTGAACAACTGTCTATAAAACAGCAGCCTTGCAGTTCCAAAAATCTTATAATCTATAACTATTTCAGACAGAACTAAACCAACCTCACAATCACAGCGTCTAACACGGAATCATGTTCTTGCTGTTTTTACATTTTCTAAGGTGTTTTCCGAGGTTTTGAGTGTGGTTTCTTTGGGGGGGAAAAATAAAATAAAAAATTAGATGTGGCGCTAATTTTCGGGTGCGGGCGTTGATTAGAAACCGGGTCCTGGCAGTCTACTATTTGCTAAATTAAAGGATTCTTATAAGCAAAAAGTAAACAAGCACACTTGTCACATATTTATTTTATTCAAATTGTTATTTCTTTTTTTTATCACCTGTTATTCATTAGGCTTTTTTGCCGTTTGACTCCGCCACTCTGCCTGAACTTCCTCGGCCTCATCCACATGGACTCTGCCATCTCTCACCAGGCAAAAGAGCAGACGGCTTATACTTCAGTAAGTCTCAGCAGCAGAAACGTGTGCCTTTTACTGCTTATTGCCTTGGTTGTGTGGTTAAAAAAAAAAAAAGGCAGAATTTTTAAAACATTGCGTTTGGGTTGGACTATGGCCGAAAACTAATCATCACTGTATATCCGTATTAAAATATTGTGATAATTGATAATATCAGGGCCTTTCAATGACATTTCAATAAAACTATAAATGGAATAATACTATTATGTTATATATATATATATATATATATAATACTATAATGTTCTAAAACATTATGTACATGCAATTTAACTATAAATGGACAGAATGCATAGTGAGAGAAAACATTTTTAGAGCTCAACTTCAGCATGCTAAGAGCAATAAGTGTTAACTCCTCAGGGGTGGAATTTAGCAAAACTAAGCTACTGGCCAACAGGACTAGTGAAATTATGAAACTACTAGTCCTCCTTCATATTAACTGGTCAGGAACACTATATCCTCTGTGCCTACTGGATTTTTCAGGTAGCCAGCAGGATGACTTGCTAGCTAATATCACTCTCTCTACAGATTTTTTACTTGCCACGGGCCAGCGGATTAGTGTTAATTTCCACCCCTGACTCCACCTTGTGTCAGCCAACCCAGTTTATGATTATTGTTTCTAACATCATGCTCTTTCATGATTTATTCCTTACTTGGCACTTTCAGACTCTCTCATCTGGTCTCTCATTCTCTCTTTTACAGATCATGGGATCAATGCGTGTGATCTCTTTTATTGCCAACGGATTTTACATCTACTATCCCATGCTAATAGTCATCCTCTGCATTGCCACATACTTCAGGTCTGCTATTTAAATTTCAACAGAATCATCCGGGGGTTACATGATGCTAGCATAGCTACTTGCGGTACGCGAGCTGATAACCCAGCAGTAGATTAGCCAATCAGAATACGGACAATGCTTAAATGAAAACTATGGACAAAAATGTACAGTTTGTCAAGGTCACAGATTCTAAAATCTGAGAAATTCAACAAAATGCCATCTTAAGTTATGCAGTATGGCTGTCAGCTTTTTCAAGGTAAATAAGCACTTTATTTAAACATTAAACAAGTTTCAAAAGATCATGTAGCATTATCATGTAGCATGCATAACCACTGATGGAACAGGTGTGATTGTTGTGACGCTTTTAAAATGTAAATTAAAACTCTTATTTTACTTTGCTTTTCTAAGATTTCGGTGTAGTACATACTAATACTTGTACAATTTTTTAATAGTTGTAAACTTCACTGAGACTTTTCAGGTTATTGGTTAACTTTAGAACAGCAGTACGTTGCTCTGCTCTGCTCACACTGTTGGAGGTCTGAAATATGTATGTGTGTATGTAGCTCACCCACCACGGTCTTGTTTAAAAATGTAAAAGTAAACAATAAAAATCTAGTTTTAGTATACAGTTATGCCCCTCTGGCTTGGTGGATATTGCTGAATAGTATCTGAGAGAGAATGTCTTTGGCGAATAATTATTAATAATTCTGAGATAGGGAACCGATCAGATTGTGCCATTCCTAGCTGGATTAAGTATCTGCAAAATGGGAAGTGTTGTGGGGAGGTCCTGGTATGTGATGGTAAGTACCTACCAATGATGGACCAAGGAAGGAAAACCAGTCAACTTGCAAGAGTGTCATGGTTGTCCAAGGCTCAGTGATGTACTGCTGTAACTGGTAATGCTGGCTATGAGAGAAAGTTGTCAGAACACACGCAGTTTAATTTATTTATTTCTTTTGAATTATTTTTAAATAATTACCTGATATCCACTGTTTTACACACTATAGCCTTGGTACTCGCTGTCTGAACCTTCTGGGCTTCCAGCAGTTTATGGGAGATAATGAGATGACCTCTGACCTGATCGATGAGGGCAGGGAGTTACTGCGCAGAGGTGAGTGCATACTTCCAAAGGGGACAGGCTGTGCTTAGAGTTATGGACATTGCACCTATCTATAATCATTCATTTTCATTCTGAAAGGTTTGTAATTATTTTCTCTGCCTTTTTTTTTTTGGTACAGAGAGAAGAAAACGACAAAGGATTGAGGACGGAGAGAATAGAAGGAGGGTGAGTTAAATTTTGGTCCTTTAAACTATTGCTGAAAGTGGTCTTGGATTATGTTAATCCTTTCCACACTGATGTTTTACCTAGATTAAGATGGAGCTTTTCATTTTAAATAATCATTAAAAACAGTTTAAACAGAAATGAAGCCAAAGATATTTTGAAACCCAAGATTATTTTGGTTACTAGAATCAGAGCTGTGTTATTGTATGTTAGTATTTTTGCGTTCAGCTGTGACCTTTTCTGTAATAACAGCTCAATAACAGGGACATGTTGCAAAACTAAACCTAATAATCAGAGGGAAAAAATTGTAATGTTACTGTGATACAAAAACATATATTAGTTATTAGTATATGCTACACAGGAACGGCACAATCTGATCGGTCTGCTATCAGGGGAATTCAAAAACATTATCCAGAGTGGATAATGCGTGAATCAAAGCAGCAGACATTCACAGTATGGCACGGTCAACTGTAGTGCCATTTACTTACGTTTCTGTTGGTGTATATGCTAAAACTCCGAGTTTAAAAACACGCCTTTAGCTACAGAGTGCATAGCTTTCCTTGGAGCATGCAGAGCTCGCCTAACCTGCCTGCGTTGTAGTTAAATTATGTAATAATAATCTATTAACATTTTGTTCTAGTGTGCTTTTTTGCTTATGCTCCCATGTAGTATATACTAAAACAGTTATTTGGCTCAGGATTGTTTTATATCACTGAATTGTAGAGTTCCTTCATTTTTTTATCCTGGACTGTTCAGCAGCATCCACCTCCCGTTTTTATTAATGCTTTATTTTAATTATTTTTTAATAATGTTTCTGTATTGGATTAACATTTTTTTTAAGGGAAATTAAACCCAAACAGAATAAAAACACCTTATTATTATTATTTTTATTAGAAGCTTCTTTGTGAAGACAAAGAAAAGCAAGTATTAAGTCTGCACACTGGGTGCCACGAAATATCTCACCAGTACTGTAGTCATGCTTTATTAATTCCGGAGGCCAAAAACAGTGTTGTGATAATGATGTAATTGTGAAGCCTATGTTATAAATACTACAGTATACCTTTAATTCTTTATGATTTTCTACTGATCCTGACTGAGATGTGTTGCCTATAAAGGAGTAGAATTCAACCGAAGTTTTTCTCTGTAACAGGAGTGGCGAGAGCGCTACAGCCATCAGAGAGATGACGCAGGAGCCAGAAACAGGGCCTCTGCATCTGAAATGAAGGAAACCAATTACGCTGACACGACCAGCTCCAACACAAACAGACGTGAGTTTCATAACCTGACCACATTTGTCTCTGTTATGTGCTGACTTTTGCTGACTTGGCTTTTGTAACATCCTGTTTATTCCCTCTCACTCTTCCACAGAGGCTAAATACTCTCGCGGTGGCGGCACGCGCTCTGCGAGGGACCACATCGAGCTGCTGCAGGACGCTGAGCCTCTGGACTTCAACGCGGAAACCGTTACCGATGACCCGCTAGAATCCAACAGGTTTGGATTTCAGATCAGTCTTGATCTGTTTGGTCCACTTTCATGTACCTACCTGCCTGTTCCGAGTGCTGTTATAGGAATAGATCATATCATCAAAGACTGGGTGGGATGATGCAGATTTACTGTTAGAACCCTGAAATTAATTATGTTCCAATAATAGCATGTCCCCAAATGGTTTGTTCCTTCTATATGATGATTATAATGAGTACAAAATGTATTCTTATTAATAAAAGAGTTATATTTTTATCTGTTAATAGTTACAATTGACCAAACAGAATTGACAATTCCACATCACTGTGGTATATAATGGATTTAACTGTGAGATGGAGGTATTATCACATGAGCAGATGTTTCAGCAGTGCATATTATGATGCTGAAGCATGTAGATGTGTGCTCAGATAAATGCAAACATCCTGACTGAGTTTTTTTTTTTCCCTCTTCCTCCCTCTGTCTTTCTCTCTACACTCCAGGCATGCAGGGGGACGCTATCTGTCTATGTCCTCCTCGCAAAGCCGGATTTTTGATGATGTGTGAACACATTTTGGCAGGAGAAGAGCAGAACGGAGGCTGGAGTGATCTTCTGCTCAATCAGACATGGCGTTAGAGGAATTGGTGTCCTTCATGAATGAAGAATGCTACATTAGGCTGAGATTGTACCAACAGTAATGGGTACGCATGTTGTATCCTTGAATGAAGAGTATGCATCTACTTAAAACCCTGTTCCTGATGCTTCCTCCATCTCTTTCCCTTTGTTTGATTGTTACGGGTCCTTCTTTTACTTATTATTATTATTTAGACTAAAGGAGCAGGACCTTACCCAGAAAGCATTGCGATCTGACCTTTTCAGCCAAGCAGCAATGAACAAGGTGTTTGTACAAAACCCAACAGGAGCAACGAAGTAATTTATATTTCATATTAGATTTTTGCTACACATTGGGATTGATGTTACTATTTGTATATAGTACTTTGAAAAGTGTGCAAATAGAAAGAGAAATCAGTCCAATATTCACAAATCATCTGATTTGTTAAATTGTGCTGCAAAATGAATGGCCATGTAGTGGCATTATTGTATTTGTATTCATAATTCCTCCACAGATCCTGAATCTAAAGAGATTTAGTTAGCTTGGACCCTTCCCAGGTGGGGAATATGTTAATGACCCAACTATAGAGAAATGTCTGGGGAAATACACACAACACTACAATCACTATGATGACTACAGTCGCTATGTATGACTCATTTATTCTGCATGTATCTCTCAGACATGAGGTTTGGAGTTAGGGGCAATAGGGGGTTGCACTACTTGTTCTACTCTCCTCTTGTTGAGTGATATAAGTGTTACACACTTCTCAACAAGAGCATTTAAAACAGTAGTGAAACAAATGTTTTTGTCCCTTTCTTATATGCAGCATGTCAAAAACTGGATTCTTCTCTTTGCATACAGGGAAGGTCAATTTTTTTTCTTTGTTTTTTTTTTTTTTTACTGTATACCTGAATGACCTGAGCATTGAATCATGCCATGCATGGTGCAGTTAATATTGAAGTATTCTTTTGATTGCATTCCTTTTACTGCTAATATCTAGGGGTGCCAACACTTTCAGCATTTATGCGTACAGGCTAAATGAAAGTGAACACTGAAACTCGAGCCTGTAAAAACCTTGCCTGGTTGTAGCCCATCCACCTTAAGGTTTGACAAATTGTGCATTACGAGATGCTTTTCTACTCACCACAGATATAAAGAGTGGTTATTTATGTTACCATGATCTTCAGTCTGCTCATGCTCCTTTGATATCTCTCGACAACAAGGCATTTCTACAGCTTCAGCTCATTAAATGTTTTTTTGTTTTCCACACCATCTCGGACGGTTGTGTATGAAAATCACAGGAGATTAGTATGAATGAAATACTCAAACCAAGTACTGAAATCCATGGTATGATTACTGAAGACCCATACTTTACCCATTCTGGTGTTTAATATGAACATTAGCTAAAGCTTTTGACAGTTATCTGCATGATTTTTGCTTATACATTGCACTGTGTGATTGGTTGGCACACAAATGTGTGTTTCCAGTGGGAAGTGAAAATGAATGTGGGTTTTGTTTTGTTTTTGTTTGTTTGTTTTTTGATAGATGCTTTTTGTTCCTTGTAGCATTACTTATGCTTTGCGATCACTTTATCCAGGTCAGGGATGTCCAGTCTTATCCACAAAGGGCCAGTGTGGCTACAGGTTTTCACTTAAACCAAGCAGCAGCCTCAGGTTCCACCTGTTTCAATCACTGATTTAAAAAAAAAAAAAAAAAGACTAGATTGCACGTTAGTGTTTCAGTTTTGATGCTGGGTGTCAGCCATCTTGGTGAGACCAACTTGTTTTAAGATCATAAAATGGAGCTGTTGAAAGTCAACACAGCTCAATAACCCTGGAAATTTTACTGTTGCCGGTCAGAATACCTTAAATTCACATAACTTTACAAATACTTTTACTGATATTTGTAATTAATTGGAAAAAAGTTTTGCATAGCTGAAATTTGGCCAAAAAAACCCAAAAGGGTTTTAAAATTAAATGTACATCTTGGATGTAATTATTTCCATTTTCCCCATCTTTTCATGCTGTTTGAGTACAACTTTCAACAGTAAAGCGGTCTCACCAAGATGGCTGCCACACAACTTCAAAAATGAAACACTAATGTGCAATCTAGTCTTTTTAGCTCCCGCCCACAAAGTGGCTCGGGAGCTATAGGAATGAGTTCCGTCCGTCTGTCTGTCCGTCACACTTTAGTATCCGGACAATTACTTGCCGCGCACTTTAAAGGTAGGGCTTTCAAACTTGGTATTCACTACTATGAATGCGAGGATGTGTTTGTTTGAGTGACCTTGATCTACTTTTCAAAGTCACAGAGGCAAAACTGTATATTAGGTTTCCAGACATTTACTTGTAGACATTTACTTTCAGACTTGTTCTTCATTGGCATATTATGAAATGGTCCTTTCGGCGGGAGTGTCTGGACCCATGTGGTCTATTCATTCATTTATTTATTTATTTTTAATGAGATCAGTGATTGAAACAGGTGGAAGATGTGGCTACTGCTTGGTTCAAGTGAAAACCTGCACCCACAACGACTCTTTGTGAATAAGATTGGATATCCCTTGGTGAATTCATGACGTCACATGGTAGTCTGTAATTAGTCCAAGATGTACATTTTAATATATTATAAAAGAAAAATAATAATATATACACTGTTTAAGAGTTTTTATGTGAGACTTGTTGGTAAAATATTTGAGATATTTATCAAAAAATGAACTGTAATTAAGTTTGGAGTTCTCTTACATGAAAACTCTTCAAGAAGAAGTCTTCATATTCTCTTACATGAGTGGACCTTCTGCAGAGGATGTCTATGCTCTATATACTGTAAATGATGTAGAAACTCTACTCTACGTAATGAAGTATGTTTCAGTGTAATTTTCTGTCCGTGTAAAAGGTTTATTTAAATCCTGCATATACTAGCACACATGCACGTACAGTAAATAAATCTAATATTTATTCTCATTTAGTGACTTGCTAAGTAAATATAAGTTTATTTATTCTGTGCACAGTGCAGATGGGCTTGTGGCTGCAAATAAAACTCCGAAATGAGCTCTGCCAGGTGTAGAGTTATAAGGAGAACCACACACTTATGTTTTTCTTTTCTGTTCTCAGTTGAAATGGGTAAGAGTTTCTATTTAAGGAATGGAGTAATGATGGTGTGTAATGTCAGTGTTTTGCTACAATTTTTGTTTCCTTTTTATTATGATTTTAATGTGTAATGTTGATTGACATGCTGTATCCTGCTTGTTTGGTCAGGATAGTGATAAAGTGACCTTATGTTTTTTTATAATGGTGTATCATGAGAAAAAGAAGGATTATGTTACCTGTCTGCCATTCATCACTGCACTGCCATCCTGAATGCCAGAAATTTTCAGACTACTGTGGCTTTTTCTTTTATATTATACATGATATATAATGATTAAGGATCAGTAGCTTGGTTTTCAGTGTTGTGAGATGTGTAAAGTGGATTTCATTCTTTACTTTTATAGTTTTTTTTTTCCTCAGAGGCTTGATCATTAATGATAGTCAGCATGAGGTTATCTAAACTGATTATAGGACATGCAAAAGCATGAATCTTACCTCACTTTCATCAGTTCCATCCGATTTAAATATTAATCTTTATTTTTCAATCTTTAAGCAAGGACTCTGGGCAGCTTTTTAAGATCTCTATATGTAAATCCAAACTTTTAAAAGAATCTTGAAGTGTAATATGTTTTTCCTGCATTCACTCTTACTGGATAGTTTTCTTAAAGGAATAGTTCAGTGAAAATTCATGCAGTTTCTTTTCTTACTCAAATGTACGAACAAACGCTCACCTGAGACACACTGACATTTGCACTAGATTTGAAATACCCAACACTAATGTTTTGCATTGTAAAGTTTCTGTCAAACCACAAACAGTTCTTCTTTGATAGGGTTACGGTTACGCTGCCCTAAACATGTGTTTACACTACGAAGTCACTAAGCAACGTTTTAATTGTGATTTTCAAAATTTTTTGCAAAATAAATGTGATGCTGTAAAAAGATTAAAATCGTAGCAATTGGCCAGAACAGTCCTTGGACCAATCGTATGGTGTGTGTGTGTGTGTGTTCTTTGACCTTTATAACCATTAAATCTTATCCAGACATATATGAACTTGTATGCTCATGTAAATGTGTATCGAGCTATATCACGTACACAAAACATCGCTTGTTAACGTTTGTCCACAGGAGACGAACAATTAGTGCCACAAGCAAATGTTATTGTAATTTGAAGAGGAAAAAATATAACCGTTAGTGTGTTAGGGTATTTTTTCCCCCTCCCGGTCCCTGCTTCTCACAGTTTTAAAGTACATCTGTGTTAAAAGTCTGAAATTATACAAATATACAGAAGTATGGCATTTTGGTTAAAGTTAAAAATAAATAAATAAATTCACTTTACTATTCCTTTAATAAAATGGTTCACTGTATATTTATGAAAGTTTTATTTGGTTTCTTTGAGAATCATTAGGACATGGGTAATGTCAGTGTTTGATTTAGTGTGCAGTGTGTATTAAAGAACACACACATCCTTCTGCCTCTGGGTTCTTGTGAGTTGTTACCTGCTGTTGGTCCTCAGTGTTTAGTGATTTACACTCCATAGAAATACACTCATTCTAATAAACTGGATTAGAATATGATGGAATTACCAATAAAAGATCAAATAAAATCTCACAGCCGTGTTTTTCTTGCTTGCTTTCTTTTCATGAGAAGGATACATCAACTTTTTAAAAACTGTACAAATTAGATAGAACGAGTTAGTAGTAGACTCCTCACCCTAGACAACAAGATGGTACATCCCGGAAGTGGTGGAGAGTGTTTTTGTCTCTATGGCAACCGCGAGACGCAGGACGGAGCAGCAGGTGAGTCAGCGACACATTTCCCAGCAATTTCACCTCGAATTTCTTTTTATTTCTTGGAGACTCGGGAACAGTAATGAAGTTTGTAGTCAGGATATCTACTCTGTAGTGCTTTGAGCCAACTTTACCGAGTCGGTAATGAAACTGGGTAACAATAGTGATGAACTTCCGGGTGTGGCAGCAGCACTGGGAGCAGTCAGGTCATGTTTCACCCCTATGGCACCGTGTAACAGTTCACACCTTTTCCTTTCATACACATCATTATTAATCTCATCACAGTACTACACTCGGTTTAAAGCAAGAGCGCACAGCTACAAATGACAAGTTTTTCATTATTATTGTAATCACTATTTGCTGATCCGCCTAATCCTACCACTAGGGTCGCAGGGAGACTGGAGTCTATCTCAGCCAACACTAGTCGAAAGCGTGGTACACCCAGACCAGACCACTGCAGGGCAGCATACACACCTAGGGGCAATTTGGAACAGCACTAATGCGCATGTCTTTGGACTGTGGGAGGAAACCAGAGAAAATCCCACAGAAACACGAGGAGAACATTCAAACTCCACACAGAAATGCCCAAGCCAAGGACTCGAACCCAGGACCTTCTTGCAGTGAGGCTATCCATTATTATTATCCATTCATTCATTCATTTTCTAATCCACTTAATCCTAATAAGGGTCGCGGGAAGGCTGGTGCCCATCTCAGCCAACTCTGGGCGAGAACAGGGTACACTCTGTACAGCTCACCAGGCCATCGCAAGGCCATCAAACATACAACCATTCACACTCACAACAGGGGGTGATTAGGAACAGCCAGTTAGCCTACTGCACATGTTTTTGGACTGTGGGAAGAAACTGGACTACCCGGAGGAAACCCACGCAAGCACGGGGAGAACATGCAAACTCCACACAGAAACGCCCGAGCCTGGGAATCGAACCCAGGCCTTCTTGCTGTGAGGCGGACCTGCTAACCACTGTGTCTCCGTTCCGCCCATTATTATTATTATTATTATTATTAATAATTTTATCATTATTATTGTTATGTAGGTAAAATACATAAAGACCCAATGTGTCCCAAATTAAATTCTGTAGCAATAACTTCCATAAAGCATCGAGAAAGTGTTCATTTTACTGTTTTGTCCTCCTTTTATCTGAAACATGGCTCCATTGACGATGACTTAAGCTCCGGCCACTTTAACAAAACACATCAACCCATATTTTCTTTCCTTTTTTTCCCTCACCACTTAGTCCTCGCTTTCAGAAACAGAAATATATACATGCTTATACCTAATTGGAAGGGTTGGATTACTTTAGTGTTTATACTGAAAATGGCAAAAAAACCCACAAAAAAAACAGTATAATAACTCGTTATTTTCCTGGTTAAACACTCACTCACTCACTTATTTGAAAATCGCTTAATCCTACTTTTTTGTTAGTGGGGAGGCTGGAGCCTATGTCAGCCGACATTGGAAGAAGGTGGGGTCCACCCTGAGCAGCTCGACAGACCATCGCAGGGCCAACACACACAACCATTCACACTCACATACACCTAGGAGCAATTAGGAACAGCCATTTAGCCTAATGTTCATGTCTTACTGTGGGAGGAAACCCACGCAAGCACTGAGAGAACATGCAAACTCCACACAGAAACACCCGAGCCCAGTACTTGAATCCAGTACCTTCTGGCTGTGAGACGGTCATGCTAACCACTATGCCACCATGCCACCCCTTTGGTTAAACAATATACTCACAAATGATTAGTTGGGGTGGGTGTATTAGAGCAGGGAAACACTCAAATGTGAAGGACAGGAGGTCCTCTAGAAGCAGGCTTGGGAACCTATGTTTAAGTATGTGCTGTAAATCTGGATTTCAGTGAGAACAATGGCTGGAACATCTCGGCATGACCAAGAGATGGCGATAAAAGCCAAAAAGCAGTTGGGAGAGTGCTGTGACCCGGTGGAGAGGCTACGGCTGCAGTGTTTGTCCCGTGGATCGGCAGGGATTAAAGGCCTCAGCAGGTGAATCTATTGTTTCCAATATTCAATACTGTAGTGTGCTTAGTTCTTTCACTGATGCTCCAGTGTAGAGACATGTGGATGAGGTCAACTGAATTATCTAAACCAGGGGTGTCAAATTCATTTTTACTGAGGGCCACATCACTAAAATTTCTAGATCACCAATCAAAAAGCTCATGAAATTCGCATGGTAAAAATGATTAGTTTAGGTATTTGTTCTCTTTTTCCTTTTTTTTCATGTTCCTTTTCTGACAACCTTTCTTTCTTGACTATCTGTTTATTTGAAATAGGTTGCTGCCATCTAGTGGAAAGATGATGAATTATGTTTCTTGGTAATGGTTGACGCAAAAAAATGTATGATAATCATATTCTTTAAAAGCTTTTGCGGGCTACATAAAATTAGTTGGTAGGCCGGATTTGGCCCGCGGGCCTTGAGCTTGACACCTGTGATCTAAACTCCCCGTATCTGTAAATTAGTGTATGAATGGCTGTTCGGGATGTACCCTGCTCCACATCTGAAGTCGAGCTCCAGCTTCCCCACTACCCTTACTGGATAAGCCGTGTAGATGAATGGATAGATCTGTGTGTTTGAATAGCAAGAGAAAAAAATGAGTACAGTCACCTAACCTTTTTAAGGTGATTTTTAAATCAGTGTCATAAGGAAAAACACCGAGCTGGTCCATCAACCGTCAACAAAATCATTTGTCTATGCTATGAGTCATGCAGCTATACTGTACTTCATTAAACTACTATAAAATAAGACATTTTGGAAATCTCTTTGCACAGCATGATCATGATTACAGGATATTGATATCATGGGCATTAAACCATCTATGTCTGACAAATATGTCTATATCATAAAGGTAAGCCTGTAAGTAAATAAGTATTTCTGGTTCCCAAAATTGTTTTAAATTGATGTTCTCCCCGTGTGCTGTTGGGGTTTTTCCCCTGACATCTGGTTTTCTCAAAACATGCATGATACACCCCTCTAGGTGTGAATGTGTGAGCTCATGGACTGGTGTCATATTCAGGGTATATTCTCACTTCATGCCCAGTGTCGGCTCAACTTGCACTACAAGTCTGTCCAGGATAAAATACTGACTTAATGCAAATTCTGATACATATTCATTATCTGTACCTATAACATTATCATCCGGGTTGTTGGAGAAGCTGACTTCAGGTGAGAGGCAGGGTACACCCTGAATAAATCATCATTCTACTGCAGTGCTAATACAGGCATGAACAACCATTCACACTAACATTCACAGCTTCAGGCAATTTGCTTTGGTTATTATTTCATATCATTATCAGTTCAGGTATGTAAATAAAGGAAAGGGAGGTAGGTGTTTTTTTTCACTGCTCCCTTCTCTTTCCAGAACGGTTAGGATTCACCCACCTACACTAAATATTTTAACATGTCAGAAAGAAATAATAAATAAATAAATAAATAAATGAGATTCATGTGTTGAAGGAATACAAATAAAAATTACAAACCACTTATTATTCATTTGTTCATTTTCTAAGCTGCTTAATCCTAATTAGGGTCACGGGGAGGCTGGCGTCCATCTCAGCCTACTCTAGGTGAGGGCGGGGTACACCCTGGACAGCTCGCCAGGCCAGCGCAGGGCCAACACTCACACAACCATTCACACTCACACCGAGGGGCGATTTGGAACAGCCAGTTAGCCTACTGTGCATGCTTTCAGACTGTGGGACCGGAGTACCAGGAGGAAACCCACACAAGCACGGGGAGAACATGCAAGCTCCACACAGAAACAGCCAAGCACGGGAATCGAACCCTGAACTTTGCTGTGAAGCGTGCTAACCACTCGTCCACTATGCTGCCCATGATTATTATTATTATTAATTTAGGTATGTTATTAATCCCATGGGTGAAATTAGCTTTTACATTTAACCCATCCAAAGCAGGACACACACACACAACACACCGACACACTGACCAGTGGGCAGTTATCTGCAGTATCTGTTAGCATTTGGGGGATTTGTTCACCATGATTTTTCCATTATTCTGTATATATAATGTGTCCAGTTATTTTATTTTATTTTATTTATTGTATAGTGCTTTTCGGATTATGGATGACGACAGCAGCCGAACACTGGACCTGAAGGAGTTCCTGAAGGGGCTGAATGACTACGGAGTTCTCATGGAGAAAAACGAGGCCATTGCACTTTTTCAGCAATTTGACAAGGATGGGAGTGGACAGATTGACTTTGATGAATTTCTTCTCACTCTCAGGGTAAAGAAGGGATATCAGATGTTAGTATATACACTACATGGGATCTGATTGGTTTGCTGTACGGGGAACAATACAACCCCAATTCCAAAAAAAATCAAATAAAATGGAACACTGTGTAAAATGAAAATAAAAACAGAATGCAGTAATTTGCAAATCTCATAAACCCATATTTTACTCTTAATAAAACATAGATGGCAGCAACAGTTCACGAAAGTTGGTATGGGGTAACGAGGCTGCAAAAGTAAGCGGTAATTTAAAAAAAACAGCTTGAGGAACATTTTGCGCGTTCAGTCCAGATGCACTCACATATTCTTTTTAAAGTTTCATTAATGATGTTTCATTACTTATATTGTACGATGATGACAGATTCAATAGATATTTTTAGAGAACACAGCATTACAGAACATACAGTCTGCTTTGCATTACTTGCCATCTTACTGGCATTATTTATTTTCTTTCATTATTAAATAAGCATATTTATGGACAGATGCCACTATTACTATCAATTCATCCCAAATTATATTTGTTCCCTAGAAAGCTCATGTTTATACTTGTGATCCTAGCCACCCATGTCCAGTGCAAGGAAGGAGGTGATCATGCAGGCCTTCAGAAAGCTGGACAAGACTGGAGATGGTGTGATCACTATTGAAGACCTGAGAGGCGTATATAATGTGAAACATCACCCCAAATATCAGAACGGAGAATGGACTGAGGAGCAAATCTTTCGCAGATTCTTAGACAACTTTGATTCACCTGATGATAAGGATGGAAAGGTAAGCTTAAACCAATGATATCATATATCATATACAGCACAGGTGTCAAAATCAACGCCCGCGGGCCAAATCCGGCCCGCCAACTCATTTTATGTGGCCCTCAAGAGCTTTTAAATGATGATATGATTATCATACATTCTTTGTATCAACCATTACCATGAAACATAATTCATCATCCGTCCACTAGGTGGCAGCAACCTATTTCAGACAAACAGCTAGTCATTCATGACTCAAGAAAGATTGCAAGCTAGCTAATGCATAGCTTTGCCATGCAGATTTCATTTAATTCCCTTTTTGAAATGGATGTTCAGTGATTATTCAGCCCTTGGTGACCTAGAAATTTTGTGATGTGGCCCTCAGTGAAAATGAGTTTGACACCCCTGATACACAGTATATCATATCAGGGTTGATCACTGTATTGACAAGTATTAGAAATGTATTTGTCACTCTTGATTATAAACACTGATGGAAATTATCCATGCATTCATTCACTGAAACGCTTAATTCACCTAGGGTTGCAGGGAGGCTGGAGCCTCTCACCAGTCCAGCGCAGTACATACAACCATTCACACTCACACTCACACCTAGGAGTAATTCGAAACAGCCACTTAAGCTAATGTGCATATCTCTGGACTGTTGGAGGAAACCGGAGTACCCGGAGGAATCCCACGCAAACACAGGGAAAGTATGCAAACTCCATACAGTAACATCCTCGCCATGTCCGGGACTCGAACCCAGAACTTTCTTGCTGTGAGGCGGACGTGGTAATCACTACGCCACTTTACCACCCTTGATGGAAATTATGTGTATCTAAATCCCACAATTGCTGTTTCTCTTTCCACTGATTTTACTAACGCAACATTAAATATAACAGATCGTATGAAAGTTTCCATAACTGCTCATTTCTAAGTTGCTAATTTCACCTTGTTTTGTGCAACAGGTTACCAAAGAGGAGTTTTTAAATTACTACGCTGGTGTGAGTGCTTCAATAGACACTGACATCTACTTTATTTTAATGATGAAAAATGCCTGGAAACTTTAAACTAACGTCTTCAAATGTCTCTCCCAGGGTAAAGTGATACCAGAAGGAGCTTCTTCTTCTTATAAAACACCAAACCTGAATCAAACCTGAATCAGCACATGGACAACAGATTGCTAATGAACTTGTCCTGGTTCAATCAAACCAAAATCTGTTTTGTAACATTAAGCCATATAGGAACTACAACCTGAAAACAGGAATACAAACTGTGTGTGTGTGTGTGTGTGAGAGAGAGTGTTAGGGTCGGTCTGCAGATTACAAACCACAAAAAGGCCATGTTTTTGTGTTCATGTTTGAAAATCTTCAGATAGGAGCTAGGTATCCTGGTATATGTACACTAATGGCCAAAAGTTTCAGAACATTGCCATTTTCCAGTTTTCATTTCCCCAATACTATATAAATCTAATGCAAACATTACAGCTGAACACACTCGTGGTATTCTTTCGCTGATGGAAATGAAATATTGTTCCGATATATAACTGCTAACGCTCAGGAACTTGCTGAAATTCTAGATGCTAACCTGAGCTTCTGAAAGAATTTATTGACATATCAGAGACTACATCATAAATATAATCTTAATTGCTAATAATTGCTTAATTGCGATAACATTACCTGACATGTTTTCTGAGAGACTTTTAAACTAATATCAGAAAGTATATCATAAATATTCATAGTCTTAAATGCTAGTCATCTTTGGTAAAACATTAACCTGATAGAGTTTCACTGAGGAAGTGTCTTGTATTAATGTTAATTAATTTCACTGCTAATGTTAGCTAAATTAATAATAATATAAGGTTACCTGACATGATTTTTTTGAATATTTCTCCCCCATTCACATTCCTAAATGTTCTTATCTGATAACCGCTAACTTGCAAATATAAGCTAACCTGAGAGGATTACCGTGAGAATGGCTATTGTTTTAATATTACTGCTAACTGACACAAACCATTCCAGTAAATATAAACAAATAATTTTAAATACACAAGATAATATAATTCATAGATAACATACTACACGTAGCCCATTGATTTGTTTTGGTTGAATCATGATCCAGGTCTTTGGCTTACACTTTTAGATCTTTTTTCCCCCCAACTTAAGGGTGCCCATTCACTAGTGAATAGCCTATGTGTTTTTTCTTTCATTATTAGTTAATTTTGGATGAATACAAAGTTTTCCATTTGAAACTACCCCAGCTCATGGGCCTAGTATCTCTTATACAACAGTTTTACATCTTGTTTTAGTTCTGTGTCTGTTCACAATAACAATAATAAGACCATGGGACCCAATAAACGATCATGCGTTGTGCACGATAACTTGGCAAGGCAACACGGATTCATAGAAAATGGTAACGTCAAGTGTTAGGAAACAGACGAAGGCATACGATTTCAAGAAAAATAAAAAAAGATATCGGTGTTTCCTAATATCATCGTGCCCGGTGCAGGGGTCACTGACACACACGTACAGGAGTCAACAAATGGTTGTGGCCGATTCCATTTTATTTCCAAGAGATGATACTGTAATGTACTTTCATGTTTATTTACTATACATGGTAAGTGAATGGGCCCCTTTAACATCTGTTTGATAGATTTCAGAGATAAATACATATGAAGTCTTTCCCTGCTTGCTTTGGATCCACTTTTTTAGATTTATTGCGGTTGTCAAAAAACACAACAGACAAATTTTGTACATGGTGCAATATTTCTCAGTGCAGACAAGTAGCAGTGTTAACAATGTTTGTCTCTCTATCTCTGTTATCAGAATAAGGCAGGTGATGTGGCAAACCTGCTATACCAAGCATTTCTCTCTATTTAACTGTTGGCATTAAATAGAAACGTTTGCACCTGCTTGGGTCCTGAAGTGAGAAATTCGCTTTATTTGAATGCAGCCAGAAATAATCGATCACTCATATGAATGAGTCTGTACACTGTTGTGTTTTTCTCTGGGTGGGCAGTTTTATCTTTTCCTTCATCTTTCCATTCCGCTGTGTAGCTTTAACATGGGTGATGGAAACCGGTTTTTCTTTCTAATAGAAAAACATGCAGTCATGTTGGGGGAATTTGTTCGGTGGAAACAATTTCATCCACTTTCCTGTCTACAGATCACAAAAGAGGAGTTTATCAACTACTACAGTGGAGTGAGTGCATCCATCGACAGCGATGTCTACTTTATTCTGATGATGAAGACGGCATGGAGGCTATGAAAGTTTTATAATCGTATTTACTTAATTTCTAACTTCCTAAAGTTTCACTGTGCATTTGACATTTTTTTTATAAAACACTGATTGCCTAGAACAACCAAATTGATATTCATAAATCATGATGATCTTCTGATTTGATCTGAAAATGTGTATGAAGAGATAGATAGGTGAAAGGAAAGGTCATAAAAAAGGTTTTGCTCCCAACACCTTCTTTTACACACTTACAGCTACTGGCAAATTAATATAGTCAGTGTCACTTGGCATATGTAGTCGAAGGAAACCAGACAACCCATATGAAACCCATATTCAATGAAACCAGAGAACCCATATGAAACCCATGTTCTGAAGAATGTAGGAACATCATGTAAAAAAACACTAATCCTAGCATAGAAATGAACCAGAGAGCTAAAAGCAAGCAATGTTATCCACTGTAGCATCTTGTTTATTTACAGCATTATTAGAAAGAACTGTTCACACGTAGTATATGCAGTGTGTAGTGTATACTGTAAACAGTGTGAAACCAAATGAAGGTGGCAAATGAATTTGCTCATGTATATATATATATATATATATATATATATATACACATACACTGATCAGCAATAACATTATGTCTAGTCATCAATCAGCCATACCATTAAAACCACATGCCTTGTGTTTGGTCTTAAGACCAAAAAGTTTTACACCATCATACACAAGGTATGGATGCTACAAGATCTCTGAGGGTGTAGTCTTTGGCACCAAGCAGTTCGCAGTTCACCATTTCATTCCTGTAAGTTGCAAGGTGGGCTCCATGGTTTGAACTAGTTTGTCCAGTACATCCCAG
>JAQMYF010000026.1:11344195-11379252 GCA_030014195.1 Neosilurus mollespiculum | reverse complement strand
ACACACACACACACACACACACATACATATATGTGTGTGTGTGTTACACACAACACATACTTTTAGGTCTGTTCACCTATGTCACCTTATAACGCATTACAGAATATGTAAAAGAATTACTTCCATGCTCTACTTTCTCCTGAGTCCAAAACATTATGTACTCTACAGTAACCTAATGATCTGTTGACAACATTTAACTGGGCAAAGAATCTCTTACCATCATCGCCACTTTGAGAATAAGTCACAAATGGATACAGCGTCAGGAGTATCCAGAAAATAGTTGCCATCTGTTATTCTGTGATATTCACTGAGATTAAAGATGAGAAAAGTAGCAGCATGACATTGCTGTGTTACTGATAGAAGTGAGTAAGTAAATCTATGCTGCATGCTGTTTGCTCTCAGTATTTATACCACAGAGCAGAGGAGGAAGAGGGACTAGAAACAGAGAGAGAGAGAGAGAGAGAGAGCGAGAAAAAGAGTGTGAGAGAGAGAGAGAGAGAGAGAGAGAGAAAGGGGAAAAGAGGAGTTTGTATATTGTCTTGTCTTCTTTTGCTGTTTGATGCAAATTTATGAAAAAAAATTCAGAAGTGTGTTTAGTCTGAAATACTGAAGAAGTGAAAGTAGACAGACTGGTTTGCCAAATATGCCTCGTGAGCAACAACAGCTACAAAGAACATAAGCAATAAAGTACATTTATGACTTATAAATGTAGAAATAAATCATGGTGTGTTTTTATAGTTTTGGCACCATTTTCATCCATGTTTATTTTCCAAAGACAAAACACATTCCCTAGAGGGAAAAAGTTTAATATGAATATTTTCTATTACTGTTTACTGTTTATTTTCTGCCCTGCGATGGCCTGGCGAGCTGTCCAGGGTGTGCTCTGCTTTCGCCCAGAGTCGGCTGAGAATTTAACAAATTAGGAAATAAATTAAGGCCTGGGCAAAAGTTTGGTCACATGATCCAAATGATCCACTGGTGTACTGATTAATTTTGTAAAGTGTTAAAACTTAATAAATTTGTTAACTGCCTGAATCCAAATCCATTATGAGACTCATAAAACATTACAATTTGTATCACATCAGAGATATGCAGTATAGACAAAAGTTGTGGTTACACTGTGTGGCATAACACTGGACTCCAGGCTCCATTCCTCTGCTGTTATAATAAATTGCTCTCTTTTGCAAGGCTACCCACTAAATTCTGGAGTGTGTCTGTGGGGATTTATGATCATTCATACACAATAGCATTATTAAGGATAGGCACTGATATCAGATAGGGACACCTGAGGAAGTTGGCATTCTAGTTCATCCCAAACGTGTTCAGTGGGGTTGAGGACAGCATTCTGTACAAGCGATTCACGTTCTCCCACTCCAAGCTTGAGAAGCGTGTCTTAATGGAGCTCACCATGTGCGCAGGGGGACTGTCATGTTAGAACAGGTTTGGACCTCTTAATTCTAGTGAAGGGAAACTGTAAACCAACAGCAGACTAAGACATTCTGTACAATTGTGTAGTTTAGAATAGAGTTTGTGAATAGAGGTTATTACAACAAGACAGTGATCCAGAATAGAATATCAGAATTGAATTAGACTACTTGAATTAGTAAAGAAAGGTTATAGAGTAGCCTTCACAGTCCACAGACTTAAATATTAATGAAATTGTAAGGGTAGATCTCAAATATGCTGTGCATGCAAAGCAACTGATGCCTTTGGACTGTAGGAGATAACCGGAGTACCAAGAGGAAACCCATGCAAGCAACATACAGAGTTCACACAGAAACACCCAAGCCGAGCCCAGGACTCAAACCGAGAACCTTCTTGCTGTGAGGCGGACGTGCTAACCACTACACAACTGTGTGCCCATATTAAATTCAGCAAATGTCATATTTCAGTTTGGCTTTTCATGTAATTTGATCATGGGTGCTTAAACTTTTGTGCAAGACATGCATTTATTCATGTCCTTCCCAGCATTTAAATAATTAAGGTGCAGAAAGCTAAAGCAAAAGTGAATTAATAATAATAATAATAATAATAATAATAATAATAATAATAATAATAAAAATAATAAAAAGAAAACAAGCCTCCGTTCAGCACTCCAGTCTGAAAAACAAAAACAAGCAGTAACTTGCTCTAGCCCACTTCCTGTCACCTCTGGTAATTGGGGTTACATCAGAATGGGGCCAGAGTAAGGGAGGAATTACTCTGCACATCTCTGATCTACAGTGAACTAAACACTGCAAGATTCAAGATGTTGATATGACAGCTGTTTGAGAAATCTGGAGTGAGCACTGTGTGAAATCATCTTAAGGAAAGTCAGTGGTCAAATTAAGGGCACACAAGCATTAGGCTTGATGACGTGGAAAATCAAGATTGTTGTTAGGGTTGTATACTTCCTGCGTCAACAGAGAATGCTGATTCTTGTTCTCACTCCAGAACAGAGGAGCACATTCACTGTACTAATCACCATGTAAGGAATAAAACACCACAGGTTGTGTGGTGCGATGTGACCAGACATGAAGCTGGATAATGGATTGTCAACACCGCGGTGCGGATCATTTTCCTTCAAAAACATAGCCTGAAGTGATTTATTCTTCTTACACCCAAGCAATTTTCCAAAGTTTTTTTTAACTTGTGAAAGAACATGTACTACCTTTTGAAAATCCATTAGTACTTACAATTAATGTCAGAGTAAGTTCAGGAAAGAAGTTCATTCATCACTTAACTTACCCCAGCTATAGACAGACAGTTTCTCACCGGATTCTTTTCACTTCTCTTGAAATTAAAAATACAAAAATAACACAGCAATTCATGGTACTGATAAGCTGCTTTATGGTAGTTTTATAGTAAGAAGGTCCTGGGTTCGAGTCCCGGGCTCTGTGAGGGCGTTTCTGTGTGGGTTTGCATGTATTCCCCATGCCTGTGTGGGTTTCCACTGGGTATTCTGGTTTCCTCCCACAGTCTAAAGATAGGCACATTATGCAAATTGCCTGTTTCAAATTGTCCATGAGTGTGAATCTGAATGGTTGTGTCTGTTTGTGTGTGTGCTGGTCCTGTGATGGACTGCTGAGCTGAGATAGGTTTCAGCCAGCCTATAACCCTAGTAGGATTAATGAATATTCAAGGTTTTAAGGAAGAAGGGGTCGGAGCGCAGGGTCAACTATGATCTTCTGTTGACCAAACCATAGCATTTAACCACTGAGCCACCATAACTTAACAGTAACATGATCAAACAAAATTTGAAAATTCAGCAGCGCAGTGATATACACAAGTCAAACACTTTGACTGACTAGGAAACACGCTATTACCATCTCAATCATCTTATAAAGAAACAAGAACACCTAGCGAGTGCAAACCTCTGCCAGGCTGAAAAAGAAAACCAGGAGTGGTCTGCGGTAATACCACGCTTTCATTTAAATAAATAAATAAATAAATAAAAATTAAAAATCATTGTCATATCTCACAGGGTTAAAAAATCCTTTACAATATTCCTGAATCCAGAATTTGATCCGGATCTTCTCCAAAATTTCATGAAGTCTTCCCTCCATTCCTCATCCATGGTAGAAATTATATATATATATATATATATATATATAAATCTGCACATAACTTTTTGTGTAATCATGCTAGCAAACATACAAACCTCTATGGTGGAAGTGCGTGATCTTTCTGCTACAACATTAAGGGGTCTGGTGGTGTCCCTGACGGTGTTTAGACACAGTCACCTGCCATGTCTTGTCTCTCATTCAGATCAACCTTTTAGATATAATCATGTAATGTCAGGATATGAATAATTCTCTTCATGCACCTTACCTTTCTCAGAGACACACTAACTTGACTCATTTAATATCAGCTCAAAATCTGACTCATGGAGTATGTTTAATTTTCTAGTATGTTCATTTTACCTAAAATGTAGTCAATAAGCTTAGATGGTTGGTGTTCAATGCTTATGATTCTTTAGCTACAAAGCTAAGTAAGGTTTAGCAGGTAGACTTATGGTTTAGTGGGAGTTTACACTGGGAGTGTGAGGAGAGTGAATAAATGAATGTATCGCCCCTGTCTCTTATTTGTAAATGCTGATTTTGTGTGACACCATGCAGCTCAAGGACACAGCGGACTGCATTTTTAATATTGTACAGTTTGGCTCGTACAGATCTGTGGATATAAATTCCTTGCTATTTTACTAAATTGCTTAATTTAATACTATGAGGATGAAGTGGCATGAAAGAAATAAAAAAGATAGTGATTTATACACTCTACATGAGCCACTACTGCATTTACATTGCATTGTTTTTTTTTATTTTTTTTACAAAAATAACATTTTCAGCTGCTTTACAAAGTTATTTTGGGTCAAATGAACTAAAACTGCAGTGAAAATTAATACAAAAACACAAAGGAACCCAATTTCCCACATTTTCAGAAACTGGGTAAGAAACACACTGTTGCATCATGGGAAGATCAGGCATGCTTTTAAAATGGGATGTAATAGTGCAAAGCCGCATTCATGAAACATGTCCTTCAGAAAATCACCACCTCTCGATAGCAATAGACCCACTTCACTGTTCCTGTCTGCTGTCTGGTTGTGAACTGCTCCACGGTTGAGCATGTCGCTGTCCAGCAGGCATTCTTGGTGTCTCATAGCAGCTTGCAATTCTTCTTCTGGGCTTGGAAGAGCTCCTGTTGCTGCTGGAGGAGTTTCTCAGGGTGTTGCATGGTTGGTCCCCATGCAGTGAGCCAGGTGTTAGTTTAGGATGGTATGGATTAAATTGGTGAGATATGTAGATTCCATTCCAGCGGCTTTCTCCTGTATTCCGGGTTCCTTACAATGATATCTCCAGTGTAACAGTTTACCAGACAATTCAATGTTAATTGACTTAAAAGCCAGGCACTTTTCAGATGCCTTTTAATTCACACTTCCTGAATTTTTAATCCATCTACTCCAAGCTCTTACATTAGCCAGCAGCTTCTCTCCATCTGTAAACACACACAAAGAGCACATATAAATAGGGCCACTGACTATACCCTGGTGTAGCTCATTCATCTTTTACCTGTTGGCTTTGCCTGACTTCATCTCCACCTGCACAGGGGAGCACCCTTCCATATTAAAATAAGGATTACCAAAAATTTACCTTACTTAAACTATGGTAGCATCCAGAGTATCATGAAGTACCATTACCATGAATTAATATAGTTCAACCTTAGTGGGGTTATAGTAACCCTGAATACCATTGTTAAACCACGATAGTATCACAGTTACCATGTAGTACCACTAAAACCATTAGCAATAATACAAATGTCATAAATATTACAAAATACTATAACAAAACACGGCAGTGTTATGTTTACCACAATGTACCACATTCCATGTTTACCCTGAAGTACTATACTAAAACCAGGGTAATGCAAGAGTTACCATAAAGTATCATAGTAAAATCATGTTAACATCTTTATTACCATAAATTATCACAAAGCAATGGGAGGCTGCCATAAAAAGTGCCACAGTTATTCCATGAGAGTGTCATAGTTACCATAAATTATAATAGTAAAACTACAGTGGTGTCATGGGTGACCATAAAGTACTCTCACTCACTCATTTGCCGAACTGCAGTACTACTAGGTTGATGGGGAGGCTGGGCACACCCAAACAGCTCACCAGATCATCACAGGTCTAAGACACACATAACCATTCACACACACACTTCCACCTAGGGTCAATTTGAAACAGCCAATTAGCCTAATGTGAACACCTTTGGACTGTAGGAGGAAACACACTCGAGCACAGGGAGGACATGCAAACCTCACGCGTGAAACGCCTGCAGCCAGGACTTGAACCTGGAACCTTCTTGGTGTGCTGTCTATACTATACCAAAAACCTGGAGCTCTTAAGGTTACTATAAACTATAATAGTAAATCTATAGCAGTATAACATAACCACAGAGTAGTACAGCGGAAGTGCAGCGGTACTTGTGTTGTTGTATGTGTGTTTTATTGTATATTTAGCTTTTAAAGCTTAGTGTGTTGATTACACTGTGTATGCAAAAGCCCAACTAGGGACAAGAGTTGAAAATTAGCAAGGGCTATAAACTCTACAGTACATTAGTTACATTCTTTGCAGTGGAACTATGTTACTGCGTTTTGCATATAAAATTAAAATTGACACAAAATAAATAAAACCATGATGACGTCTTGTGTATTATAAAGTATCAGTGTAAAACCAGTGACAACATTGTCACCTTGCTATAATTTGCTATAAATTTAAACCACAGCATTATTATGGTTATTGTATCATGTACCATAGCAAAACTATGGTACGGTTGTACTTACCTTTAAGTATTATGGTTAACCACATTAAACCATAGTTAAATCAGAGTAGTGTTATGATTACCAGGAATACCAAAGTAAAACATGATAAACCACAGTGAATTTTCCCATGAGTAATAGTGGGTTGAAGTATTTCAAGCATTTATGTTTTCTATATTTTAATGATAGATGTATAGTAAGAGCAGTATATCCTGATCACTATAATTATTTCTGTTTAGGATGGTGCTGATTTTCCTTTAGCGATAAGCAAGCAAACATTAAAAACATATATACATAAAAAAATATATATATATATTTAAAAATAGAAACCTTGAATGTTGATCTACACTTGGGGTGATATGGAAATAGGTTGTTCCTTTTTGTGTTTGTTTCTTTGTCAAACTGTAAGTGTAATAGTGACTAAAAATGCTATTTGACTTCTCGAGAAGCTTGAAGAGACTGAGGAGTTGGAAATACTGCGTACGGGGGTGGGGGAGAGAGTGAAGAGAGGGTAAATGGGACCTGGGTGGAGTGAGCGGGGTGCGGGGTGAAAGCTTGTGCTCTCGAGTGCGACCGTGGGCGTTTGCTGTGGTTAGCTGCTCAAAGACGAGAACGCGAGCATGGCGACAGGGAAAGGGGGGTATTGCACCCCTTTCACTGCTCTGTTCTGCTGTGCTTTGTCATCTCCTTCTGAAAAACTCACTGACTGGCGTGTTTAGTCTTACATCTCACGGCCTGTGTGGTGCCTCTAAAAGCAGCCCGACTGCATCGGCTAGACAGTGAGAAGTTGTGCATCAGTGCCAATGCAGCGTGCGGGCTATGCAGATGATGTTTCACGCTACAGGATGAGAACGTCAAACAAACCCCCTGAAACCACACACCCATCACTGGAGGCCCCTATCGCACATACCATCTCTGAACAACAGCTTCAGAGAGAGCTTGCTTTATCTGCACATAACACTTGTGTGTGTGTGTGTTTTCTCACACTCTTCTTTCCAGTCTAGTTTTCCTCTCTAGTTGTGGTCATCTTTCATCAAGCTCCTCAGTATACATGGTCTTGACCTTCATGACTCAGGAAGGAGTGTCCATGTAGGACACTGACACTACAAATACATTTATAACACATTTACGGTATATGCCGTTGAATTCTCAGTTCTAAATAGTGAGGTGTCTTAATATTGTCAAGGCAAATCATAGGTTTGGAATATTGTATTGATTCGAACACTTTATTTCAGGGACCGGGCCTTGTATGGGACACTTTCTATGTAGTAAATATTCACAGCTGTATGTTGCTATGTCGATATGATCTAATGTTGATTAAACATTTTTGTAAAAGCCAAATGTAAAGCTGTAGCTTGAAGTTTTCTTAGGAACCTGACTGGATGTGTTTAAGATATGAGAACAACCTGTATTTATTTATTTTTTCTTAACAACTTAATAGGAAAACAGTGGGGCTGGAGGGGGAGTGAATGCATGTACTAAACATTGTAATATTTTGATAGGTCTGGGTTTTTTTTGTGTGTTTTTTTTGCCTCTGTTGCCACTTGGTGGGGGAGGTTTTGTATTCATCAGTGTCTGTGTGTTTGTTTGTTAGCAGGATTACGCAAAAACTACTGAATAGATTTTCAACAAACTTGGTGGGGGGATGGGGTTCGGGCCTGGCCAGAACCTGTAACATTTTAGAGCAGATCCAGATCAATTTATTAAATGCCTTTTAACAAGCATTTATTAATTTTTTTTTTTTTCTGCAGGATTACACACACAAAAAATATATATATTTTTTTCATTTTCATCAAACTTTGTGGCGGGATTAAGCACTGGCCTTGAAAGAACCCAATCAATTATGGAGCTGATCAGTTCATCGGATCATGGTGAAAAAAAGAAACATCCCCATCTTTAACATGTGGGCAGTACGATGGAGCAGTGGTTAGCACGTCTGCCTCACAGCAAGAAGGTCTGGGATTGATTACCGGGCTTAAGCATTTCTGTGTGGAGTTTGCATGTTCTCCCCGTGCTTGTGTGGGTTTCCTCCAGCTACTCCGCTTTCCTCCCACAGTCCAAAAATATGCACAGTAGGCTAATTGGCTGTTCCAAATCACACATAAGTGTGAGTGTGAATGGTAAAATGTTCATCCGACACCCACTAGGGGGAGCCATTTCATTATAACTATGCCAAGTTACAATAATCCATTTGTGCTTGGCAGAGGCACTTGAGTGATGATCTAGTTCTAGAATAATAACACCTCAGATTTTTTTTTTTATTACTTAAACGGCCCTCAGTTCTGTTAAGACTCACCTGCTTCCTGCTGGAAAAAGAATCAATTAATTAAAAACAGCATTAAAAGCATTAAGCATTTCTGGTGGTTCCTGATGGGTATTATGTTTTTGGAGGTCTGTAATGGCATCTTAATGTTATAGTTCCTGATGCCTAATTTTATTTTTCATGCTAATCATCCACCCATGAAAGATGGTCAGATGACAAGATGTTTGTGGTATTTAATAATAACTAACAAATTCTTAATAGAAGCATGCAGGAATCTGAGAAGCCAATAACTATTAAATTCCATTATGTGATGGAATTTTCCTAATGACTTGTAATGGGTTTCCGTTTTATTTCGTTTTTCTTTCTTTTTTTCAGAAGGGTCACCTAAATCCTACACACGGCAGGATATGCAGCAGGTACACACATGAGTAGCATGAACAATAGAAATGCAGCTGATAATAAGATAAAGACGGAAGAGAAATAGAGATAACAATGAAAGATGTTATTCGCAGTAGCCAGATGTGCAAAGGATGAAACCCAATGTACTAGAAAAGGTCATGACACATGAACGGCAGATCTAAAGATGCTACGTGCAGATGAACCCGTGACACAAACAACTGTCAGCACGAAATCTTTTTTTTTAAAACAAGCTTAAATCTGCTGAGGTGTCAATAAGAATGTACAGCCCACAAATTAATCAGGAGCAAGGATGCTTGCTTGTGACCTTACAGGTTTTGTTTACATGATGTTTGGAAAGTGTTTTGAAAGATGATGACTTCCTGTACATTTGTGGTGACTAACTGAGCAGAAGATATGTCAGAGAGATTTGGCGTGTGTTTAGCAGCAGAGTGTCTTTGTCTGGAACCGTTAGCATGATGTTTGTGGATGGGAAGGAGTGCAAAGCCACTTTCACAAAGACCCAGTGAAGAAAAACCACAAACAGGAGAAGAGAGAGAAAGAAAAAAGATGGAGAGAGAAAGAGAGAGAGAGAGAGAGAGAGAGAGAGAGAGAGAGAGAGGAAAGCGGAGGTTAGGTGCAATGCAAGTCTTTATGCATGCACTCTAGAGCTGTAGATTTGACAAAAATGTGATGTAGCATAGGTAGAGAGTATTCACAGAGCCACACTGCTTTTAAACCTATTCAATAACACGTAGCACTTAGATTCTGGAGCAAAAGGATGTAGGATCAAGGCATTAATTACTGTAGTTTGGCATTTAAATTTGTTTTATTAAGATAAATTTTTATCTATTATCGTGGAATGTCCCTCTATAAAAATGCGTCTCTCTGTCATGATGCTCCTCCAGTGTGTCACATGACCTACACTTTCTGGGACACCATCACATACTGATTTGTTCCCCATTCACCCTGGGACATCCCACCCACGGAGCTTTATGCATTGCTTCTAGTATTGACCGATGAGTGTATCACAATAAGTTTTCTGACATTATTGTGCGTAGTCACTCCCTAAGCACACATTATTTTAATGAACATTATAACATTCCAAAAGTATTTACATTTTATTTACAAGGCTTCCATAATATCTTGTCTGATTTTAGGAGAAGACTCTAATTGTAATCTCACAAAAACAAGAAAGGCCCACCTATTACCACCCAGGTGTTAAAGCCTAACCAAAACCCAAACCCTACCCATAACCATAAATAGAGGTTTAGATAGGCTTGCGTAGTGTGCAAGATGGCGAGTTAGAGAAGTGGGTATTTCATGTTGTAGGCATGTCACGCGGACACTCCACATCTGCAAAGTACTTGACTTTCAACTGAGTTCTACAGATTGTCTGAACAGTTAACTGAGTATTTGGATGAAGAATTTTAAGGGATAAGTAATTAAAACATGTCTCTTAAAATGCTGAAACATAAATAATACAATAATAAAAACAATTATTTGATGATTTTTTTTTTTCATTCCAGCTGTGACTTACACCGCCTTGCATTTTGTTTCTGTAATGTATTTTGGAGTGTGTGTGTGTATTCTGCAGTCCCACGAATAATTTGTGCCACCCTGTTTGTGTAGGTCATGGTGCACACTCTTACATAAATGCCACTGTGTTGTCATAAGTAACATGAATGGGTTCTTAAAGTCTCATCATCAGAGTGGCAAACACATTTGAATTATATTTCTGCCAGGGTCACAGTAAACAATCCTTTGCACTGTTAGTTATTTAGTCATTGTTCCACATTTTGTCTTGTGCTATTATAGTTAAAGTACTGAAGCACACCCAGACCATATGCTGATGTGGTATTTAGCACTGGTTTACTATATAAAAATCTTTCAGTGATTAAGCTATGATTTATAAATGGCTCCAAACCTCTAACACCCTTTTCTATCTGTCTGTACTTGTTTGTGTGTGGTCAAATCGAAAGTGTCTGCGTAGTTATAGATTATGCTGGGTGCATGAATTGCATAAGTTAAAAAAAAAAAAAAAAAAAGCTAAAGAAAATATTTTATTCCTGAAATTCCCAACAATAAAGCATATTTCTGAAAAAATATTTTTAAGCCTCATTCAACTCATATGATCAGTAAAACAGGCTAATAAATATAGAGGTTCCATACATAATAATATATTTTATGTCATATAAAATTTTTATAATAATGTGATGTGAATAACACTGTGATGTGTTAATGCAATTTACGTTTACACCCATTTTGTTTCTAACTTTTAAGTCATGTTCATGTGGGTAATGATTATTTCTATTAGGGTTTTTATTACTATTATGGAAAAAATATAATAAAATGTGTAAAATGCCTTTGGGCTGCTTAGTGATACATTTGTGCAATATACCAAGGCGACTTTAATCCGAGTACATGTACACCTGCTCATTCATTCAATTATCCAATCAGCGGCCACAGGAAACTGTGGACTAAAATAAATTAATTAAAACCTGGAAACTGAGCAGGACTTAAAGTTTCTGCTCTTATATCATATCTGCCTCAAGAGATTTTTTTTTTTTTGCAGCATGGATGTAAAGAGTGGCTATTTAAGTTACTTTAGACTTCCTGTAAACACAAACTAATCTGGTTATTCTCCTCTTGCTTAAATAATCAATGAGGTGTTTGTGCAGATCCTGCCTCTTTTGTATAAACTCTAGAGACTGAGTGTGAAAAGTGAAAATACCTAGAGATCACCAATTTCTGAATTACTCAAACCAGCCACACACACACACACACATACACACATACACACACACACACACACACACACATCATGGTCAAAGAGGGCACTGCAAAAATGTATTACTAGAAAGAAGCCACTTTTTCTTTAATGTGGTAGATGTTTCTTGTTTCAAGCTGAAAAATCTGCCAATGGGGTGAGCAGTTGTTTTTGGTAATAATTCTTGAAACTAGCATAAAATTGCTGCCTCAGAAAAACAAAAACCAAAACAAAACCCCCCAGACATAAAATCTAAAACAATTTGAATTGTTAGAAGCAACTACAATGCAAGTATTTTTAAACTGAGCAAATTTGTCCCAAGTCAACTGAAAGTATTTTATTCCTTAACTAAGTTTGCTATATACAGTGCTTCTCAAATATATATTAAAAAAAAAACCCTATTTTGAGGTACAAACTTTGTGACAGATTTGATGACTAGTGCATTAATAAGTCAATTCAAAGCCATTTTAGATTCCCAGATGATTGTTTTCTAGCACCAAAAAAAAAAAACAAAAAACATAAAAAAAATTATAAAAAATAAAATTTGCTGTCACTGAAGAAAGCAGTGTTCTTTGTAAGTTGCTCAAGTCAGTGTTCTTTTCTTACACACAAATTGCTTGACAGTTGACAGATCTTGTCTTTCTAGTTAAAATTTTCTTATTAATTTCCTACAAAAAGACATTTTTTTAAATTTTCTTGAAAATCCTTTTGCACTGCATTGCTGCAAAGTTCTTAAACATCAAATTGTAATCTAAATACCTCTTTAAGATTGAACATGGTTAAATGAAGATTATTACAGTATCTACAACAAAATAAACCTAAACACAGTGTGTGTGTGTGTGTGTGTGTGCCAGTTTGCCAATGCCATATATAGACAGCCAAATTTATTATTATATATAAACTTTGTATGTCAAAAGTATCATACCAGAAAAGTTCTAACAAATGAACTTTCCTGGACAGTAAAAAAGGGGAAATTTGCATTTTCTGATTATATTCAAATTCAAATGAAATCAGGCCCTGGCGTCACCAGGCTGCCACTGCTCACTGCAACTCTTTCCACACTGACCCCACATAAAGGTGTGAAAAAGGTACAGATAACTGACCAGCCAACCAACCAATCAACCACAAAAATAAAATTCCACAAAAAAGATGCTTATTTCAGCATCTTTACTATCAATAACTTTAACGATACCATATGGGAAAATAAAATGACTTAAAAATTTTACAAAATTATAATTTTACAGTGAGAAATGTTGCTTTTTATTTTAATTATCCATCAGCAACAGTATCTGTCTCTGGCCATCTGAGATTAAAAAAGATTACCGGTACTTGCATCATTTGACTTACTGGAGGCTTATCAATTGTTCACTCAACCGATCTCGTCCCACGCTACAATTAATGTGGAAATAATTACTGATTAATGCAGTCAGTTCTGAACTTTGCACAGGCGATTTCAGTTTTAGTGTACTATGTACTAAACTCTAAATTCTTGCAAAAAAAAGATGCCATTAGCTACCCAGCAGTTAGCTCAGCTCAAACTGCTTCGTGTTTATGTGTAGCTAGTATTTGAACTCCTAAAGATAGCACTAAAGAGAATCACTAAACATTTTTTTTTTTATATTAAGCAAGTCTGGAGAAATTATACCAACAGTCCATAAAAATCCCCAGAGCTGCAGAGTCATGGAAAGCTTGGAAAAATCTGGGGAACTGGTTGAGGAAAACCAAAATTCATTAAAGCCTACAACAAACAGCCTGAAATTTTGTCACATTGTACATCAACTAGAGGCATTGTGAAAACCAGTAGAGCATTTACCATGAACTATGTGTACACGAACTGTGTAAAATGTCTCATTGCTGAAGAGCATTTTGAGTTTGATAAAGAAAACCAGAGCCATAGAGCCAACAAAAACAACCATGGAGCATTTATGCATGTAACTTTTAAATTGCATGCTGATTTTTTAAAATGTGATTTACCAGTTGATTCCTCGGCTTAAGAAGAGTACAACATGCATCACCCTTCTCTCATGTTCTGGAGCAGGTTGGGGACATGGAATCTGAATGGGCAATGGGCCACATGGGCAATGATGGGGTGAGCTGAAGGTGCATGACTGGCAGGAACATCCTTCCAAATCTAAACTTGAGTGATGTTTTGTTATTGGAACACTGTGCTAGTTAAGAACTTTCCGTATCAAACACCATGTTTGAGCATAAAATGGTTTATTAATGTACTTGGTACAAGGACACTTTGGGCCAAAGATCAATGATCGACTTTCTAGTCGTACCATTAGACCTGTTGTCATATGTCTTGGGCACTTGAAAAACCTGAAAAGAGGTTGTTATTAACTGATCACCACCTAGTGGTGAGCTGGATCCAGTGGGAGGGAAGACTGCCAAGCCATCTGTGTGATCTTCAACTCATACCTCCACGAGAGTTTCTCTCATGTTCTGGGGGAGGTTGGGGACATGGAATTTGAATGGGCCACATTCAGGGCCTCCATTGTGAATGTAGATTTTAGGACCTGAGGCCTGTAGAGGTGGCAACCTGAGAGCTGGTGGACTGGTGGTGGACACCGGTGGAAAAGGAAGCCATGAAGCTTAAGGAGGCCTTTTGAGTTTGGTTGTCCCAGAGGTCTTCTGAGGCAGCTGTCTGGTATAGAGCAGACAGAAGGGCTGCAGCTTCGTTAGTCGCAGAAGCAAAAACTCGGGTGTGGGAGTAGTTCAGGAAGACCATGGGGAAGGACTTTGCTTTGCTTGATATAGTGGGGAACTGCTGACCCGAACTGGGGATATAGTCAAGCAGTGGAAGGAGCACTTTGAGGATAGCCCTAATCCAGCCACTGTGTCCTTCACTGTGGAGGCAGAGTCTGAAGACTTGGGGAAAGATTAGTTCAAGTTAACCAATAAGCTGATAGGCAGCAGGGTGCCGGGGACTGATGAGACCCTATCCAAGATGCTGAAGGCTCTGGACATTGTGTGGCTGCCTTGGCTGACACACCTCTTCAATGTAGCATGGAAGTCTGGGACCACACCTGTGAAATGGCAGACCGGGGTGGTTATCCCTATTTTTAAAAAAGGGGACCAGAGAGTGTGCTCCAATTATCAGAGGATCACACTGCCCAGCCTCCCTGGATAAGTTTAGGTTGTTAGAGAGGAGACTAAAACCAATCATCAAACCTTGAACTCAGGAGGAGCAGCATGGTTTTATGACCACGTTTCCCAGGGGGTTATGGGGGTTGCTATGGCAGTGCTGGATACCGAAGTTGCTATTGCAAGCTATCTGGTCCCTGTACAGCCAAAGTGAGAAATGTGTACACATCCTTTGCACTAAGTCAAACTCATTTCCAGTGCGTGTTGGACTCTGCCAGGACTGCCCATTGTCACTGATCCTGTTTGTGGTATTTATGGGCAAGATTCAAGACATAGTGTTGAAGAGGAAGGTGTCTGGTTTGGGAACCTCAGAACTGCATCCCTGCTTTCTACAGATAATGTGGTTGTGTTGGATTTTGCAGATTGTAACCTTCAGCTGAGACAGTTCAGGCATCTGACTCCAGGGCAGACCCAGAACTTGCAGGAGGGGTTAAATATTTTATCTGGCCTGGAAACACCAGTGTGACTGGAGAGAGGGTTGCCTGGGTTTCCCTCCTAGACCTGTTGCCTTCATGACCTGACCTCAGATAAGAGTCGGAAAATGGATGGATTGAGGAATACTTCCATGATTTCAATTTTTGAAGGAACAAAACAGCCAATCAAAATTGGTCAAACAAGACGTGAACCCATAACTCAGCAAAAATTTTGATGCATTTACTCCTCAAGAGTGCAGAAAAAATAGCCCCATTTTATCACAGGGGTACTATGAGAAGAAAATGATGCTGTCATTACTTTTAGATTTCTGGTCTTAAATCATGAATTTTTATTTGAAGTCACGACATTTTGATCTTGAAGGGTACATTTGTTGCCATTTCCTGTTCTATGATCATATTCAATGGCAAAGTCACCAGACATGAAGTGAGGCGATTTCCTATTAATGTATGGTAAAAAAATGATGTGAAACTTTGCACAATTATTTAAGGCTACTTTTCTTTTGTTTAATTTATTAATTACTGATATATTGAACTTTGATCTATTTTATTTGTAATCTCTGCAAAAGCTGGCTACTTTAACGAGTCCGAAATTTAGATTCAATTGTGGTAAACAATTCCACAACTACTTGCCTTTTGGTTATGCTTTAATTGGAAACTGGTAAAAAGTTTTTAATTGGAACTGGTGTTCTAAAAGTTTTGACTGGTAGTTTATTTGTAACAGTTGTTTCTTGACCAGATTTTTCTCCTTCTTCATCACATGAATGAAAAACATGGCAACAAAGCTGCAAGTGCAGATAATAAAAAAAACTTCTGACTTTAAAACCATCATCAGAATGGCAGGATCTATGAACTTATATGAAAATGCCATCCCACATTTCTGACGAGCAATTCTGTTTAAAGCCAAACTTGTACAATACTGTTATGCTACCAATAATGGCTAATGCATTCACTACTGACATTATCCAAATTAGCTATCAAGTACATGCTATTTTTTCTGTTGAGTGAATTTTTTTTTTTAAATGTTCACTAAAACTGATTTTATCCTTAATCCTAGGAAGTAATTCCAGAGATCACCTATTAATAGTAATCAGACATAGATTTCTATCATTATTTATTTATTTATACAGACTTCTGTATGAACTGCATTTGTTCTGAGCACACACATTACTATTACAGTTACATACCGTAAAAAGTAATCAGAGGTCTGAAAAAATTTCCCCTGAAAAAATATTTCCTATAATATATACACCCAGATTTTTTAAGAGGATGAAATAAAATAAACAACCAGATGAAAGGTTTACCTGTAGACAGTGTTAGTCATGCAAGGGACAAACCTACAGCTCACAATAATGCACACCCTCAGCAAACTCGGACTCGGGAACATCCAGGATGAAAGAGCTGCTGCCACCTAGCAACTAAACATGGCTAAAACATGCCTGATGACATGCATACAGAAGATTTTCTGTGGCATTTGAGGATTTGAATTAAATCCATATAGACATTTACACAGGGTTGACAGATATAATTATTATTTTAATTATTCAGTGCTGTGATCTGAACTTATCCAACAAAAAATTGTAAAAAGTGATAAGCAAACAGGAATGAAGACTGCTGTAATATTATGATGGTGGGCTGAAAAGTTCACACCCTGACCATGATGCAGTGGTTGAATTTGACCAAATGTGGTTTAAATTTCTACATAGTCTCCCCTGAAGTCTACACACTTCTTCCATTGGTGTTGTAGCACTTGGAACCCCTTGGCGTAGATACTCTCAAGTTTCACTGCTCCGGGATTACTCCTTCTTAGTAAGCCTAGGAACTTTTCAGCCCACCCTTGTATTTCAAGATCATCTGTGGGTAAAAAAACAAAACAAAACAAAAAAGCAAACAAATAAAAATAAGAAATCACACATTCACAAAGAAAATGTGTCTATTATATATTTACACCTGTATAATATATGAGAACAACACTGAAATCCAAGATGGTCTTATTTAAATTGTGTTTAAAAACGGGAATTATGTGATATTAGTCAGACCGCAGCCCTCTGTTTATGATGTAAAGATAAGATACAGACAGAATAAACCAAGACCTGGACAGATTTGGACAGATCTATTTACACCCTTTCAATTGTTATGACAAAGACATACGTATGAAAGAAAAAAATAAAATACTGTATATTTTTGCAAAATATACAGTAAAAACAAATAGCTTGCAGACACATCAGAGAGGATTTCAGTATGTGCCATGATTACATGTTCATTTTCTAATCAAGGTGTGTCAGGGTTTACAATATTGTCACTATATTGTATTTAACCAGTGATCATGAACTGTGAAGATGAAAATGTTTTATATTTTATGTCCAATATAATTACGCATCATTTTATTGTCTGGTGAACAGATATTGGCCTTTCTGAGAGGGAAAGATGCAGTTTCACTGACAATTCATACAAAACCAGAGGTAGACGAATAATCCGCCATGAAAATAGTCAGGATTCTGAAGAAATATAAACTTGCCTTTCTCACTGACTTTAAACTTAAATGCACCTTTTACATTAATGCTGTATCTTTATGATACAAATTACTCACATATAATTATTAAATCATCCTAATTACCACTTTTGTTATTTAGCAAAAACTTGTGAAGACTTGATTCATAACTATGCAATATAAAGACAAAGCACAAAAGCAGGGGTGTCAAACTAATTTTCACTGAGGGCCACATCACTAAATTTAAAGGTGATCGAGGGCTGAATAATCACTGAACATCTATTCTGTAAGGGAAATTATGAAATCTGCATGGCAAAATGATTTGTTTAGGCATTTTCCTTTGTTCACTTGCATTTTCTGACAACGCTTAACAGCGACAAACTAGCATGCAACCTTTTTTGAGTCATAAATGACTAGCTGTTTACTTGAAATAAGCTGCCGCCACCTAGTGGAAAGATGATAAATTGGGTTTCATGGTAATGGTCGATGCAAAGCATGTACAATAATCATATTCTTTGAACGCTCCTGCAGGCCACATTAAACGAGTAGGCAGGCAGGATTTGGTGTGCGGACTTTGAGTTTGACACACGTGCACTAAAGGGTCAAAGCCAAAATACTCACTAATTACATTTTCCAATAGCACAAACACAATGTGCAACATTTACGTGCTCATTTGTGTCCTCACTATCCACATTCCTTGGATTAGTTCTTTAGGTTGGGTTAGTTAGCATTTTAAGCCATGTCATTTAGACAACTGGGCAACACTGTAGACATTTTCCATCCTTGTTGCCTAGCTAAGGAATTTTTGTTTTGTCAACCAACTGAAAATGAGAAGTCTTAGAACACCAGCAGACGTTCTCTAAAAGATAAAGTGTATCTCAGTGGTAATGGAGATCAGTCTCAGTGTTACACAATACAGTGGCATTGATTTGACAAGATTAAAGAAAAAATTTCAACCTTTTAAAGCAAGAAAGCATGCAAAGGGCCTACATTACACTTCGACTGGTTTGTTTATGGTCTTTCCAGTGATGTCTCTTAATTCTTGCATTCCACTTGCAAAGACCTTTCAACACATCCATGTTTCCCATTTATCTCTCATCATACATGTAATTTTTTTGCATCTGATACGTCCTGTCCTTTCTCCTATACCTCTTCTCTACACCCCTATCCACCTGCCCCTTTCAGGCTCATCTCTCTTGCTTGATCAGTGTGTATTGGAACTCTGGCTGTCGTGGATCTTACAAAGCAAAGAATCCACTGCAAAAATGGCATTCTTGCAGTCCGGAAAAAAGGATCTTCATTTGGACAGTTTGCATCTGCAATGCAGTAGTTTCACCTGGCAGCTCAGAAAAAAAAAAAGTGAAGACCTCATAATTAAATTTAAATCCTGGATCAGGAAATGGAAGTGTGGAAAACTAGACCAAACTTTACTTTAACTGTAAGGAAGCAAATTTGCACTGAAGGTTAATGAATATCTCCTGATCTCCAGAGTTCAGATCGTATGTATACACATTATAATCGGAACTCCTGCCTGTTTTAGCCCAAACTGTAACCAGAGGAAAACAAACTGGATCAAAGGAATGGCATGGGATTTCTACAGCTTTTCTCAACACATACAAAAAGCACCTCAACACTGTCATTCTTCTAACAGACAGACTCTTGCTTGCGCTTGCATTTTGTAGGTCAGGGGGTTTCTTTGCTGAGGCTTTGCTGCATGGGGTTTGCTCTCCTCTCTGCTCTCAGGCAGACTCAGTGGAGCTCAGAGAGAGAACAGAATAAACAGAGAAACATCAGACTCTGCCGAGGAATTCCAGGTTGAGAGATGCAGGGATGTGGATAGTCTCCAGACTTAAAGCTGAAGGAGCGTAAGGGAAGATCACGGGATATGTGTGCTTGGTGTCCACCAGGAGCTGGTTGTTCTCTATACGGCCTTGTAGAAGATTCTGGGAATAGAATATTTAACACACATTCATTACACACAGAAGAATAAAAAAGTCACATCTAGATATTTAAACAAGTAATATTAAAGGAACATTTTGGGTTGTTGAATTTTTTTTAATCTGTGCCCTATTTTTCCATATTTTTTGTGTCTAAAATTTTTACTATGGTCTAAAAGTAATGAAATTGTTCCAGTCTATAAGAGTATAGCACTATAACTGTAAAACATCAGCAAAACGACTATATACTATAACCCTATGGGGCAAACAACCACATCCAAGTAAACCGCTTGTTTAGGTTCATAAAAGTATTATAAGGATCTGACAACAAATGAGTCCTATAGAGATACACCTGTGATTGTTTACCTCAGCGACTAAAAAATAAATAAATAAATAACGGAACGAGACAACTGTTTCCAAAGTCTTTTTTTAACCTTTCTCATCTTCCAAAATTTGTGAAAAAATCTCTCTCCAAGTAATAATGGAACTTTTGAATATACTTTAAAAAGGGACTTCTTTAGGAATTCTGTCTTCTTCCTCATGTTTCCTTTATTACAGATGGTGGTGGCTCAGTGATTAAAGCTCTGGCTTACTGATCCGCAGGACAGAGGTTCAAGTTCCAGTACTGCTCTGGATGAGGGCGTCTAAATGTAAATGTATTATATGGCAATGACAGTATGAGCAATCTGATTCGTCGATGTGCAATAAATAAATCATGTATCTGAATGGCAACTGGTGGCTAGCTAGTTGCACTGTGCTATGATATTTGGCCGATGTATTGGAGGGAAAAAAAAAGATATACAGGAAATATCCTAAGAGATAAAGACTTTATGAATTCCCGTTTTTGTATGTAGTAAACATTGGGACCTATTTATCCATTATGTCTAGTGTACCTGTATGTCTCTGATGAAAGACACAGTGACCCTTTCTTCAAATTCATTCAGTGGAGTGTAGAGATTTAAAATCTTCACAATCTGAGGAGGCAAAAGTACAGGTTGAGCTGCTTAACTCACAGATATACAGAATGTGAATATTACAAGTTTCGGATTCTTACCTGTTGTGTGCTAAGAATGTTACACATGGAGCAGATGGCCTCAGCATCCTGGGTTGTCTTCTTCTTCACCTGTAGCAGCTGAGCACCTTGTATGAGGGGCTCGATGGTTAACATAACTTCCCTCTGGTGAAGATTTCGTCCTCTCAACCACTCCTCCATCTGACTGATGTTGTACCTAAATCAGCAGGATACAAATTTGCTTTTAACGTGCACACTACCTAAGCTGCACTGCGACACCTGGTTCAGTGCCTGATCTACATTAAGGTGTGACACATGATTCAGCACCCGAGTTGCATTATGACATGCCATCGTTCAGTACCTGAGCTGTATTACAGTGTGATGCTAGGTTCAGTACCTGAGCTGCATGCCGGTACTCCAGGAGCACATGTCTTTGCGCAGCAGCAGGTTATTGAGGGAGACAGCATTGATGCAGTAGAAGAGCTGGCGTACAACCTGCTGAATGATCTCTGGGTCCAGGCCGTGTTCGCTCATGAGTGTGTGGAAGTCACTTAACTGCCTTATCAGACCCTCTAGTGTGTAAGTTTGGGGGCTGTCACAGTCCATACTGGAGGAGCGGTTCCTGTAGCCCAGGGGCTTCACTCCAGTCAGACTGCCGCTCTCTAGCATGGCCGACACTAATGTTGGGGGAACAAATGCTCAAGATATTATACACTGATTTTAATCAGATTTAATGCTTATTATATATGATATTAAAAAGAAAGAGAAAGAAAAGTCTTCTTGCACAAACCGATCATGGGCTGTAGGATACTCTCAGCTATTCTAACGAGCTGCTGATAGATCTGAATGCTCAGGTCACTCAGAACCTGGCGGTACTCAGCCAAGTCAAAGTTCTTCAGGCAGTGCTCATTCTGTTTAGGTGTGTTCTGAGTCATGAATGACTGTAAGACAAAAAAAATACCAAGCTTTTCAAACACACAAAACTGATTGGGACCAGTTTTCGCCTACTGAAGATGAGACAGGGTGCTATAATGAATTAAAGCATGATATTGAATCATATACTAAATTTGGATAGGTACTTGCCTCCTCTCCACTGTATTGTTTCAGGCAGTGCAGGAGCCGGCTTGTGTTAGCCAGCCAGAAAGACGTCATCTCGAAGTCTTCGCTGTTTTTCTGTCAAGCAAAAAAGTGAATTACAGACAGTATCAATAATCTGAGAGCTGAAGTAGGTTCCAAAAGCATGAGTCTATTTAATTTCATCACTTTCAAAGCACTGAAATGTAATTTATTACTGTTTTTTATGAATTGATTTTTATGATTTTAATATAAGCCGAAAGGTTTTGACAAATTTTGTTAAAAAACGTTCAAATTTACATGAAAATTGGACAATATTAGCTATGTGAAAGACAAATAAAGGCAAGGAGGTGTTCACAATTCATGATGAAGACCTCAGCAGTTTCTTGGTAACATGACAAGCTACATATTGTTGTATTATTAACTAAATGAAAGGAAAATAGAAGCAGGTAAGAGTGATGATAACAGCCTTTTATGGAAATTCCGTAAATATACTAAAAATCTAAAAATGGCATGTCATTCTTCAACAATTGTCATTCTTGGCAAACTGCTGTGGACACGTAGAATGATGTCAGACATGTGGTTATATACTGAAAAATAATCTACTTTGGATTGCTAACAATAACTCTGCCTCCCAAAAAATATTTTTTTACTATAATACACCTCAAGTGTTTTAATCCTTGCCTATTACTTTGGGTAATGTTTAAATGGAGTGTTTTTAAAAAGTATGTTTATGAAAATTTCCTGATCAGCGTAAAAGGTATTAACTTTATATTTTGAATAAAATTAAACAAATTAATTAATAAAAATGGCCCCCAGAGGGAGCAAGATACACCCGTTTGATACACAGTACAATATTATTACTGTTCTATTGTCCAGAAACCAAATATTCAATGAAAATACATAAAAGATCAGAGTGACCTTGATTTTTTCCCTTTTGACCTCATTTTAAATAGGGTTCTGCAATAAGGCCTGAAGAACAACTCTGCTGGATTTCATTCAAATCTGAGCATTTGTGTTCAAGCTACTGTCTGGAAAACTTGAGTGTCCAGGCCACCTACCCAACTGCCCGCCTGCACAGCATGATTTTTTTTTAAAACGGGTGTACAAAAATGTATTTTTCTATTTAAAAATTTAAATTTAAGGGTCGACCACAAGCAACATTATGAATGTATCCAAAATTGTATCCTATTCCCTACAAAAAAACAACATGTGATATTGGCATTCTCTGCTCTCCAGGGTACGTCATTAACCCCAGGTGGAAATTCAAGCGTTTACTGTTTATTACTGCATTTTTCATCATGCTTTTCCACAAAACACTCAAAAAAAGGTGCACTACATGACAATCAAGGTGATAGCAACTGAAATACATTGTTGAAATACAACCAAACAACAGTAGAGTGAACAATGTACCCTAAGATATTCAGATAGGAATGAATTCCTCAAAATGATTTGTTTGCACTAGATTCGATAAATGATGAAATAAAAATAGACAGCAAACTCAGACACACCTTGAGAAGTTTTTTGATAGCGTTAATGGTGGAGGTGAGCAGAGAATGCACTTTCTGGTCATCGTTGATGTAGTCTGCGTGACGAATGCACATGAAGAGGATGTAGGCTGGGAGACAAGGGACTGTAGCAGAAACGGTCTGAGGTTTCATATCTAAACACACACACACACACACACACACACACACACACACACACACACACACACACACACACAATCATGGTTGGTTTAAGAGCTCTTATAGTTCTTATATTTTTTAGTTACATCACTAAAAATATATCATGATGCTTCACACTGCGTACCAGTGATAAGCATTCTGATCAGCAGGGCCTCATCCTCTTTGTAGTACTCCAACATGCCCTCAAAGTCTTTCTCCTTCCTCTGAAGAGTGACCTGTCTGGACAGCCTGGGCCGACTGGCCGCTGCCTGAGACGCTGTACAGAACATGCATCACTTATTACCATCTATATTAACTCAACGGCAAAATAAGAGAAATTGAAAGGAAAAAAAGAGAAACCTTCAAGGTCGTGAACTTTCTTGATGTAGATCTTGAGCTGCTTTTTAAGTTTCCTCTCATTTTTCTCCAGCTTTTCCATAACCTCCTTAAGGTCCTGGAACACAATAAACACTATCGTTATCATCATCATGGTGTGGATTTATGTGGAGTGTGGATTAAAAAAAAAATTATAATAATAATATTTTCCTGAAATTCAATGCATTATTTCAGGGCAATAATAACAGAGTTCATATAAGTCTTTTCTTTATTCTAACTGTTGACAATCCTCCAGTAATTTAAAACTGTTATGCAGAAGTAAATTGAGTCGAGTGCCAACATTTGCATTTTCCCCCTGGACAAAATGAAGCAGAATTTTTGATTCCAGACATTTATAGTGGTTTCCCAAAAGTTTCTGAACATTAAATATACTTATATGTTTATCTTTACACAAATATTAATTTATTTATATTTTTCCACTTCTGTAAAAAAAATGGTTTCATGGTTCATCTTACACTAATTTTTATTTGTAAATGAAAGCCAGTATCTTTATTAGTCCTGTTCATGTGGTACGGCTATAAAATGAATACATTCACATACATCTATAGAAGGAGTAATTCCCAGCTCATTCCATATCCATAGCACATATAGAATTTCAATTACCAAGCAATGTACAGTATTTATATAAAGCTGAGATGGTTATGACTAACCAGGTTCTCGTTGGTGAGGCGTGTGATTTCCTGTTGGACACTGAACTCCACCAGGGCATCAGGGGGCAGCGTGCTGAAGTGGTTTAGCATTTCCTGCTTCTTCTCAAGATCCTCCTTCATCACCTCAATCTGTGTGTGGAGAGCCTCCAGCTCATCCTGGTGTTTCCTGTTCTGGGACTGAAGCTGTGCCTCCAGCAGCCTGATACAAAAAGACATTTCATTACTTGGTTGCAAATTCATCTGATGAAATTGCATGCACTGACAGATAACAGTGATCCACTACATGACCCAAAAAAAAAAAAAAAAAAAAAAAAAAAAAAAGCTTAAAGAAACAAGAAAAACAAAAAATAGAAGATAATTTTCTATGCAAGCAACACAGAAAAGCTTCTAACTTAAAGCTGGAATATAAAATATTTAACTGAAGTGCTTATACTATCTATTTAATAAGTGAACTGAAGTTAGCTCATGTTAAATGAGGAGGAAAGAAAAACCACAGCAGAAAACCACTGCACAAATGCACAACCTGGCTACTTGCTTTAGCCCCTGATAGGCCAGGCCAAGCTCCCCATCTTCGTTCAAATAACACCAGTCATGTCTTTTACTGGTGTCCAAGCAGAGAGAGAAGGAGGTGAGTTGAAAGCGTATAGTCAGAAAGCAGAGAAGAAAAAAGAGGGGAAAAAAGCAAGTAAGAGAATATTGTTATCTATGCAAAGAACATTTTAGGCACTACAAAAAGTTTATCTCGTCATTCCCTTCGCAAGATGATGATAATTGCACATTTAATAGACCCGTTCAATTACCAACTACATTAAATAACCATGAATTAGTGTTTTTCTGAAAGCATTGGCTTATTCCTGAACATGAGTGTCAATGACCCCTGTACTGGGCACAGTGAAAACAATGTAAACATGCACACCATCTGGAGGTGACAGCGCAGAACTAACATCAAAAGAAAATGGCGACCATCAACACAGACACAGACGATGTGAGCACTGAAAAATTGATATGTTTCAAGAAACTTTCAACACTGCTAAGGTATGATGTACATCCAAGATCCTGCCTCCAGTCATGTGGTCTTGTTATTGTAAACAGACGTGTGGATTGTTTTGACAAACACAAAGAACTAATAGAAGGTAAATAAAAGATATGTTTGTGAGCTGGGGTGGTTTCGTTCAGTGAGCCAAAATGAAGTGATAATGACATTAAACACATAAGGTATTGGCTCATGAATGGGCACCTTTAAGATATCTTTTATCTGTCCTGTCATTTGTTCGGGGTTATCTGCACTGTAAGCATTTCAGCCTTTTCTAACCGTGCTAAGTACCCAAACTATACCAGCAAATGGACAAAAAAACAAAACAAAAAAAAACAAAACCCTGTACCTCTGCCAAAAAAACAAACAAACAAACAAAAAAAAAAAACCAGGAGAAAATGTCATTACTGCAAGAATGTAAAGGAGGGCAGCATTTTAGAAATGTCCCCACATGCCCTCAATCAGTGTCAGTTGGGGCAGAGTGATGTATACTTACATCCTGTGCACTTAAACAAAGCAGTTACAAATCTCTTTACCATGAATATTCCAGGCTACTCAGAAGCCCAGACAGACTTGAGAACCAGCCTTCAATAGCAGTTTCCATAACAATGTTTTCCTCTCAACTAAACCAATCCACCAACTCATTTTACTCTACTAGTCTCTGGCGCAGTAGGTTCAAACTAGTCTTATGTTTAGCTACTTGGTTCTCAAATTGGCCTTGTTAGCTTTATCTGTATGGCAGAACAGCTATCAGCAGGATGATCTACACAGATTCATTCTGGAAGCATAGACCTCTTTAGTTCTTCATGTGCATGCCATCATTACAAACACACCTTACAAGCATCACTTAACAAATTAGAAAGCAGAGATATTAGAATCACCTCTTGGATTCACTGAGACCCTGGTAATTCTGTAAGACCTCCTCCTTGTCCACAGGTTTTTTGTTGCTGTCCCATTCGGAGATGTCATTGGAGTTCTGGAAAAACAGAATGGGAGATAAAAGTGTAAGAATCTGTACCACTTAAAAAAAATGTTGTAAATGATAATTAGAGTACTAAATACAGTTGCTAATTCAGCCTTACAATTTGAATATGCCCCCCTGTGACTTAAACACTGTGACTAATTTTGAGCATGTGCTAATTACAAAAAAAAAGAAAAGAAAAAAAAATAAGAAAATTACTGTACAATATTAATCCACATTTAATTACTCAGGATTTAAAACAAATTTAAACAATAACTGGACCGAACACTAGTTAACAAGTTTGCAGTGAGTTGAATGTGAAACTTAGCAGAGATTTTAGGAATTTTTTTTAAGCCTGTGATTGGTCAGCAATCAAATCGCCTTCTCTTATGAAATTAGCCATTCTTGGCTGCATTTAGTCAGGAACGTTATCAAACACTCTAACGCATGGTGGAAATCAGGCTTTGTAATACAGTGAGCTTAAGAACCTTCTGGTCTTAAATTCAGGTATGTTTATAGCTGTGACATTGCATTAATTTAATTATTGTGTTAATTATAGGTGCTGTTTACATTAATATTGTAGTAACAAACCAAAACAAGTTAAAAAAATAATAGAAGTGGAACCATGAGGAAAAGATGAAGTATTTGGCATTTGGACAAAGAGAAAGGCTTGGTTTACTTCAAGCACATGGACTCGATAGATGTGAACTACGCCTTCACATATTCCAGATGGCAGATAGCAAACACAAAGGCCAGGACACAAATCTGATACTATGTGCCCTATTGAACTGTTTTATCTAACACTGATATACACTCAACAATTAGTGTATCATTTTGAACCTGTACAACTGCTCTTATCACTAATTAGTCCATAATCCTGACTTAAATAGTACACTGCATTAAAGAGCTCCCTATTGAAAATGTTTTGCAGTTATGGGCAACTTTACCTGCAAAATACATTTTATGGACCCTACCTGAATATAATCCAGCTGTTCAGATATTAGGCTCATATATCGGAATACTTGAGAATAATAATAATAATAATATTTAAACTGTTTTCCCAACAGTATTTTTTAGGTCTACTTGTTCTTCCTTTTTTAAGGTTTGGATTAACACGATTCAATTCAGATGAATAACTATACAAACTCAGGACGAGGGTACTTCAAAATGTTTTGTCTCATTTGGAACCAAGGGCTGTAATTCACTTTTTTGAAGCATATTTAAATACTATTTGCCTGTTTCAGGCTTCCGCTGCTACTGTGTACCAAGTTCTGGTACTCGATGTTGATGCGGTTGGTCTGCATTTGCCTTCCCTTGGTGCCCCACAGCACCTTGTCTTCTCAGGTGGTTTCCCATCCAAGTACTACCCAGGCCTGACCCTGCTTAGCTTCCAACATCAGAGGAGATCGGACATTCTCAGGGTATTTTGAGGCCTAACTATATACTATAGCACCCTATACCAGGGGTGCCCAATCCTGCTCCTGGAGATCTACCTTCCTGAGGACAGCCCTATTCTGGCCCATGTGACAGATCAAGTCAGGTCTTAAGTCTTCATTTCAAAGTCTTAAGCCTTGATTAGATGATCATGTGAGCTTGATTAGGGTTGTAGCGACAGAGTTCAGAGTGATCATGTAGTCACCCATGCTGTTGTGAAGAATCTGGAGGCTCAAGACATGACCTTCCGCAAAGTGTTATACTGAAGATAGAACCCTGGTAGACCAAGTGCATCATTATTAAAGGAGTCTTTGTTGAAAAATAATGCAGGAACAAACTTTTTCTTATGACATTTCCTGAGTGAGGTAGAGAACTTGTTGAAGTACCTTCATAGTAAATATAACATTAATAATGGTGGGAGTGATTCACAGACCTCCTTGGGTACAAGGTGCCCCCATGCGTCCACAAATGTATATAAAAGTTAGCATAAGTTCCACCGCATTTTACAATAAAACCTGCCCACCGCATGAGAGTTGCTGCAGTTCTTAGGACCATGACTCTGCTCTCATTGGAGAAACATAAAAGAATCTTTTGGGATGAAATGTCCTATTAAACCATACTCTTAACATAATGAAACCTGACATGGGCTGTGCAGACACTGCAGTGAAGTGACACTGTAGCTTCACCAGTGCTGCTTCTCTCCTCTCTACAGAGGCTTTCATTATCGAGCTCCTAACGGCAGACTAATGGGCTGCATAATCACAGGAGAGCTAAGCGACTGGACACTGATGAAGTCTAGGAAATATTGAAGTTTTCACTGCAGTCGGAATGAACCCTGTGGTGCTGAAGTGATTCATCAACGCCTTCATCAACAGATGACTGCAGAGTCTACAGAGGACTACAGCATGTGCTGGCACAATTGTTGATTGCTGATAGGGTCTAAATTGACATATTTTGTGTTAGATTCCCCACCCCCCAAAAAATGGAAATTTATGTTGTATTGTTTTCAGGTGGTTTTTGTAATGAAATTGCAGGATTACATTAAATTCCAAACATCTCCACATCTTGATGCCTTCAAACAGATAAATTAAGGAATTGATGTATGGTGACGTGATGGATGACAATATTTGGTGAAACCCCCAGTATAATACAATGATTCGTCAAATTTGCTGAAAAATTGCAGTGATTGGTTCAAATTGCAAGGTTGCACAGAACGCATGAAGACTGGTTGAATTCATAAATTAATGCAACCGCAACATCACAAATTCCTAGAAGGACTGGACACAATTATCAGTACACCTTTCTCTGCATTCCTATAAATTGGAATGGGAATATTAGTTAAAAAAACAATAACAAAACCTTTGACATGGTGTAATTTAACACTGTAAGCTAAATTTACATTTTTCATTTTCAGAAGCTTGTTTATAATGGGCCTTTGTAATAAAAATTATTTGTCATATTTCCAGAAAAAAGCTGTCATTTCTTTTAATTTCTTCATAAAGCAAGTATTTTATTATGTAGGCTATTGAAGTATTAATTTGGTCTGATAGATAAAGCCATTTATCACATAAACATATAATAAACATAATGCCTATTTAATGTGCTGTAGATCTCCATCAAATAAACACATTTCTATCCGATTTAAGGACGTCTGCAAGAAACTTTCGTCCATCTAATTAATGTAGGATGTATGCCCAGATGTTCTCTACTGGGTTCAAATCTGTCCTGGCCAGAACAAGAGCTTGATGCTGTTCTTGTCCAGCCAAGCTATAGTGGCCTGGGGGTGTAGGTTGGGGTGTTTGTCAGTTATAAAACTAATTATTTGATATAAATTAGCTGGTGTTCTGACAAACCATCACCATTAACTGCCAATGATGTATTCTTGGCTGCTATACCTACAAATATGTAATTTCAATGTTGGCTCATTTTTTTTTGCCCAGGAGAGTGTGTATATGTGTGTGTGTGTGTATATATATATATATATATATATACATATACATACATACACACACATACACACACACACACACAAACACATATATAAAAAACAAGTTATCTTATAAATAAATAAAGAAAGAAAGAAAGCTCCACCACAGATCCCCATGTGATGAGCATGACTGGACATCACTGATGTGACTTGAAGCTGTAACACTCCTAAATCCTGAATATTCCTACTTCAGAAATAATTGAATTATATTCAGACTCACGATATGATTGGAGGTTTCTGATGGCTTGGCGGTACTGACGATCTGTGTTTTTAGCATGAGAACCTCCTCTTTGCGTATGTCCAGCTCCTCATTAGCTTCTTTGAGTTGGTTGAGCAGAACATTGTAGCTGTCTTGCATTTCATTGGACGGGCCATTCTCGGTGGCTCGGTCAGCCAGGGCCTTCCTGAGTTCATTCAAGTCATTCTTCAGCTTCTTGTTCTCAGACTCCAACTCCTGCCTCTGCACATTTAACCAATCAAAACAAAACTTTCAGTAAAGGGGCAAAGGGCAAATCTAGAAAACAAATTACGGACTTCATACTGTGAAATACAATGATGTCCTCTGCATGCGAGTGTGTGAGTGAGTAAGTGATTGTGATAAAGAAAGAGAAAAGAAATGGAAAGAAATCATCTGTTGTCTGAACCATAATGGCTTTGTGATGGAAACATAAGGAAGGTAAAATTAGTTTGGAAATTCTTTAAAAAATAGGCACAGAAATAGAAAAAAAATTCTTACAGAACCTGATGCTACACCCACTTCTAGCTACGAAGCATCCTGGATAGTTTTAACAATAGCAAACACATGCAGTTCTTACGGCAAAATCAAAAGATTTGATTGTAAAAGTTCCTCATGTAACATTACTATAACAGGGAACCAAAATTGAAAAGTTATGTTAAGATATTATCAGTATAAAACTAAAACATTTTGTACATATCATTTCTCATATGTTGTTTTCTTTGAACCTTGTTTTGAGTGGAGGCCAGGAGAGGTCATGCAGTTTTGAACTGGTGTATCTTTAAGATTTTACCCATGTCTGAAACAGTCATGTTACTCATATTTACAAACTATATCTTCTCATGTCTGAGAATATTGCACTTTCACCTACAATAAAATCCTCAGAAATATTCCTTGGTAACACACTAACTTCCTCTGAATAAAGCCTCAGATCTTCTCAGTATGGATTCCATAAGCTGTTGGAAACATTGCTTTGAGATTCTGGTTCATTCTGACATGTTTGCATCATGCTATATCTGCAAAACTTTTCTGAAGACTTTCACGCTTGAGATGTTTGAGACAACTTCTGCTTTGCAACATGGTACTATCATATTATCATAATGGAAGTAGTGATTAGAAGATGGGTAAATTGTGGCTATGAAGAGACGAGCAGGGTCATCACCAATACTCTAAAAGGCTGTGGCATTCAATTGATGATTTATTGGTATTGACTGGCCCACAGTATGCCAAGAAAACATTCCCCACACAACCCCCACCAGCTTTGACTATTGACACACAGCAGTATGGGTCCATGGACTCATGCTGTTGGCATCACATGCTGACCCTAATCTCTGTTTTCCTAAGCATAAATTGAGATTAATCATACCAGGCTACGTTTTTACATCTTCCACTGTCCAGTTTGGTTCAGCCCATTCCCACTACAGCATCAGTTTTCAGGGAATCTGATGTAATCTTTATTGCTGTTGAAGTTCAGCTGAAGTTTTGATGTTGAGATGCAGTTATTATTTAATTTTTTTATTGAATTTTTACCAAAGAAACTGGTGTTGTGAGTTGATGCTGTCCATTTACTGGTTCGCTTGGGTTTATTTAGCTGATAAGAGCCGTGAGTCCCGCAAATCACTCCTTAACAGCTATCAGCTCATGCACGACTAAATTTTAGAAAATAACTTAATTAAACAGAAATGAGTATCTAATGATATAGACATGAAGTTACTACAATGCAAAACTTGTAGCTATTTTCTTATTTTGCCTGTTAGCTTAAATAGCCTCATAGCTCCAACATAAAACTGAAGACACCTTCAACCTTGATTAGATATGAAGTCTTCACCCTGGAGTAGGGCATGCTATATACACAGCTTTGGTGCAATAATAAAACTGTTCTGACACAGAACCGTGCTTAATTCTATTCTTTGATTAAGTAAACAATAGTAAAGTCCTAACTGATACAATTGTCCATTTAAACCCTGTATTGATTTGTCACTTAGATCGTTAATATTAGCGCTGATTAAAAAAAACTCACAGTGGGTTATCTTGGTCTCACCATGCAAAGATTACACTACAGACAAACAAACAAACAAACAAAAAAGAACCCACCCTAGGTTGATATCTTTACTGTGGTTCCACTCACCCACAGACTGATAGGCAGAAGAGTCAGCAACAGCAGCGCAGACAAAGTGCAGCACAAATCGACTAACAGGAGTACAGACATTTCCAGTGGCTGTCGGACTAAAAGAAGGATGTGTGTGTGTGTATGTGTGGGAGCGAGTGTGTGTGAGTGTGTAAACCTTGAGACTGTTGTATGCCAGATCTGCATTTGTGTCTGCTTCTGATGTCGAGTTCTTGGGTTGAATCACCTGAGAGATCAGATCGATATGATAAATATGTATCTCCTTATACAAATTAGGTACAAAGTCCAAAGATAAACAATAACTGTTACCTTATATGGCAAAAGGTGCATTATTTGACTATAGCTTTGCCAATCTTTATTTTTTAATAGATACTTTTACCTGTCATCAATTTGACATTTTAATAACTTTTATTTTTAAAGTACATCAGTTGAGGAATTTACTTATTATTAGGTTTTGGAGCTCTTCATTGCTTTATTGCACATTACGCTATCTCTGGTACTAGATCTGGTACTGTCTTATCTTTATCATCAAAGTGGCATAGCAACTGCAGAGCAAACCGGAGGGGGAAACACTATATAAAAATAAAAACAAAGCTGAATTCACCTGCAAATCTATTTCATTTTAGTTTGTGTTGCATTGTTATTATAGTTTGCATATAGATTTAGGTTTTTGAATGTTTTTTTTTTTATTTTTATTTTTTTTTACATTTTATTTATTTATTTACTCGTTTATTTACTTTTGGTATTTCAGTTAAACAAAATTATTTCTTTCCTGCTATATTCATTTTTAGTCTTAGTAACTATATTATACCTTGTTCTCATACAAATTAAAGTACCCTAAACAATGATATAGAAGTAGTTCCATGAGAATGTTTTATGCCTAATATAGCTGATTAACCAAGACATGCTTGATGCTTGAAATTCATGCTTTTTTTTGGTGATGCAAACAATAGCTCTATAATTATAATAATAATGTACTTAAAATTTTAAATGTGGTATTTGAGGACAATATCAAATAAATACATAAGAAATCATATTTAATTGAATATAATTGCTCTAATAGAGGCAGTGACTTTTTCAAAATTGCGTTTGTACATGGGTGATCAGATTTATTTTGTGGATTGAATTTCAAATGGTTAGTTGATTATTACAATAAACCAAGGAACCAAGGGATCTACAAAATACAGCAAATTAACAAATATATGGCCATATTCTATAAATCATTAATTCTAAAATGCCAGTCAGTCCAGTGAAAGAATAAAAAAGTATGTCACATGTTACACCTGTCATTTAATATCCTTAGTTCATCATCTTTTTAACTGTCATAACGTCTTGCATCCAGTATACTAATTTGACATACAAATTAAAGAAATAATTTTAAAAAATACACATAACCAATTCTGAACAGGGAATGTTCCATGCCTAAATATTAACACAACATTCAACTCAACTTTGAAGGCAATGTTAAGTGTGTGCATGACACTCACTTTCTGCTTGCTAAGCTCCTCCATCTTCTCCAGACTGGTCTGGAGTCTCTTTCTTTCCTGCTCCAGCTCTCGCACTCTTTTCTGAAGCTTCATGAACACACTGATATCATTGGCTGCCTTCTCAATACCCATGTCCTGTACAGAGATACATGAATCTGAGCACTGAATAATTATGTGTGTATGTATAATCAGCTATGATATGTCAAGTTATGAGAAACATCCATACCTCCACCTGCTGAATGGTGTCCTCAGTGTCTCCCACCTCAGACATGGAGATGGAGGAGAAGGTGGAGTCAGGGCCCAAACTACTTAGGTTGGATGGGCTCCTCCGATGGCCTGGAACGAACTAGAAGAGTAAAAAGAGGAAGGCTTCAGCAATTAGCAATTGAACGAAGAAATTAGTACTTGGTGCCATTACTTTAGCAATTAGAGCTAAGCTCATAAATAACTTAGGCATCCTTTTTGTTCAAACCTAATAGAAAACATACTAACAAACATGTATTCATGGTAGGTGTACTATTCCATCTGTTAGGGCAATTTTACAATAATATTTAGCAAAAAATAATCAGTTCAAACCTAAACATCCATGGTAGGGGGCCAACAGAGCAAAATTGCTCTGTTGCAATCAAAGCTGTCTGCATGTACACATATGCTGAAGACAGCGGATAGCTCTTCTGTCCATGTGTGTTTGCAGTGTGAGTAGCATGGTTTCATGTATACTGGAGGAAGCCCATATTAACCTTGACCGTTCCTAGTTTTATGAGCTGACTGGTGGGTGAGAACTGGCAGGTAACCAAATTAGGAAGAAAAAAAGTAAAAAGATAATAAAATAAACTACGTATAAAGGTAAAGATATAGTTTCAGCATTAAAAATGTAGTGCAGGATTTCACCAGGGAGTCCTACATTCAGTTATGGAGGACTCTCACTCCACTACTCTCACTGCATTTCAGTGATAAGAATATACTGTGTAATGACAAATAATAAGGCTATCGATTGATCAATCAAATCAATCTATCTATCCATCTATCTGTCTATCTATCTATCTATCTATCCTGATTTGAAGAGATGGAGGAAACCCTGACAGATGAAAATCTTATCCCAGGTGTGAGGCTATATGCTTTAAAACAAACACAAACACAGTGACTTAAGTGACTCAACCGCCAATGTTAAAATAACAACACAAACACACACACACACACATATATATATATATATATATATATATACATACACACACATATATACATACACACACATTAT
>JAQMYF010000026.1:11312027-11343461 GCA_030014195.1 Neosilurus mollespiculum | reverse complement strand
CACACATATATATATAAAAATACACACACACACACACACACACACACACACACACACACACACACACATACACACATACACACATACACATACACACATACACACATACACACATACACACATACACACACACACACACACATACAAATATGGGCGCAAATATAGAACAGTATGTCTCACTTTGGCATAAGTAGCCTCTTCCTGAAGGTTATCATATCTCTGCTCCAGTCTGGAAAACTCCTTCAGCAGGTTCTGATAGCGCAGTCTCTCCTCATCCAGCTCAGTCTGCAGGCTAGCCTCTTTCGGAGACAATGTACTGTCCTTACCTGATGCACACAAAAACTACACGTCTTTCTAGGAATGTGTTTTTTTCTTGACTTAAGGGCAGTAGTTAAATTCAAAAAGGGTCCCAAAAGCAAATCATTTTTTTTCTTTTTTAAATCTTAAACATGTTACATTGTAATAGTGCACTTAAGGTGATATGGAAGTGTACTGCTTAAAACAAAGAGATTCACTTAACAGACCCATTTAAGATTCCTTACCAAACCATAATAGAAGTGATACTTAAGATTTTTATGACAGGATGTGAGTTGTGACAGATTTATTAGGCAACTTTGATCCTATGATTGCACACACTGGCATCTGATCATCAATTCAGATTGCACAATTAAACAGTTGAATGATAAATCCAGGATATGCATTGTTCTAGATGTCACATTAATATACTAAGTGTTGCTAATTAGCATTTCATCATTATATACTGGTGTAGCCTAATTTAGTGTTTGTCCCAATAGTGCTGCAAGTTTAGTGTTATGTTGTCCATTCAGAATATTCACCAAGTGAATGTCTGATTACCCAAAACAAGAATTTTGACCTGTACTGTACAAACTATGAAAGTTATAATGGAAATAAAAAAGGGCAGGTGTTAGGGGTTTAATAAATGTCAATGAGAAACATTAATTCATTTATGTGCTGAGCTGCTAAGTCCTAGTATGGTCATGGGGAAGCTGGAGCCTCTCTCACCTGATTCTGGGAGTCCCTGAAGGAGGATATAATGTGGGAATTTATAAGTTAACTAAAAAGTGAGTAAAGTGTGGTCTCTCTCAAACTTCAATCCTTTTAAAACTTCATTCTACTCCATAATAAATACTACACTGTTTTTTACATTTTGCCCCCCCAAGTGTATCTGAGACAAAGATATCAAAATGTGACCATGTTACATAAGTTTACTAGCCTAACCCAAAACATGCGCGCACACACACATTCTCAGTCACAAAGGGCCGACTGTGAACAAAACCTCTGCTTTTTCCTCTGCTAGCGTCATAGTCTTAAAAAAAAAAAATCCGAAAAGTAAACCATCTTCCTGTGAATTTTAGGGTTTAATTAGAACAGCCAGAAGCTAAAAGATAGCTGAATAAAGTCAAACAATCTTCCTTGCAGCCCTGTACTGAACAGTCAATAGCCTATATTTAAATAAAGCTATTCAACAGCAATGTTGAGGCCATATGACTATTACTGAAGGCATTATACAAGGATAAAAAAAAAAAAAGACAGACTGGGTTCAATAAGAGGTTTAGTAAGAAAGAAACAGAATAAAAAATGCTGAACAGAGAAAAATACTTATTTAAAATAATTAAAAAAATGCTCTAACCTTTGGTTTCGAGTAAGGACCACTTAGCTTAAGAGCAGGTAGAAAGGTATCCTGCATTCCTTCTCTGTAACTTAATGCAACTTCTCTCTCGTCCTACTTCTACACAGAGACCCCTTTTATGTTGGAAACAACACGAGCCTGGCCCTCGGGGCAGTATTCCTTTAGTTCAGCCTCATACAATACTTAACAGACAGGGTGTGTACACAGAAGCACAGGTGAAGTGATGTGTGAAACTTACCTCCAGACTGGCGAAGGATCTTCTGGTTCATGGCTTCTTTCTCCTCCTTCAGCAGAGAGTTTTCTCGCTCCAGCTCCTGGACTCTCTGAGGAGGGCAGAACACAGATTTAACACAGCAGCTCATCAACCAGCTGTAAGAATAACATGCTTCATCCATTTTATGGTAACTTTCCATTTGAAGAATTTAGAAGTCTGTTCCACTGCAAATGTTAAATTACAATGGAAACCATTTTGACAAGAAAAATGCTGTTCGTGTCATGAGCCAGGACTTTCTTCACATGAGACAGCAGAAGATAAGCAGAGCTGGCTTGAAAAGAATATTACAATCTTACAAAAAATTCATTCATTCATTTGCTGAACCGCTCAATGCTACTAGGGTTGTGGGCAATTTGGAACAGCTAGTTAGGCTAATGTGCATGCCTTTGGACTGCGGAAGGAAACCGGAGTAGGCGGAGGAAACCCATGCAAGCATGGGGAGAACATGCAAACTCAACTACAAATATAGGGTAGAACGGCACGATGGTGTAGTGGCTAGTACATGCACTGCACATCAAGAAGGTCCTGGGTTTGCATCCGGGGCTTGTTTCTGAGTGAAGTTTGCATGTTCTCCCTGTGCTTACATGGGTTTCCTCTCACAGTCCAAAGACATGCACATTAGGTAAATTGGCTGTTTAAACTGTCCCTAGGTGTGTGAAGGGTTGTGTGTGTTGGCCTTGCAATGGACTGGTGAGCTGTTGAGGGTGTACCCCTCTGAGATAGGCTCCAGCCTCCCTGTGACCCTAGTAGGATTAGGAGGTTTGGAAAGTGAGTGAGTGGGTGAGTTATAGGGCACATAGTATTCTGTGTATGTGTAAATATAATATGTGCTGTGATACGTGCAAGAAATCAAGAAAAATAAGCACATTATTTGTGAAAAATAAGAAATAGTTGATTACTTGATATTTAAATGTTCAAAGGAAAACTAAAACTTACACAACTAATCTCATTACTACATAACTTGGTAAAACAACTGCCAGCCAAACTCATTGTTATTTTTCTATGGATCTATTTTGCACGATTAACCAATGCCACAATCTTTCAGCTTTTCTTCTTAAGCTTTACTGTTTACCTGTTCAAGTCCCAATTTCTCAGTGCTGTGCTCCTCCTCAATCTTCTTTCTCTGGGCATGTGCAACCTGGAGCTCCGTCCTGAGTTTCTCCAGCTCGTCCTGCAATGAGCTCAACTGTGTGGTTTCGCCTTTACGAACCCGCGCTACCTCCAGCTCCTTCTGCAGTTTGGAGACCTCTGTGACCAGCGCAGTGTTGGCTTCAGACAGCTTTTCACTATGTACCTTATACTCGAGTTTCTGCACAAACAAATAATGACATGCCCGAGGTTAGCTAATGAGTAGGGTAACTAATAGAGTGCTTGAGAAATCATCCAATATGAAGTCTGTTTTTGTGGAACTACAACAAAATGATGACAATTGGGAAGACAAATTCTCCCATGTATTTATCTCTGTTTCAGTGTCATTCTGTTTCACTTTTAATATTGTGTACATGCATTTTTGTAGTTTTAATACACATTAGGGTTCAATGTCTGTTAATGACAACATATATAATAATATATTGAATAAATGATAGTATATAATCTAATTTAAAATAAAATTTTAAATATCAATTATAAATACATATACACATATACATAATATTTGTTTTTTTCATAATTTTCTCTGTCTACATAACATCCCTATTTCTTAGGTGTGGCTTTAAGGGCCCATAGAAATGTAACCTTGCATATTACTAACCAAAAAAAAGGTCACACACTGTAATATTTTCATGGAGTACATTAAGCCTTCATCACAGCATGTAATCTTCATGGCATTGTTGCTTCAGTTGGTTAGGTCGAGGCTCAGCAACATTAATGTTGCAATAAAACAAAGTCAGCTGATGACTGAATGAGCCGGTTATCACGTCAATGGACTTTTTACTTCCCTGATGGCACGGGTATAAATGGGGTCTCAAACAGTGAGTCTTCACATATGTATTGGCACCCAGAGTCCTGACCGTAACCCTATTGAAAGTCTTTGGGATGTGCTGGAGAAGACTTTATGGAGTGGTTAAATTTGTCCTCAATCAATTCAAGACATCCGTGAAAAATGAGCCCAACACTGGATGGAAATAAATGTTATGTTGCTTAAGTTTGTTGAAACAATCATTCCATGAACAACGATTACGTGCTGTTAGCAAGGCTAACAGCAACTAACCACTCCAAGTCTTCTCCAGCATATCCCAAAGATTCCATGCAAGAACAGGGAGAACAAATTCCACAAAAAATGCCTTCGCCAAGCCCAGGACCTTTCTGCTGTTAAGGCAGATGTGCTAACCACTACGCCACCATGCTGTCCACTCAGGGACATAAGAAAAATAAAGGAAAATTTTTTGTGGGTTTACTTTAACATTTTAACTTGATTCAAGCATTCTCCCGAGGTTGTGTGCGGACAACCAGCAATTATTTGGCAAAGGTGAGGTGGACGCCACTTCCAATGTTGTGTGTACTAAAACTTTGAATGAGTTAAAAAAGACATTGTTTAGAGCATGGTCATGCTGGAAGCTGAAGCACAAAACTCACCTAACCTGCCTTTGTCATCATTAAAATATGTAATATGCAAAATATGTAAAAAAATAATAAACTATAAAAAAATGTTGTTTTAGTTTTACGTTCCTGCATAGTGTATATTAAAACCCTTAGAGTTAAAGAGATGCTATTACACAGCTCTTATACACCTGCTCACATGTGTGCTTGGAGCTAATGTGCATGTCATGATTATTATTTTTTATAAACCATAATCTTGTTTTAGGGTGCTTTTTTTTCCTTATGTTTCCATGTAATACATGTAGTACATGTTGTCTTAGGCTTAGTGAATGTTGCTGAACTGATTACTGACATCCACCTTTCCTTCTCATTATCCTTACAGAGCAAACCAATCGGACCACACCATTCCTGTGTGTTATAAACTAAAACAATGTGGCATAGACTGGATTTGGAGCATACAAGGAATGTGAACTGAGCGCTGTACCTGATCATCCATTTTTCTTCGAAGCTGCACAATCTTATTCTCCATGCCAACGTTGAGGTTCTTCATGTGTTCTGCTGAGCGAGCCTCGACCTTCAGCTGCTTCAACTGACGCTTGGCGAGTACACGCCTGTAAGCGCACTGAAGAGCCACTGCTGCATTTCGAGCACGACAGAACTTTTTCCTCTGCAGCCATCCACGCACAGTTTTCTGAATGATACTAGCCTTGTGGTGCAGCAGGTACTGAATGGGTGAAGAGGAAAAAATAAAAAAAAAAATATAAGAAAATATGCACTTTAATACTTTAATATGAAAGCACAAAAAGAGCACTGTACATTATGAAAGGAAGTGATGTATATTAGCAGAAGGCGGGTGAGATTACATAACATTTGCAGATTAAAGAGTACCGGTATTGGTCAAAAGCATAACTTTTGGGTATAGAATACGTTAAAGCGATATAGACGCTTATTTTAACTTATATATATAAAACCATAAAAAGCACAAAACTGGGTAATTTTATCCTGTGGATTACTAGCGAGGGCTAAACCATAGCAGAACCTATGGTTAGATGGCGTTTTTCACCGGACATGACGTCAACACGTTGGGTGGGATTGTCCACCGCAAGTAAACAAGCAGATCTATTCAGAGAGTGGCAGTTTAGGTGAAAAAAAACAAAAACAAAAAAAACACGTTCAAGAAAACTATGGCTAGCAATTTTGAGGAAAGGGGTGCAAATGGTTACCTATTTAAACCAGACAGGGAGGAATCTTGTGGAGACATTGAGACGTCACATTTTAGTGACTCTTTGGACGAGAATGCTGCCAGAGATGAGTATGACGGTAAATAAAAAATGGCTTAAGTCTTGCCAACTTGGCTTTCCTGTCGTCAGTCGGTTTAGGAACGCAAAAGAAATATTTTCCGCGATTTCTGCGTTTGTTGTTTGTGCAGCTCAGCACTGGCCGATAATGTGTTATGCTGCACGGGTCAGTGACGCAGACCAGCCGATCCAACGATTTCGCACCACTACCAGGCTGGAACAGCCGATGAAGAAGCCAACATGTGTCTGAGCATGCTCTGTGTTGTAGCACTGGCGCACATTTTAAAATTGGACTGACGTTGCCGGAAGGAACCACTGATGTTATACGTGATCATTTTAAACAGCTAGTAACACTAATTCACCACAAGTACCCTTTAATATACAGTAGTAAGTATTTCCTAATTTCCAAAGTAATTAAAGCGCAGCTTGTGTTTGAGTAGAGACAGAGAGAAAATGAAAGAGAGATCTTAAACTCTTAATAAGAAACTCAGGAAATAACAGTTTTTAAAGAGAAATATGGAACAGTGTAGCACCTCGCGGTACAGGCGGCGTGTGAACATGCCCCGGGTGAAGGCCTGGATGGTGATTGTAGCATGGCGGATGGTCAGATATGCACTCCGGACCCTCACCATCCTGTACTGCTTCTGACAAATAAGTGCTGCCCGGGTGAGGCGCAACTGTTCGGCATACCTGCAAGACAAAAATACACAGGTAGAACATCAGAAACAATAAAACACAGTAACAGGAGAAAGGGAGAGCATGAAAGAGAATGAGGGAGAAGAAGAGAGAACGCACCATGAGACAGAGGAAACGAGAGCGAGAAAACACAAGCAGGAAAGAGACAACGCAGCAAGTAGTGCAACACTCTTTTCGCCTATATTGTCATTGGCAAACTGTCCAATCTCTTTGTGATTGTAGACATATGCACTTTCATACCAACAAATGGAAGTGTTACACAAGATCCTCTAATGAAATTCTTTTCACATCAAATATTCTCAGACTCAGGGTGCATTTGTGTGGAGTTTGCATGTTCTCCTCCTGCGTGCGTGGGTTTCCTCTGGGTACTTCGGTTTCCTTCCACAGTCCAAAAATATGCACAGTGGGCTGATTGGCGGTTCTAAATCGTCCCTAGGTGTGAGAATGAGTTTTTTTGGATTGTATACATGTTGGCTCTGCAACGGCCTGGTGAGCTGTTCAGGGTGCACCCTGCCTCCGCCCAGAGTCGGCTGAGATGGGCGCCAGCCTCCCTGCGACCATAATTAGGAATAATTAAGCAGCTTAGAAAGTAAATGAATGAATGAATGCGCTCAGTCTAAACTGGCAGAGTGGCCAGTCCAGGACTGACTGGTAGTCATTTAAAATCTTTCCAAGTTGAGATGATTTTCCTGAAGTGGAACACAAAGACACTCAGAAAACATGAAAAACAGATGAGAGAAAGAGACAACATGAAGGAGAAAGAGAAAAAAAAGGCGAACAAAAGAGAACATAACACGGTAAGCGTGACAGAGAAAGATGATGACAGAGAGCTTGTTTTGACTCTTCAGCTCCTCTATTAACGTAACACCTTATTCCACTAACACCCAGAACAGACCTGCCCTTGCAGTCTGGTTCTTCTCAAGCCTTCTTCCTCATGTCATGTCAGGACGTTTTTTCTGACCATTGCTTCTGGTTCATGAGGGATTTAAATCTACATTCAAACATCTCCTCACCTACGTGCCAGGAAGCCGCGACCATATTTTTGCAGCAAGATGGCCGACTTGCGGATCTTCTGGTAGCGTCTTCTCTGCAGCCATCCTCGCACTGTCTTCTGCATCTTGATACAGGCGAAGCGGAACTTATCGCCTCTGAGCTTCTCGAGGTATGCCACCTGACCAGCTCGGAAGAAGATCTTCGTCTTTCCGAACTGGAACTTATCTGGATCCTAGATGGAGGATAAAATTAGAAAGGTGACATTTGTACAGTAAACATTCATTCAATAACAGAAAAATAAATTGTAAGCAAATGTTAAACAAATTATATTATTTATATTATTTATCTTCATAAAATAAAGAAGGATCTATAAATGTGCAATGACAAATAACCCCTGTGCAGCTGCGATCCTAAACTCCCTCTCTGCACTGAACTATTAGCCATGGCATACTGTGCTAATGCACAAAGAGGCTAGACTGAGGAAATATGAAACTGTGTGTGTATACAGTAGTGTGCAGTGATTATACACTTAACAAAATTAAGATAAATCAGAAACCAAGTTTGCTAATACTTTTCAAGCATTTATTTCATGTAATATTGGATCATATTGATGAGAATAAGTGAACAAACAACAATATATAGTAATAACAAAGATAACAGTCTATATTTTGAGGGAAAAAAAGTCAATATTTAATGTGGCCACCCTTTACTTTGATTACAGCATTTAACCTTTCAGGAATAGTGTTCACATATTTTTTAATTTCTTCACTCGTTAAACCATTCCATATGGTCTGAAGTTCACTCATGCTATGCAAAAGTAAAGTAAAGTAAAGTAAAGTAAAGTAAATAAGTTAGTTAGTTAGTTAGTTTGTGACACCCTTAAAACTTTTGTGCAAAATTGGTATTTTCAACGTTTTTGTTTATTAGCCATACTTTTACCTCAATATACTTGTCGGAATGAATTTTTTATTTCTCATTGCCTACAACAGCATTGTTTAATACATTTTCACCAAAAAATGTATAGAGAAGTAATGTTAGGAGCCCTTTTAGACAAGAGTGGTGGTGTATAATCGTCACCGCACTATAATCTAGAAGAATCACTGACAAACAATAAGTTCTCACTAATAAGGAAAGGATAAAACCGTTTGGGGGAGACAAGACTCTCTTTAATATTATACAAATTATAACATATATGACATAAGACATATTATCTGCAGTGTCCACAGTGTAAGTTGTACCTATAAGAACAATAAGGTTTTATTAGTAGTAAAAAAGCATCAATGGGTCTGGCTCACCCTTCCCAGAATCCAATTTTACTGTTTTTTTCATGTAGCATGTGACTTACTAACCTCCTGGGTCTATGTGCAGTAAAAACTTAGATCTTAGCTTTGAGCATAAAATGCTTTATCTTATTTATCCTTTGCAGCCGAACAAGATATCCATATATCATATAAAATATCTAAACAGAATGGATCGTTCAAAAGAATTTAAATATATTGTAGGCACTTTGATAAAATATACTGCCTGGCCAAAAAACCCCCAAAAAAACAGTCAGGCAATCTAATATTTTGTTGGTCTGAATACAGTGTATAACTGCCATGGCATTATTGCTGCAGCTCATCATGTCGAGGCTCAGTAACCTTATGTAGCAATAAAATGAAGTCAGCTGACAGCCTGAATGCACTGAATAACCAGGTTATCCCATCAGTTAACTTTTTCCCTCCCTGATGGTTAAAAAATTGGGGCTCATGTAGTGAAAGAGCGGTTTAGGTATCATGAGGAATCATTTTCACACATAAACTGGCACCACAGAGTCCTGACCTGCTCCCTATTAAAAGGTGAAAAATGAACCCATCTCTAGATGGAAATAAATGTTATGACATTGCTCGTTTGTGGAAACATGCTATGGTGATTACATGCTGTTATCAAGGCTAAACGCGGTCCAACAAAATATTAAAATGCTGAACTTTTTTTTTTTGGCCAGCCAGTGTTTCTTCAATGTAACATTGTTCTTATTATGTTTAAGATCTCTGGATTGTTTAATGTACTCTGGACTGCTTTAGTCATCAAAATGGCGACATGCTGTTTATTCCAGAGGATTCTGGGAAGGGTGATTCTGGCCACTTTCAATATAAATCTGTGATTAGATTTGCATTTAGACCCAAATGCATTTTGCAAGCTGCTATTATAGAAAAGTAATCAACCATTTCTGTCTAATCAGATTTTAGAATTCTATGCTACTGCAGTATCAGCTCTGTTTTCTAACCAGAAAAACCATTAAAGAAATATTAAATCATTTAAAAACATATTCCCAAGTGCAAAGGATCACTAAATGTGTGCAGTTTATGTAAGACAGAAGCTCTACTCAGTTAGTATTCTATACAGTTTTATATCAAGGGAACCTGTATCACAGCTCATTTATTCAAATGTAATAAAAACAAATTAGCCAAATTGATTAGAGCAATGACCAAACATCTACATCAGAGCTTAATAACCTCTGCTCATTAACTCCTCATCATGATACTCTGAGAAGTCATGCTGATTATGCCGTTCTTCCTGCGGCTCTCTGCTTTTAGACTATGTAGAGTGTGGGAATGATGAGCTAAGAAAGCTAAAGTCATTAGAGAACTCATTGAAGCTGCAGCAGTGTTCATAGATTAGAATGTATTGCTATTGCTCAAATGAAGGATGATTTTTATTTGTTTATTTTTTTTTTATGCCAAAAGCGGTGTCATATTTTATACAGTACATCTCTGAGGCTTGGGGAGAAAACTCAGCAATCAGCCTTGCTGGTGATGAATCACCGCACTGCATCTCACATCCACATTCAAATGAAACAGTCAGAAGAGTAAAGAAAAACATCTGGAGCCCTGCAGCCGCTCTGTTTACTTTACCATCTCCTCATCAGTGTGACATGGAAATGCGAAAGCCATGAAGTGTTACCTTGACCAAAGTCTCCAGCAGGTTTCTGCACACCTGCTTCTTATCAGCAGTCATATCCTTCTTCTTCATCAGCACCCGATATCTGTTAAAGAAATCTGGGTACGTCCACCTGAAATGATAATTGTTACATATTAGGAGCATTCCAGTGCCAGATGTGCTGTAATATGTTATTGGTACTATAGCAACAGCTCAATAAGAGTAACATGTGTGGCTGACACTCTGTACAGACAAGACTACCATCAAATTTAGGCACCGCCTACAAGCAGAGCTCTGAAAAACTTCTCCCGATACAAGGTTTCAATGTGAATCCGTTTAGATGACACCAAGCGATGACGTAATATCATTTACCCATCACGTTGCCCCCTCCCCAAAGTGTTGACATTGTCTGAAAGTGTTATGCTACTGAGATAAGATTTCTTTAATAGAAACCCAATATCACCACAGGGTAGCGAGATGCCATTCTGGTGGATAGGTTCACTTCTGTAAGCTCATTATATACGTCAAAATGTCATATGCTTCCTTAATGTGATTGGGTTAAAAGCCTTTCCATTCAAACGAGTAATGCATTGAGCGGCAATAATAGTTTACTTTACCAGGTAAAAAAAATGTAAACGAAGATACCCACTGCATATGGCACATAGAATTCTGAGGGAATTCAAAGTGTACTTTATTTTATTGAAAAACTGTACTATATTTTATGGCTTGAAACAGTTCGGAGGGGAAGACAGACTAGAAGAAGTTACCATCACTCAGACATTCAATCCCATTACAAAAATATTACCACAGGGTTCCCATGTGTACATGTACGGACAGACAGATGGATGGACAAAATGTTCGTGACACAAAAAGTCAGATCGATGATATACCAATTTCTCTTAAGTATGGTGTTCCGCTTGCGTGGTAGTCCACTAAAAACTTATAGAAGGCTGGAGTCTACAATGTAAGTGTTTTGTGACAGTCTGATGATTTTTTTTTAAAGAATGGCCTTCAGGATTGAGAACTGTGGTTTTATTTTGTTTGTTTGGAAAACAGTGGAATATTGGAATATATAGTAGATGTTGAAAGTTATAATTTGTTTCACAGACATTTACCCGCTTCATAAAGAACTATGAATTACTTATAAAAAATTCTGAATTTATAAACAATAATAATTTCTGTAGTTTAGGACAAATAAAACACTTCAGGACTTGCTGTTACAGGAAAATCATCAACCTCCGGGTGGTAACAGTGATTTGTTAACTTTCCTGTTTTTTTTTTTTTTTAACTGATTCTCCCAAACATGACATGCTACATTTTTGTTTCATTACTTAAGAAAGAGGAAAAAAGAAACATCAGTAACACTGTTTCGCAATGGGCCACCTAACACCACTGCTTCGTTGATTATTTATTATAATAGCAAGCCCTGAGGCATTAATTTTTTGGGTAAGTAATAAATATGGTTTTACTTCATAGTGGAACAGTAAACTGAAGTCATGCAAGTAGAATTAAGGTAAATCATTATACTAATCATGATTATTCACTCTACCTAAATATTTGGATTTGCAGCTTTAAAAACATGTACAAAATTACAAATGCACGTACCTGTTATACTGGTATACATGTATATATAATGTTTATATGGTATATAACTTAATAAAAAAGTGATCAAATAAAGGTTCATGGAGTTAACAAAAACTACCAGTTAAACAATATTTTGTGAACTCAAATAAAATAAAAATAATAATTACCTATATACCTACCCATCTATATATCTATATACACAAACTACAATTAATAAAGCATAAAAATAATAAAAATCTGCTTTATTTGTGCTTGATTTCCTCCTTATTTGCACTGTGGTCACTAAATGACTATGAAGATGAAGGTAAAGCAGTAACGGACTATTTCCAGAAGGTGGCACTAATGTGAAGTCAAGCAAAACACTAAAACTGAATAAAATCTAAACTAATCAATTCCTCAAAATAAAAATAAAACCAAATCTCTCTTTTTATGCACTTGTAAACCTAACTACATCTAAACTAAAGAAAAAACCCCCGATAGGACAAAATAAAACTAGACAAGAACTTGGCCCGCAATGCAACAAACAGACCTTATATGAGTACTCATTTAAATGTTCTCTTTTCTGTCTCTATCACTAGCACACTGTTTCTTTGTTTGTTCTTCAGTGACTTGATTTCTGTGTTATAAGCTATTTTTGTTTGCTCTTTGTGTCACAGAATCACTAACCAATGCTCTAAAACCAGTTCCAAAGGAAGAAGGGTGCCAAAATAAATAAAAAGAGAAAACTTTGACATTTGATCTAGAGATTCCAACATCACTGGTACACAGGTATGATGGAGTCCCCAGATAATTTGGTGAAAATCCTTCCTTGGGTGTGGTCAGGATTTTGTTCGCAGACAAATTGACCTACAAGTGCCTGTAATTACATTACCTCCCCTGAAAACTCTGTTTCAGTCAGAGGTACTAATGACAAAACTATAACACCTCTGGTTCAAATATCTGGAACAGTCACCTGGATGGATATCCTGCAGCGCTGATGCGAATGGTCTCCAGAACTCCACATGCTCGTAGCTGCTGGACGGCTCTTTTGGAATCAAACCTGCATACAGAATCAACAAGACCAGTGACTGAACCTCTGAAAGCAGCCCTTATCAACTTAAGAAAGAAAAAATAAGCAACTAAACATTTACTTTCAAAAACTCATCTCTAAAAGGAGGTCCATGATGAAAACCTACCTAAACTTTTCCCTAAGCATCGTGTATATATATATATATATATATATGTATGTATCAAGTGTTCAAGGCATTTAGAAAGCTGGAGACTCTCAGACACTCAAGGACGCTGAGCTTGAGTGACTCAGAGCTCTGAATACAGCTCTCTTCTGTTTGTGTGAACCCTCGCAGCATGTGACTTAGAAACTGCTCTCTATTTAAGCTTCATGAAGTGGCTCTTGTGTTTAAAAATTTGCAAGAGGGACAATTACAACATGACCAGGTCCCTCAGACATTTAACTACAATTCGGCAGGAAAACAGAACACTATAATGTCTGGTTTACACAGATGAAAAAGAATTTGAGCATGTATACTGTCTGAGTAGAGCATTTGTAAGGTACCATGACTACAATTACACATGAATATTTTCACCTGGTGGTCTGAAATTAAACTTAATAATAATTAACAATAAACTGGGTTCTCCTTACAATTATAAACAATTCCTTTATAATTAGATCACAGTGCTGTTGAATAATACACAGGAATTAAACCTGATAACACACAGCTTCTAACACAGTATCTTGTTTTCTTTTCCTTTTTTCACAACATTTGACAGTGATTAGCTAACTTGCAATCATTCCTGAGTCATGAACTTCTCCTCGTTAGTATAGTGGTAAGTATCACCACCTGTCATGCAGGAGACCAGGGTTCGGTTCCCCAACGGGGAGGTGTTTCCTTTGGGGCAGCCGTAGCCTAATGGTTAGGGAAGCGGCTTTGGGACCAAAAGGTCGCTGGTTTGATTCCTGAAATAGCAGGAACAAAATGTGTGGCGTGGGGGACTAAACTTCACCTTCCCTTTCTTCGCCTTGATGGCTGAAGTGCCCCTGAGAATGGGGCACTTCACTATCCTGCTCTCTAGGCGCCCCCCAATGTGTGTGGCAGCCCACTGCTCTGTGTGTGTGTGTGTGTGTGTGTGCACTCACTGTTTACGTGTGTGTGCTCACTTTGGATGGGTTAAATGCAGAGGCAATAATTTCCCTTGCGGGATTAATACAGTATATACAATTAATACAGTATATACATAAGATGAGTTGGTGGGCCAGATCTGGCATCGAGTTTCACACCTGTGGTATAATCATTAACATGATGTTCACTGTGAGACATTTACGAAATAAGTATCAGTAGGTCTGAAAAACAAGGCAAACTGCTCTTTCTGGTTCCTCCAAAACATGACAATATTCTTTTTTGTCTTATTCATTTCAAGAAAAACAAATTCTTGACCTTTTATGACTTTTGCATAGCGTGAATGAACTTCAAAGCATATGGAAATGTTTAGTGAGTGAAGAAGTTAAAAAATATGTGAACACTATGCCTGGAAGGTTAAATGCTGTAATCAAAGTAAAGGGTGTCCACATTAAATATTGACTTTTTTTTCCTCAAAAAAGAGACTGTTATTTTTGTTATTAATATATATTGTTGTTTGTTTACTTCTCATCAATATGATCCAATGTTACATGAAATAAATACTTGAATAGTACTTGGTTTCTGATTTATCTTCATTTTGTTAAGTTGTATAAGTGCACTGCATTTTTCAAATTTCTACATTCGCTAAATCATTCCATATGGTTTGAAGTTCATTGATGCAAAAGTCAAAAAAAAAATTGCGACCATTCAATTTTTCTGAAAAATTGTTATTTTCAGTGTTTGTGTTTATTATCCATACTTTTACCTCAATATACTTGTCGGAATTATTATTTTTTTGGTTCTCATTGCCTCCAATAGTATTGTTCAATACATTTTCACCAAAAAATTATAGAGAAGTAATTTTTTTAGTTCTTTTTATTAGGAGCTCTTTTGGACAAAAGTGGTGGTGTATAATCTTCACTGCACACTACTGTACATACACACACAGACAGACAGATAGACAGAGAGAGAGATAGACAGACATACAGACAGACAGACAGATATTCAGGGGTGGAAATTAACACTAGACCGCTGGCCGTGGCGAGTCAAAAATCTGTAGGGCGAGTGAAATTAGCTAGCAAGTCATCCTGCTGGCAACCTCACAAATCCAATAGGCAAAGAAGATATAGTGTTCATGACCAGTAAATATGAAGGAGGGCTAGTAGTTTCATAATTTCACTAGTCCTGTTGGCCAGTAGCTTAGTTTTGCTAAATTCCAGACCTGTATATAAATATTCATACACACACCCAATGCATTACTATACCTAAAAAGTTACTACTAAGTCAAGAAGTTCTCTGACACACAAGTAAAGGTATAAAAAATAAGTAAGTAAATAAATAAATATAAAAACAAAGCTTACACAAAGGCTTCTTTGATGTCGTTGGGTTTTATGCAGCGAACATAATGTGGAGTTGTAGCATTCAGGGTCTCCATCAGAAGATTTAAGGAACTCCGAAACTACAAAAGAGAAGTATTTTAAATGCATCATAACCACAATCAGGCCAGATGTTCACGTCTCAAATAAATCAGAATTAATTTACTTAATGTGAATGAATCGGAGTTGAACATGTAAGTTCTCAGAGCCTCACCTGAGTGCCGACAGTTTTGCGGTGTTCGCGGTTGTGGCTTTTGGGCATAGGTTTAGCAGGACGTACATTGATCTTGGAGGCTTTGCCTGTTGAAGCCGGAGCTCCTTTTTCATCCTGGAAGAGATCTGCCACCAACTGGAACTGAGGGAGGAATAGACATCAGGGCAATTCTTAAGACTGCAGAAAGAACCCATACAGCAGTTTAGCCATTGGGCTACAATGGATCTGGAGCCCACTTTGCCACCATGCCAATATATCTGAGCATTTTTAATCAGCAGTAATTATTTGAAAAGCATTAATAGCAAGAAACATGATATATCACATTCATATAACCACTTAGATGCCTTCCGCATATTTTTAACAGAAAGAAATGTGGCTCGAGGTGCTTTTTGTGCTACTATCAAATGTTGACTGGCTCTACTGTAGTGAGATGAACATAATCTGTCCTCACAGAAGCTTTAGAGGAAGAATATGTAGAGAATAGTACCAGCTGTCTGATACATTCTCCACATAAACAAAGAGACATGTAATAACATTTGGAAGGAGTATTTAGTGTCAAGTATTTTCTAACATAATTTTTGAAAATTATGTGCTTTGTGGTTTCTTAGTATACTGTAGATATAAACTGATAAAACAGAAAACATGGAATTAAAAACATATCTGTAAAATGTGAAAAATGTTGAGATATAAGGGGAATAAACAGGGCGGCACATTAGCGTAGTGGTCAGCATGTGGAATAGTGTAAATGGTTGTGTGTGTGTTGGCCCTGCAATGGTCTGGTGGGCTGCTCAGGGTGTACCCCACCTTTGTCCAGTGGCGACTGAGACAGGCTCCAGCCTTCGACCCAAGTAGGATTAAACCGCTCGGTAAATGGGTGGATAAGTGAGTGAGTGATTAGATGAAGAGGAATAAACAACAGCAGCAACTGTGCTACATGTTGTAGATTATTTTCCCTGTAATTTTCCTAAACAAATCCCTAAGTGTTTTATATCTTACAAATTACAGGCAATTCGAATATTTAGCCAGATGTGTTTGTAGATTGCTTAACTTATAATAAGAATAGGATTCTGAATTCTAGCATGTGTGTAGAACTCCCTAACTCTAAAGCATTTCCCACAGACATCAAGGTTGTACAGATATAGTAACATTTTTCCACTATTGTGTCTTCTTTCAAATCTGTAGCAACCTAAAGCATGATAAGAGGGCTACTGCGAAGCTCCGTCATACTGCTTACTTAGCTGTGACCTTCGGGGATTTTTAATCTTTCTCTTGCTTTAAGGCTAGACTGAATTCTGGGATTGAGTCTGGTAACACAACCTACTATTTTATACAGCAATAAAGAAAATTCTTAACGTCATGTAAAAATGTCACCTCACACAAAGGTTTAGGGTTTGCATCTCAGCCATGAACCTTTCTGTGTGAAGTTTGTATGTTCTCCCTGTGCTCGTGTGGGGTTTCCTCCAGGTACTGAAGTTTCCTCCCACTGACCAAACACATCAACATTAGGTCAGGTGGCTACTCTAGACTGTTCACTGGTGTAAATGCTTGTGTGAATAGCTGTTTGTGTCTGTGTTAGCCCTGCGAAAGACCTGTTTAGGATGTACCCCACCTAAGTCGACTGGGATTGGCTCCAGCATAAAAAGGTGGTACAGATAATAGATTTGTGGACTGGGGCAGTGGTGGTTCAGTGGATAAGGCTCTGAGTTACTGATCACAAGGTCGGTGATTCAAGCTCCAGTATCACCAAACTGCCAATACTGAGCCCTTAAGCAAACCCCTTAACCTTCAACTGTTCAAATAAATAAATGAGATAAATCTGTAAGTCACACTGGATAAGGGCATCTGCCAAAATGCCCTAAGTGTAAATGTAAGCTTCATCTAACTAAGCTTATCAAAACTTATATTATGATACTCATGATATTTCAGAAAACTTTGTCACATTGCCTTACCTTGCTGGCTTTCAGAATGTTAATTTGTTCTTCATATACAGTGTCCCTGTTTTTTTCCAGGAAGCCTTCACACTGATACTCGACCTAAAAGGGCAAAAAAAAAAAAAAAAAAAATCAGTAAACTAATCAAGCCATGAAAAAAGCCTTGAAATGATATATTGATGTCCCTGCTTGCACTTAGCACTAATAAACTCTCTTTTTTAACCTTTACACTGTATGAGCATGATGATCCTGATCCTTCTGTTTTCTGATTCCTGTGATCCTACTGTACTGGTTGAAATTCTCATCTTAGAAGCCTCTTGCTGAAGAATTTTAAAAAGAATTTTAAAATTAAGATTCGATGCTGCTGCACCAGGGTTTTCATAAACTCCCATAGCCATCCTAGTGGAATGAGCCTCATCGTAGCTTCCATGACCAGGCAAATAAATGATAATTCAATAATCAAATCAAATATTTGTCATATTAAACACTACTCGGCAATCAGTAAACTAAGCTACACAGGTAGAAGTCTTAAAAATTTGTCAGTCTGTAAGTGCAAAACTGATTAACAAACCAAGTACACTTACTGCATATCCCATCCTGGTTGCTGATTGGAGGGAGCACATCACATGACTAAGGAAAAAGCTTTCTGGTACTGTGACCTATTATCTCATTAACCTTTTGAAAAACATGCTAAACAGTGTTACTTGTTACTGGTTAGTTTCTTCTTACTTCCTTTAGCTTTGAGTTTTAATGTACTCATTAATGGCATATGTATCTTCCAATAGAATCATTTGAAAGCGAATGAATTTGAATAAATAAACTCAGTAGAGTCATTGTCTTCTGACGATAAACAATTTTACCAAATATAAGCTTTACACTAGGCTCAGATTTCTGTAACTTGAAACATCCTCCAACTCACGGAATCTTTTGTATTTTCTAAGATTGACGCGCCGTAGCCAATGAGTAATGTGCTTTTGATGTTCAATAAGAACCTACACGTCGTACCTTAGGTTCAGGACTTAAGGTTCATACTTTTGGCTTATTTATTAATTCTAGCCAAACCCCCCCACACCATTGTATTTGCCCTTTTTGGTAAACAAATATGTTCAACAATTTAACAGAACTCTGTAGCCTGAATAGTTTCTGAGTAGTCTGAATAGTTTCCCTGAGCTGCCCAACCTCATTCCTGAACACTTTAGCTCCAACACACCTCCTTTTAATATTCCCATACACTGATTAACTGGGTGAGGTAAATGAAATTAGGGTTGGGAGCAAATTGGGCAGAACATGAGACGAGCATTGTGCAATCATCAGTTCAGCCATTTCTAGATTCTTGATGAATGTCAATGTGTTCAGGGAGAAAACTGTATGTTATACAGATCGGGAAGAAAAAAAAAATGGAATGCATCATTCATGACAAATATCTTTTGCAAGCGTACATTTCAAGGTGGAGATGTTCTGTAACGAAACAGTGTTTGTCATCACGGGAGTACACACCTCTGCAGAACATTAGCTTATAATGCCTCTTAGTGGAGTTCAGACCTTACTGTTTGTCAGATAATAAGAGCTGAGGCTTTCTCAATGTTCACATGCAACCTCTTTGCAAGAAATGAACTGGTGCTCACAGAGCTCTAATAAAATATTGTCTAAACCTGCTGAAATGGTTATTGCTGGCTATGTTCTCCCTGAGCCTGTGTAGCTTTCCTCCAAGCACTCCGGTTTCCGCCCACAGTCCAAAAACATGCTCATTAGGCTAAACAGCTGTTCCGAACTGTTCCTAGGGTGTGAGTGTGAATGGTAGCATGTGTGGCCCTATGATGGTCTTGCGGGCTGTTTAGAGTGTACTGTGCCTTCGCAGAGTGTCGGCAGAGATAGGCTCCAGCCTCCCCGTGACCCTAATAGGATTAAGTGATTCTGCAAACGAGTCAGAGAGAGATGAGATGACAAAGGTGTCAGAACAGACAGTGCCTGGAACTGTTGACCACCCCATATAATCCTTCAGCAACCATTTTCCCTAAGCATGTAGCATGGGTTTCAGTTCTGGTTTACCACAACAATCCTAGTGTGAGATAATTGAGCCATGTTCTTTACAAGCCAAACCAAACCAGGTTTTACAAACTGCTTCTGCTTTAAACGGACTCTTTTGTCCTTAACCCACCTTATCCGCAAAGTGGACCACAATGAACGATGTGTTGGACATTCTTGGCTTCTCAAAGTGCTCACTGCTTGTGTGGCGGCTGTACAGCTTTTGCGCCCAGTTCTGATCTGTTCCTTTAGGTACCTGTGAGTCAAAAAGAGGAAAAATTTAAACCAGTTTCAGACACAACCCCCAGCTTCTTACCTCACGCTATTCCAATTCATTTACAACTTTAAGGTAGACTGCAATTATTAAATTCATTATGATTTATAATGCTAAATTACTGAATCAATTTATTTATTTTCAGAGGTGATGAAGTGTAATTGAGGAAAAGAAATTCATGATTGATGTTCAGGCTATACAGAGAGCAAATAACTTGCAGATGATTTTTTTCCCCCGATAAAATGTTTTCAGCTCATAAATGAGAATCACTGGGAATAAGAACTGGCCTTGCACTCTTCATCCAGCAGGTCCAGGATACCGAGCTTGGCCTCGATTAAATCAATGCAAGGCTGATTGTCATAAAAGTCAATGAGTGTCCATGGGATTTGTTCCTTCATGTACTCCTCTTGTTCCAGTTTAAATACATGCTGTGAACATTAAAAAAATGTTATTATAATATAAGTGAAATGAAAGGAAACATTTTCAAACTCTCCTGTTTCACCTGATCAGTTTGCATTAGCCAGTTTGAAAAGACCACTGTTTTACTTTGTGAGTGTGCGCAATCACAAGAATAGGACATAAATTCATCAGCACATATAGGGCAAGTTAGTGGCAATAATAACTATATACAGATATTAAACTAACAAACCAGATATAAACTAGTGAACTGTAGTTATAATTAATAAAATAAAACTAGGAACAAATACAAATCATACATCCATTGACATCAAACAAGTGTGCGATCATACATAAGAAAGGTAAGTATTCAATAGCATATATTCATATGCAAATTATTTCTGTATTGCTGACGAAAACATGGGATAATCCTGTGACTTTTCGCCTTACAATGTCGCCCCCCAGTGTGCTTGCTTGTTTTTATTTTATATACGAAAAAAATTAAACATAACATGTTTTAAAAGAAACAAACTATGCATCCACACTTTTATTAAGTTTTGGTTTAATTTCACTTTAAGGTCTATATCTCAAGTATGTGTTTCTTCTGTAACATAGCCTAAGTAATACAAATGCACTGATCTCAAAATCCATAAGACATATAACTAACAAGTACTTTAGTACTGATCAGAAATTGACATTCTCACTGTACCTGAGTGGCTCTATGTCTGTTAGTTATGCAAAATGTACACAGGCCAGGCTTTGAAATATGCAAAGGCTATACATCGCATGCAATGTTCACAAAAATGCACACAGTCATGTCATAAAAATTTTAAATAATTAAAATTAATTCACTAAATTAGAAATCAAGATCTCTATCTGGACAAAAGAAATGACGGCCATCTTGCCTATTACTCACAGAGTTGAATTGTTGCTGAAGTTTCTCGTTGGCATAGTTGATGCAGAACTGCTCGAAGCTGTTAATCTCAAATGTTTCAAATCTATTAAGATGTGAAAATAGCTGTTAAACAGAAGCTGTCTTTTAGAGGTGCAAGTTATACAAAATCCAAAGCAATCTCTCTCCCAAAAACTACAAAGGAGGATTACATAAGATCCTCAGATCCTTCATAGTTTTCTCATCAATATGTTACCCATCTGTATATCGCTATGAATAAACAGTAGCCACAAGAATACAATAATCAACCTTTCTTATTACACATTCAAACAGTTACAAGCCTTAAACAAATTCTAATATTCAGAAAGGGAACAAGCGGTGTGTATTTAAGAAGAGACATCACATGAGCAGCAAGTTGGTGCTTGAAAGTTTGTGAATCCTTTTGAATTATCTATATTTCTGCTAATATATGACCTTGAACACCATCTAAGTCGAAAAAATAGAAGTTAATCAGCAAAACAAGATATATATATATATATATATTTTTTTTTAGATTAGCAGTTAATCTAAAATATAAAAAGTTTAAGATTAGCAGTTAATAAAAAAGTGGTTGTCAATGTGGGATGACAATCAGGTATAACTTAACGAATATGGATCCATTAAAGTCTGATCTGCACAAATTACTTGAGACTTCACTAAAAGAGCAGTTAATGTGCATCAGACTACAAAAAAGTTACAAAACCATGTTTATAGAGTTTGGACTCCACCAATTGATGGATATTCAGACTGTGTACAAATGGAGGAAATTCAAGACCAATGTTCCCCTTAGTAGTTGTCAGCAAACAAAGATGGCTCCAAGAGAAAGGTTATTGCAGAAATATAGTAGATTCCAAACTTTTAAGCACCATTCCAAGGCAAGTTATAACAGGGACTAATTTATTTCATACACCTTTCACAACATTAATATAATATATATTTTTAATGTATGCAATAAATACTATATATAGCAACTGTTTGCTAAAGACAAGGTCCACTTGGTCCATAAATAACTGTTTCAGTTTATACTACACAGGACCATAAGAAAACATATATGATTTCTATGGGTAATTTTAACATTTTTAATTGATTCAAGCATTCTCCAGGGTTTGTTTGCGGATAATAAAGGGAAGGACGCGATATGATTGGTCCGCTATCCTGGGATTAAAAAAACATGGACAATTAGAGCATGTGGGGAGGCATGGTGGCAGTGGTTAGCACCTCTGCCTCACAGCAAGAAGGTCCTGTGTTCAAGTCATGGGCTCGGGCTTTTCTGTGTGGAGTTTGCATGTTTGCCATGTGCTTGCATGGGTTTCCTCCAGGTACTCTTATTTCCTCCCACAGTCCAAAGACATCCACATTAGGCTAACTGGCTGTTCCAAATTGCCCCTTCGTGTGAGTACGAATGAGGGTGTGTGTTGCCCTGCGATGGTCTGGCGAGCTAGTAGATAGTAGATAGTAGTAGATAGTGTCAGCAGAGGTTCCAGCCTGCTTGTGACCTTACTAGGATTAAGTGGTTTGGCAAATGAGTTAGTGAGTAAGTGACTTGGAGCATGTGATGTAATCCATGCTTTAAAAGAGACAAATAAACAAAAATAAATAAATAAATAAATAAATAATAAAATAAAAATCTGTTTTTCATGGAACCTTACGTTCCATGTAGTATGGACTAAACTCTAAATGAGTAAGCTAAACAGACAGGCGAACTTATCTATGCAGTGCTAAAGTATATATAAATATAAATATAAATAAATATATATATATATATATATATAGAGAGAGAGAGAGAGAGAGAGAGAGAGAGAGAGAGAGAGGGGGGGGGGGTGTGCATGCCTACAGTACTTCGTTATCAGTACTTCCAGTATCAATCAATAATTTCTTCTTCCCAAGGGACCAGTTAAGAGTGCAGAATTCAACTGAAATTGTCAATAGTCTCATCTTGTAATGAAATACAAGAAAAGCACAAAGAACAAAAAGCTGACGCTGCACACAGCAACTGTACACATGCACACTTAGCAACACAAAGTTACAGTCTATAATCCAAGTATGCTGACCTGAAGCCAATGTGGCAAAGTCCTATTTTCACCCTTGTTTTTCTAATTTCAAACACTATTAGAAGCCATTACAAGCTGAATTACCCATAGATATCCAACACTCCGATGAAAGAGTGCTGTTTGGTGGAGGTATGCAGAGCTTTGTTGATATGCTCCACAATCCAGTCGAACAGATGGGCGTAAATATGTTTGGCCAAAGCATCACGAGCGTTAGCAGCCTGAGTGAGGGACATGTTCTTCACGTAGGTCTCAGTTGCCGTGGCTAACTTTCTACGGCAGAGCCAGTTTTCCATCTGGTCGTGCTCGATCCCCAGTAGCTCAGAGAAATGAGCAAGGTGAGGGTCATTTCTCTGTCAGACAGTGAGAGACAATAATTTACCATCCAACTTTGAGAAATATGACTCAGAAAGATTTATTATAACAGTAACAGTAGTTCACTTTATTCCATAATTAAAGCAAGAGCTGACTTGATGTTTACACTTATTCCCCCATACCCAAAATTGTGCTGATGAGCTAAGACATGTTTTGTGTTTCAGAACATTATTTTTTCACTACTGCACAAGAGGTGAAAAACTAGCTACCAGTTTAACACTGTGTCCAAATCATTGTCACCTCCGATCTTAAGGTGATGCGGTGCAAAGTGACACCATCATAACAGTTTACCACACTATGAGCTACACCTGTTTTTAGCTTTAAAGATCTATTTTTTTCCCCTTCTAAATTTATGGAGCTCCAGTATGGACTGAAGGCAAGCGGAGCTCCACATTTAAGAAACCCTCGACTTGATTTCAAATGGCTTGTAGATCCAGCATCCATCTAGTGTCAGTACAGGACGCGTTCCGACTTTCAGAGTATACACTGTTTGGCCAAAAAAAGTCGAACACTCTAATGTAAAAGGTAAAGAGAGCCTTTAGCCTTGATCTCAGTGCGTAATCTCCATGCCACTGTTTCAACAAACAAGCAATATAACATCTATTTCCATCCAGAGTTGGGGTAATTTTTCACCGACATCTTGAATTGATGAGGAAAAAATTTAACCACTCCATAAAGTCTTCTCCAGTACATCCCAAAAACTTTCAACAGGGTTAAGATGAGGACACTGTGGTGCCAATACATATGTGAAAATGATTCCTCATGCTTCCTGAACCACTCTTTTACTATTTGAGTCCACATTTTATATCCGTGCCATCAGAGAAGGAAAAGTCCTTTGATATATTAACCTGCTCATTCATTTTATTGCCATATTAATGATGCCGAGCCTCGACCTGACCAATTGAAGCAACAATGCCATGGAGATTACGAGCTGAGACAAGGCTAAAGCCTCTCCAAGAAAATATTAGCGTATATGACTATTTTTGCCGGGCAGTATATTGAAGAGTACTTTTGGTAATGCTTCTACTTTTAAAGATAACATGGCTTAAACCTTTAAAACATTAATAGAATAATGAATCTTTATTAAAAGAAACATGACCAACAAAAATCTCATGCAGAGATCTGCTTTTAGGCAGTGGCTGAATTGGCATATTATCCATAACAGCATGTCAGGAACTGTACTGAGTCTATTAGAAACATGAAATGACCTAATATGTTTTAAGCCAGCAGCCTGCACAAGGTCCTACTAGTAGCTGGTTTAATTGGTTATAAATTACCTGTTAGCTACATTAGCCTCATAGCTTCAGGACACTCATAACAAAGCAAACCTACTATATATTGGCATCTGGTAATCATCTATAGTTTGAGATAATGGTTAAAAAACCCACTGAGCTTTAAAACAGGAAACAGAAGCAAACGATTGCTTAAAAGGCAATAATGAAAGTCCTATCCTTTGGAGCACATACATTAATATGACATGACTCTCCATCTCTCTCTGCAATAATGTTCACATTCCCAAGATGCAAGATGGAGGCGATTATCTTGAAGATGCTCATTTGATGGGTCTCCTTCACACCTACACAGAAAAAAAAAGCGTGTAAATTACTTTAATTTGCGTTGGCTGAAGTGATCTGTTCTGACGTGATCATGATGACATCCTACTCCTCGTCTGATTGGTTGAAAAATTCATAAAGAGACATGTACAGAAATGGATTTAAAGAAACCTGTTACTTTTGATATGGTTTTCTGTGATGAGACATTTATTTAGAATTTATCCAGGAGCGTCTTAGGTGTTAGTGCTTTTTAATTTTCTAATTTCTTTTCTTAAATTAAAAAAAGAGAAATATAAAAGGATACTGATATTGCATGATCGTTTGCAGCTGCTTTAACCTAAGTGACAACATGAACCAACTCATCTCACAGTGGTTCCACAACATTAAACTTAACTATTAACAAAAAGAATGCAAGGCGTGTCATTCTTTACTATATAAATTTAAAAATAGTGAATGTAATGGTAACAATCAGTCACATTACACCGGCCCAGCATGGATAATTTTCCAACAGCACAACCCCAGAGTTTTATTCTATAATTAACCTTTGCTATTCCCTTCATTCCCACTGCCAGAAGACTATAACTGATTTCATCAGCTGCACAACAAAATTCCCTTTCAAAGTCCCACCTGATTGACAGGTCTTCTTCATTGTCTGTAAAAATCCAAATGCATATAGAAATCTAATCTTATGTGTATTTATTTGCTTTATGATGATGAAAATGTAATCATAAACAGAACGACTATTAATTTTACAATACGGTCAAATCATAGCAGTTTAGAAAAGTAATTAGCAAACACACTTGTAGTTGCAATCAGTACATTTGTAACAATATGCTTGATTGGGCATTGTCTCTTGTTATTTTTATATGAGAATTTGAGCCTCACCCAGCATAGTCAGAGCTTCTTTTGTCTTCTGTAAGTCCTTGGCATCATTAACCCCCTGAATGAAGATATTCTGACCCAGGGAGGTGTATGTGAAATCTTCTGCACTGCCTGAAAACCAACAAAACAAACATATGACAGTAATCAGAACACTGAAAGAATTTGGCTTCAGTAAATTGCCAGTAGGTTAAATATTTTAGAAAAAGACCAGTTAAGGAAACCTTTTCTGCAGGATGAAAATAAAATCCAGGCACTTTGTTTTCGACTGGAAAAGGGTTTATTTAGATTTCGTTTACAAATAGCATTTCAGGCATTAATTAATATTACGAACCCAGAAACATTAGCCTTAATATTCTTTAAGTAATTATCAACTATTATCGAGGCTAAAACTATTATTTGACCTAATGTTGGTACACGACACAATGCAAGTACCGCCTCACCACCCTTCCACCCACAAAATTAGAGGCAGGTGCTGCCAACAAATTGGAAGTTACAGCCTGGATAAAGACAAATGGACAGACAGATGCACGCACATAGAGACAGATTATTAGAGGGCGTCCTCATTATCCACCAAAGGTACGGTAGATGATGCAAAATACGGACAATTTTTTCAACATCTACTGAGCCTGAGACACATATCTTATTTATTATATACTACCCAAGATGAATATAGTTTATTCTTTTACATTTTTAAAATCATGACACACACAAGTGAGCTCTGAGTGCTTGCACAAGCAGGTGCATAGCTGGGTAATGGTGTTTCTATAAATCCCTTTCAGAGTTTTAGTGAATATACTGTGTATAAGGTGGAAACAAAGAAAAGAAAATTAAAACAAATTTATTTCTTACATATATTGACCATAACAGATTCAAACGCAATATTACTGGCCTGCTGCATGGAGCAGGCCTCCAGGCCTCAGGGTCACCTGACGCCGGTGAACTCATCATATGTGGTTTGAGGCAACCAGAAGTTCGACTAATGGGTAAGACTCCCTTCTAAATGAACTGGTTAGGGTTAGTATGTACTACACAGAAACACAAGAAAAAAAAACTAAATTGAGATTTTTATTATTTATTTTTCCATTTTAAAGCACAATTATGACGACGCCTGCTTCAAGTGAGCCATTTTGAAGCATTATGCATTTGTAATAATGTTAAATATTTCCAGGATAACTATCAAATCATATCACAGCATTCCCATGCAGTATATTCTAATGGATAATAACCATCCTGCAAACTCGGGATAATGCTCAAATTAATAAAAATGTAAAAACAAACCATAAAATCTTATTTAAAGTTTGTTTTTTTGTTCATGTATAGTACATTTTATAAGAATTGTTCACCTCAGGCTCAGTGGATATTGCTTAATAGTCGATTCTAATAGACAGTCATATCCATTGAGCCTGAGGTCACTAACAATAAATATACAATGTACTGCACTTCTAGGATAAATAAAAGAAAAGAAAAGTAAATTCGGCTGAATATTATAGACAAACAAAATCTTGTTTTAAAAGCAAGTCAATTATATATTTCTGAGCATGATATAGTCATTGAACTCACAGAATTCCATCTTTAAAAGTTATTAAAGCCTTTTGTTTAAAACTGAAACTAAAAGGTGCGCTCACACGTTACCAATCATGATCCGATGTTATTCCCAACATCAGTTCGATGTTTTAGCCAATTTTGGTCCGATGTGTACCAACGTTCTCTTACTGTTACATGATGTGATTCCGATGTTTCATCCGAAACATCTTTTATTAAGATCCGTACTGATGTCACTCCAGTTTGTGCAGATGTTGTTCAGTTGTGTCTCCGATATGGTATAACTAAACGGGCAAATTTACCATGTTTTAATGTGACTGGAATGTCTCCCAATGTAGCTATGTTTCCCCCAATGTACTCCAAGCATACACACACACACACAAAAAATAAAGAAAAAATTTAAGATATCTACAAATGCTTTCGGATGAGTACCAGATGTTCTCTGATTTCATGGGATTATGAATTTAGCAAATCATGATCACGATCGGTATCATGTGAGCTCCCGTTAACAAGAAAAGCCTGTGCGCTGCTTTAGTAAATGCTGTGATTGGTCATTTTAAATGGCAGTCAAAACTGACTGTGTAACTACAGCTGTATTAACCACTATGTGTTTCGGACATTACTAAAAATTTGTGTTTTTAATGTTCTTAAATAAAAATCGAAATGTAATGTTCTAATTCTAAAAAATGTAATTAATGAAACCCTTTTCACAGCAGCAGGTCAGTAGGCTACTCACTCAGGGACAGGTCTTTGAACTCAGGAAGTGTGGCAGAGGCACATAGCTGGTAGAAGATGTGATAGTTCCTCTCATCCTCAGCCTGCACAAATAACACAGGCTTCAGCACTTTGAGAAACGTCTTATTCAGCAGAGCCAATGGTGAACCTACAGGCTCTCATTAGATGAACAGATAAGGATAAAAGCTTTCCAGAGACACTGCACTCACCTGAAACACCACTCTGGACTTCTCCAGCAAATATGTGCGCATGTTGGCACCGATGATGTGATACCTCCTGTCAAAGCCGATCTGAATGTATTTCCCGAAGCGGCTGCTATTATCGTTACGTGTCGTCTTTGCATTTCCGATAGCCTGCGGGGATAAATGGCCGACAGTAAAACACAAAATGCTCAGGGATAAAAGCAACTGGGTAAACATAAAGCTGTTGTAAGCAATTTTATAAGAACATTTCAGCTGAGCTGTATTACCATCCTGACAGCTGTTAGTAAAAAGGTGCTTGAAGAGATAATGATATCTTATTGAAGTGAGAAAGCAGAAAAGACAGGTTCAACGAATTGCTTCTTCGGACAGCTTTTTTAAAAATAAATCTACACTGGGTGTATACATTTTAACCAGTTCTTGGATGACGACCAACAGTAGTAAACCTTCCATTACAGTACTTTTGAATTCTCAAATCTGATTGGTCAGAGTGCTCAGTGAATTTCTGCAGCATTGACATTACTGTAAATTACAGGTCTATAATAATGCACTTGTTCTAACACAATCTTATTTGTATAGTAAACTAATATATGGTAGACACACCATACAATCTATACACACCTAAATACTATCTGCAAAAAACATAAATTAAAAAATTACCTATGTTAATATAAAGGTAGTAAAAAACCTAGGACAAGTATTGAAATATAAACAATGCAATAATTATTTAGATTTTTTTTTTACTAAATGATGGGGATAGAGGGCATGGTGGTACAGTGGTTAGCATGTCCGCCTCACAGTAATAAGGCCTGCGCTCGATTCCCAGGCTCATGTGTTTCTGTGTGGAGTTTGCATGTTCTTCCCGTGCTTGTGTGGGTTTCACAGTCCAAAAACATGCACAGTAGGCTAACTGGCTGTTCCAAACCACCCCTAGATGTGAGTGTAAATGGTTGTATGTGTGATGGCCCTGCAATGGTCTGGCAAGCTGTTCAGGGAGTGCCCCACCTTTGCCCAGAGTCAGCTGAGACAGGCACCAGCCTCCCCATGACACTATTTAGGAGTAAGCAGCTTAGAAAACGAATAAATGATGAATGAAAGGGGATAGAGCTGATAAATTATTCATTTATTCATTAATTTTCTGAACAGCTTAATCCTAATTAGGGCCGCGGGGAGGCTGGCACCCATCTCAGCCGACTCTGGGTGGGGGCAGAGTACACCCTGGAAAGCTTGCCAGGCCATCGCATGGCGCTAATAAATTAAAACAACTGCATCATCTTTATTAATTGTATAAATTTATTAAGCTACCTTCACCAAGGAAGTTATGTTTAACCACACATTTATTTATTTAATTATTTATTTTATTGGGGGTTTTTTTTTTTTTTTACTTTTTCCCTTTTTTGTGAGGATCATGCAAAAGATATGTGCGGATTTTCATGAAAATTCAACCAGAGGTGGGGCTTTGGACAAGAAAGACTTTGCTTAGATTTTGCAAATAATCTAGATAAAATTCTGGATCCAGGAATTTAACAACAGATTCTTTAACATTGTGAGATGGTTTTGGTTATAAAGGCGACTGCAGATTTCAGAGTCCTCCTGTTTCCTATAATTCAAGAATTCTCTTCGGATTTATTTTAGACCATTATGCTCAATCAAGGTTCTCACTGTGTCTAACATGTTTCCCCAAGCACATGACTAAAAGTGCACCATGTGTAATGTGTTCTTACTACGACCAATCAGACTGTACCATGCACTTAGCACGTTCTCTTTACATCATCCTGATCTATATTCTTATTCTAATGCTGTGCTTGTTTCATTTATATTGCAAGTTTTCTTGTGTCCACATTTATGTTCAACAAGTCTGCGCCGTGCCTGTACAATGTCACTGAACTTCCTATTGGGTTTCAGTTATGTCGTTATTATGTAAATGCCATCATTAATACACCCCTATTAAGTTCTTACTGCGTCCTGTTTCAACCACGTTCATACTACTATTTTTAACATGTGCAAAGTTTGTCCAAGTTCTTCATGCCCATGGAGATCATACCTCATCCTTATCGGTTTCTACTGCATCCCTTCTATACTGTACAAATTCTAACTGCATCCACTCAATTTTCTGAAGACCTAGTAGGAATGTGACTGAATGTGACATGCATTAAAACAGGCCTAAAGACAGAATTGTTATTAGTTATTTCACTGATATTGCTGCATGTTCTCCTTTTAATAAATAAATCATGACTTTTTATAGGATCTGTACTGATATTAGGAAACTAGTCATGTCATGTTATTTTTTTTTCTTGGTACTGAATTTAAAATCTGTAGCATTGCTATTCTTTCATTTTTTTTAAGTGTATCCATTAGCCTCAATAACGTCAGGAATCATCTTAAATTTACTCCAGTATACACACAACATGTTATAATATACTGCACCTCCATGATGGGACTGGACGCCAGCACTTTCTCCTCCACATTCGTGTCACTGGCGGATCCTCCCACTGTGGCAAAGTAACGCATGGCGTATTTGGCAGAGACTGTCTTCCCAGCTCCTGACTCTCCACTCACAATGATCGACTGGTTCTTCTCATCTCTGAAGGAGACACAGTACAATATGAATACAAAAGTAGAAGTGGGTTTGGGACCAAAAGGTCGCTGTTTGATTCCCGAAACGGAAGGAAAAATGCGTGGTGGTAGGGGCAACACCTCCTCCTTCCTCCACCTTCATGGCTAAAGTGCCTCGGAGAGACACACCTAACCAGCAACTTCTCTCCTGGCACCACACTGTGGTGCCCACTGCTCCAAATGTGTGTGTGCTCATTTTTGATGGGATAAAATGCAAAAAAGAACTGTGTGTGTGTGTGTGTGTGTGTGTGTGTGGGGAAGGGGGGGGG